>OY978034.1:8414341-8864341 GCA_963854515.1 Pandemis heparana
ATAGTGTCCGCATTCAAAAAGTCACATGATTCGTGTTCACCGCGACAATTTAGATATCTCGATTTCATTTCGCAGTTTACCACCGACATTCGTTATATTGCCGGTGAGGACAATATCGTCGCGGATGCGCTATCTAGAACTGACGCCATTACTGACATACTAGACTCTGACTCTTTAGCAGCCTCTCAAGCCACGGACACAGAACTGAAAAATTTGATCAAAACCGGTTCATCCTTAAAGTTGGAAAAGGTTCTTTTTGGAAATACGAAACTGTTTTGTGATGTGTCCGGGCCAGTTCAACGTCCATTCATAACTTCAGAATTTCGAAAGACAATTTTTAATAACATTCACGGACTTAGCCACCCTAGCGTTAGAACTACCATAAAAATGATTACTGAACGCTACGTATGGCCAGGCATCAAGAAGGATTGCAGGAGCTGGGCGCGAACGTGCATTCCGTGTCAAAAGTCTAAAGTATCTCGACACGTTCACGCGCCAGTTCATGATTTTAAAGTTCCTTCAGGCCGTTTTTCCCATGTCCACATAGATCTAATAGGGCCACTTCCGATTTCTAATGGATATAAATATTGTCTTACCGCCGTCGACAGGTTTACGCGGTGGCCTGAAGCAGTTCCGTTGACGGATATTACTGCTGAAAATGTAGCGAAGGCATTTATATCTATGTGGATATCTCGTTTTGGTTGCCCCGAAAAGGTAACCACAGACAGGGGTAGGCAATTTGAATCTCACCTTTTCAGTAAGTTAGCGTCAATAATCGGTTCACATCATTTTAAAACTACTGCGTATCATCCCGCTGCCAATGGTCTTGTTGAACGCTTTCATCGACAGTTAAAGGCAGCAATAATGTGCTACGCAGACGAGTGCTGGACGGAAACCCTTCCATTAGTTCTTCTAGGTGTACGTAGTTCATGGAAGGAGGACTTGTCCGCATCAACCGCCGAACTTGTTTACGGAGAAGTACTTAAGCTCCCGGGCGAATTTTTCGAACCGACTACAGACAGACTGACGGACTATACTGATTTTCTAACTAGGTTGCGTATTCATATGAAACAATTACAGCCTAAGACCGTAGCACGGCATGGATCTTTCAAAGTGTTTGTCTTTAAAGATTTGACGACAGTTTCACATGTTTTTATAAGACAAGACTTTGTGCGACGATCACTACAGCCACCTTATGCAGGTCCTTACAGGGTTGTTAGTAGAAATGACAAGTTTTTCGCCATAGACGTAGCAGGTCGAATAACTAATGTTTCGATCGATAGGTTGAAACCTGCTTACATCTTAACAGATGAACCAGGTACCACTACTACGTCATCTACCACTGTTCCTGCGAGAGCACCTGTGGTTGTATCAACTCCTCTACCATCTAAGACTACTCGTTCTGGACGCCAGGTTATTTTTCCGGATTTTTATCGACCCTAAAGGTCTCCGGGGGGGCTGATGTGGCGACTGTACATATTAGCTACTTGCTATTTT
This sequence comes from Pandemis heparana, assembly GCA_963854515.1. Classification (NCBI taxonomy): domain Eukaryota; kingdom Metazoa; phylum Arthropoda; class Insecta; order Lepidoptera; family Tortricidae; genus Pandemis; species Pandemis heparana. Next base: position 8,415,839 of record OY978034.1, read on the forward strand.
ATTAGCTAGACTTTATTGTAGGAAACTATTTTGTAGTGTGCGCATGTGCTGTTAAAAAAAGAACTGTCGAATACGCCTGTCGGAATGTCTGTCATTCTTTACCACACGCTGGTTTCCTTGTTTTCTCCTTTCCTGTATATATAGTCATTTCTATTGGTTGGTGTTCTTAATATAGTGATATACCTTAAAGTGTGGAGTGCTTCTTTATTTGTAGCGTTAGTAGCACCCCATACATCTCTATATAAATCATCATCAGCCCTGTCCAGTTGTAATCATGATCCTTGTAGCTGACTTTAAAAGTCATCAGGTTTATGCATTAACTTTATTACCTGATAGCAAAGTAAACAACTATACTGTCAGGCCCCTCTTCTCCACTGGGCACTATGGGCACGTGCCCAGGGCCCCGCGATCGAATGGGGCCCCCTAGTTCCTGCCAGATTACCAAATGATAACCGATATTTAGGTCATAGGGGCCCCATGATCCTAATGTGCCCAGGGCCTCAAATAGTTTAAAGACGGCCCTGTATACTGTGCTACCACCCTAGAGGAATAAGACATACCTCATGTTTCAGCAACTTCATCGACTGCCCACGCCTGAACAGCGGCGTAAGCACTGCTTGGCGGCAGGATTACAGAGTACCATTATTTGTTCTGACGTTCATAATCATGAAATAAAACTGCTTACCCACGAAAGCCGCCTTCTGCTCCATGCCAAGTTGTAGCGACATGTCGTGTTTCTTCGTGTGTACGTGCAAATGGTCCTCGTTCGTGAACGTCATGCCACAGTTCGGCATAACACAAGCAAACGGCATCTCCGGTTCCACCATTGTGTACGGATCGCGAGATCTTGATTTCAAAATGTTTTCAAATCATCGATGTTAAACACTTGTTATTAAAGTGTCAGTTGGTAAATACTCATTTTTGTTATGTGACTAGTCATTATTAGATTACTGTTATTGATAAGGAGTGGGTTGGTTGTGAGTTTTGTTGGTTTACGGTGGGATTTTTTTGATAAAACTGCAATAATCGCGAAAAAATCGTAAGATTAGTTTGACAGTTTTGACTTTGACATTGATGTGACGTTTTTGATCGTGAGTTAGTTTGAGACACTTGAAAAAACATTATTAATATTTTAAAGGGCAACAAATTAGTCTTATTAAAATAAAAAGTTAATTATGTGTTGATGTCTCAGAGTTGATGTTTCGTAGAATTTTTTTTTGATTGTAAGTGATTTTTGTAAAGGTGTTTTGTTTTTGTTACGGACCCTACAAGTGCCAGAACACATGATTAACTCTTTTTTAAATATAAAATAAGTAAATAAAAAAGGTTAAAAATGTGTTGAGGTTCCGTAGTATATTTCTTTTGGTTGTGAGTTTGGGGGAATAAGACGTTGTAAGTAATGTTAGTAAAAAAAATATTTTTTGTTGCTATATAACAGAAAATATATTTGCACAACGAACTACACAATAATTGAAACAAGAGTATCAAATAATTAGATTAACAAATAAAAATAATGCATTGTTTTCACTCGAGATACGCGTAATAAATTAAAGGTTACAAGTAATCATTCTTAAACATTTGCTTATGATTTTGAGTTGAAAAGATATTTCGTGCTGCTGAGACTTTTAGCACCGTTGGAAAAGTATGAGGTGTATCTTTCAGGGGTGTAGCCGTGTATTTTGACGTGGCGAGGTTGGTAGGCCGTGCCTTCTTGTAGACTTCTATCGAATACTGGGTGTGAGGTAGATCGCTTTTTGCGTGGTGATTCTTGCATCTGCTGGGCTGGGTACGGGTCTACATAGCGCCTTCCGTTAATATCGTTGCCATCCGCTGTCGGGAGAATCGTTGGCTATTAATGAAACAATCAATTAAGAACAATAACTAATCAGAAATAAATATGATCAGGAGTTCATTCAATCAATTTATTTGAGAGTTTATGTTGAGTATAATAAATGACAACCAAAATATTACAAAGTACGGAATCTCAACGTTCGTTACATTTTCTCTTACTTTTAAATATAACGGCTACTCAAGGGACGTGTATTAAAAAAAGTGCTACAATATATTCAGTTTTCAAAGGTACCACTACCCACTGACTGAACCTATGAAGAATGAGTTCAGTCAGTGGCTAGTAGTACCTTTATTGTTCTTGCCTGCTCCTCTGCTGTTGAACATGCCAGGGGCTGGTTGTCCTTGAGGCTCACCACCAACTGTGTTCTGTGGGATACCACCCATTCCCACTACAGCGGGATTAGGCTCATTTTGTTGTCCCTTCCATGGTCTGCAAGCAAAATTTCAATGTTGTGGTTATGGTTACTCACTAACTTTAATGCTATATATGCATGCATTTCAAGAATTTTAGTGACTTCATACTTGTCGGGGAACAGCTCTCCAGGTTGTCCTCGGGTCTGCACGATTCTTTCTCCATTGACCTCTACGACACACCTCAGACGGGCGCAACAGGTGGGGAATTCTGGAATATTAACCACAGGTTTAATGGGTTGAATAAATTCACAGTTTTCATTGCGTGCATAGTAGATATTTAGGCTTAGGCTAGTTTTGCTTACAGCGCAGTCAGGTTGTGGAGCAATAATAATAAAGGTTACACATTTTTGTAATACAATACTTTGTATTAACTTGCTACACAAAGAGATCTTAATTTAGCCAATTTTCGTTATAAAGCTGGATTTGACAAATCTTCATTGCACTAACAGTTGTTCGGGAATTTTAGAAATAAGCAAACTAGCAACTTACCAACGTTCTCATCTTCAATGTATTCGTGGCATTCCAATGCATTCTCCGGTATTTTTGGTTTTCGGCATCTGAAAAATCACGTCGCAAGTGTAAACGTACTTATTTCAGTACTTAGCATTGAGTTAATAGCTATCCGATACATCATTATACTGTTATCTTACCCAACCGCAGCTATGAAGTATTTTCCGTCTCGGATTTCACACCGGTAACGATGGCATGTGTAATGGTCTGACCATTCTTGCCAAGGTTGGTAACCTTTCCTTGAATATTTATCAACACAAGCTTGATCTGAAAGTTACGTTCAAAATATTAAATTTAGGGAGGAACGTAACAAGTTGGTCTCAATAAAATAGTCAAAATAAAAAAAAACAACGACTTACAGCTGACATCCTCAGCGAAGATAGCTGGTAAAACTAAGTAAGTTAAGAACAATAACCCGCCAAATTGCATCCTGACTGTGGTTAAGTCACCTAAAACGTGTAATAAACGAGATTTAAACACTTTATTACTTGTTATCACCTCTTTGTGGAAAGTCCACAACTCACTGATGAAATTTCGGATTCGGCGGACTACTAATACTTTTCCGAGAATCCGTGTTTATAAACAAATGAAGCCCCACCACTGACACAGCTGGGAAAAAATGTCAAGTGTTATGTGTAAAATTGCGGATTTCCGCGTAATTTTTTCAACAAACAGTTCTTCTTCCTGATGTAACCACGGTCATATTCCAATCCATCAGATAGCTGGGACTACAGTTAGTATTGTATACGTGTTGTGAAAGTGAGTCAAAAAATATATGTTAATACCTTCAAATTCAAATAATCATCTTTGTGACATTTTTTAACTTTTCCTTTAAACTAACTAACTAACTAACTTGGCTCAGACCAGGGACCCAAATAAATAGGGTCTTGGCCTCCGAAACGAGAGCACGCCATCTTTTCCTTTAAAGGTTTTGTAAAATTACTTATAAATAGATTTAAAAGATTCACGGTTAATACCATAAGGCCTCGTTAAAGGTGATCGCAATCTATATCCCGTTAATAATATGTTTTCATTTATCTCTTCTTCATACCAGACCAACCTACTTATTGCACATGCACACATAATATTATTGAATTAACTATACAAATTGATTTGAATATGAGATTTATAAGCCCACAAAATATAGATCGCTATGGCATCACTAAGTTCATATATCTAATCTTCCACATGTGAAATAAATGGCGTTCTTCTGCCTTTTCGCCGATTTTTTTTGATCGAATTTCATTTTTTGCAATTTTCATTGCAATCAACGTTTCACCGAATATTCACTTTGACAACTGACAATTGGCAAATTTTTGTATGCCAACCTCTCATTTGGCCGAATTTTCATAAAGACGAATATCATTTTGATTTTAAACTTTTGGAATATCTTTCACATAGCAAATGTTACACTAGGCCGAAAAAGTCTTAATTTGGATTAATTTAGGTTTTGGGCCACCCCTTAGCCGCGAACATGTTTTTTTAATTTATAAACAGTCTTTATTTTACCTTAGAATGTCTTATTTTTTATTAATGGTTATGTGGTACCATTAGGCTATATAAAAAAATGACATTTTAATAAGTGTCCATGTAAAAAAAAACAAACGTTGAGTCGGCAATCGTGAGGTTGGGAAATGAAACTAATCATTTTAACAAGATGCCATATGATGATTCGGTAAAATTAAATTCGGACAAACGTTGGCTGGGAAGTGAAATTCGGCAATAAAATTTTCGGCAAATCAATAGAGAACCAAAATAAATATTTAGCAAAACCTCACAAACTAAACAGTAGCATAAATGAGCGTATCTATTCTTTAGATAATTAAATAATAAACCTGCAATGCTAGTTCAGCCTTAATCTAATCTTACCCATGTTGAAACAACACAGTGCCACAGCCAAAGAACAACTGAGTGCGTTGTTAAAGAATATAAAAAATGGTACAACACCATTTGCATCGTGTTTCCAGTTGTAAATTCTTTGAAATGCCTATTGTCTTAGTTTGCCTGCAATCGTTCACGGAATCAAAAGCATCCGAGAGAATCACATCGCAGATTAATTCGCGGCTATTTAGATTTTTCAATAATACTTGGAATAATTTCAAACTTTTTGCACTTTTGCCTTGGCCAATGCAGTGGAGTACATACATAATTTAATTACTTACCATCTTTATTCTTTTCGGGGTAGACAAAGCTTACCTTAGCGACAAGATCTAAAGGCCATGTTTATGCAAAGGAGTAATAATTTGTTAGTTTCATTAATTATAAACAATTTTGAAACAAACTGGTCCACTGTTTTCTCTGTCCTACGATACCCTAACCAGACAAGTAGTTCTTGGAATGTAACAATGTAACAGCGATTTTATCTACAGCTAAAACAGTTTTTGTTTTATCTGTTTATACATTTGCATCCGAAACGTCAAAATCAAGGGAATCAATTCGTGAACGTAAATTTAATCTCGATTAATTTGTGTTATGGTGTTTTTTAATGTAGTGAAGTATATTGTTAGGAGCATATTAATAGCAGAAGAGTATTGAAAGCAAATCAATATATCGATGAGGTAAGTTATGTTCGTAATATCTCTTCAAAGTGCAACAGTATTTATATTGGAATTTGTTTTATAGGGTGTACTTCCTGATAAATCCTCGTTTTTTCTGATAATCACTATTGAGGAAGTTAGTCAAAGTAGGTGTTTAAAGTCTAAAAATTGCTGTACGTTTACATATTGACTTTTAATTATTAAATCACTAATTTTAATTTACTACCCTCACTTTTACTAGGACATTTTTAAAGAAAACTGGTGCATTTAAAAAGAAAAGGATTTCAGATGTATAAAAAGTATATTTTTTGTTTTAAATATGGAACCAGGAAAATAATAGGTTTGTACAATAATTCATGATTAATCTTTGCATTGAATACACCAAAAACGAAGTACGCTACAGACACACATTTGAAACTTTCATTTACTTTCTGTGAAATAATCGTAAAAAATCACCAAAAATGCGACGTTACCAGCTCAGTAGGAATGCACCCTCTTAAAATGACGATGGAGTAAAAAAAAACTAAATAAATAGCCAATAGGAGTATTCCTATTTATCTTTAGTTTTTGTGTTAAATTCTAATGTCTTTTGTTAAAAAAATTACTTACTTATCCTGTGTGAACAAGTGTTCCATGATTTGTAAAGTATAAATAAGAGGAGAATAAATGAAAGCCTTAACACTATTTTCATATGAATCAACAATTTTACTTCTCAATTTTTGTAATTTCTATACCACAACGAAACTTAGAACACAGAAAAGTAAAGCCATGGCCGGGAATTGAACCCAGATCCTCATCATTCCGTGATGCGTGCTTTTACCCCTACACCCATAGCAGGTGTAAGCTTTAAAAATTTTCTCTGTTCCAGCTTTCACATAATTTTCTTACTAAGCAAATTTTTGTCGCCATACTCTATTTTTCCTTGACTCTGCCAAATAAGGTTCATCATAGTCAAAAGTCAAAAGTTTATTTTGCAAATAGGCCGCCGAGGGCTTTTTTACATGTCTTTTTTTGAATCTACCAGCGCATTCGGAAAGACCATCATTGCCAAGAAGAATGCGCGAATATCTTTCACTTGTCTACCTCCCGTTATAAGAAAGCCATAATGGACACCCTAAAAGGGGCTCAACTGTCAGTAGATTTATAAGTGGGTACTATTTCCCTAATTTTTCTTTTCTTTTTTTTGTTTGTACTTAAAGTGCTGCAAATGCAGCTGTTGTGCCGTCCACACGACAACACATTTTGTTTCGATTAAGTAATCTGTGGATAATGCCGTTGACTGTACTATTAGTATCTTAAGTTTGTTACATTTATTATGCCACCCATTGTACAGTTGTTTGTTATCCCTAAAATAAATAAATAAATAAATAAATAAATAAATAAATATAGTAATAGTAGACAAAGCAAAAAAAAAGACAGAATGCAGAAGCTTCTCTTCCCACGCAGATGGTAAAAGCCCATCGAGGGAACGGACAAAAATCTCAGGCATCATGTTATAGGCGATGCTAGCAACCCATCACTATTCTGATTCCCCTTTCCACCTATACGCCCACAATCATGCTAAACATGGCAAGGCCCACAAGGGATAGTTCGTGTATGTATGTATATATAGTTATCAGTGGCGTGGCGTCCATAGAACTCGATTCCCACCGGCTTGCCTATTTTAAGGCAGTTGGGCAATTTATTGTGCAGAATTAGAGGAAAAGTATTTTATTGAATCAGGCGTTACTTTGCGGAGGTCCATTTCAATGAACACAAAATATTTACCTTGCTACTCCGCTACTTACGTGCAAGTTAACCAAGCCTGTGCGAAATGTGTACGACGTTGGTTCGCATGTGCATCGGTTGTGCTCTAACTTTGAGAATGATCCCGTAGAGGGATCGAAACGCGCGTCAGTGTTTGTGTGGGGTTAGGATTAATTAAGTTTGTGGGATTTGTGTTCGATTTGTGTGGTAGTAGTGGTGGGAGGGCTTGCATGCAAAACGTACATATTTCGCAGTGGCTTGGTTAACTTGCACGTAAGTAGCGGAGTAGCAAGGTAAATATTTTGTGTTCATTAGAGAAAAAGGATAGTTAAGTTCCCTTCGGCTTGCCTTCTGATATACTTGACGCCACGCCACTGATAGTTATGTAGTGCTATTTTCTCATGTGCTCATTGTTTCACTTTCTATTCACTCTGTTTATCGCTCCGCTAATTTGCATAGTTTTATGGCCAGTGATTAGCAACAATTATGGTGTGAAACCATGGCTAAGATGGGCTTGACTCATTGTCAGATTTACTGTTACTTTGTGTTCACTAGAGTTTTTATTTTTACAACTCTCCAAATGAAATCAGTAGGCTTATTGTTTAACTCGCTCGCAATCGCCATCGTGTTCATTTTGACAGTTCGTGTATAAATGTGACAGTTAGCTGATTCCGATGCCAATTGTAAGCCCATACATGAACTGTCAAAATGAACACGATAGTGATTGCGAGCGAGTCAGACAATAAGCCTACAGGACCTTGTTGAAGTGAAAACGTTTTTAGCGGAGTTGAGCGCTTTTTGAGATGGGTAAAAAATGTTAAACTCGCGTCAGACGTAAGACAGAGGGAGAGTTTAAGTACCAGGATATCAGGGTCCTTTAATAGCTTATTTTGAAATACGAATGAGTTGCGTTCGATTTTTGAAGTTTACGTTGATTTCGTCGCTTTAACGTATGTGCGTTTGGCCTAGTGGTATAAGGTGTGGAAAAACAACGTTCTCTCAGGTGACCACAGTTGGACCGCAGTTCACATCTCGTGTGAAAAGGTTTTTTTTCTTTTTCTTTTTGCGCGAGTGTGTAGTTTTCACTTCTGCCGGCACTCCCGGAGTGCTAGCCGGTGTTTTTTTTTTAACTAGAGCAAAACTGCACGAAAAAGATGACAGGTAATTTTTTTTGTACTTGAGCCAACCAATTAATATGAAGAAAATAATCCCAACTTGATATTTTGATTTGAGTAATTACCTTTGTAGCAATACACAAGTTTATACCACTTCAAAGTACGACGACATGGTGAAAGTTGCGGGAAACCGTTGGATCCAGGTGGCGAGTTGTCCTTCATTATGGTGTGCTAATGGGGAGGCCTTTGTTCAACAGTGGACGTCTTCAGGCTGATGATGATGATGATTATGATGATGAAAGTACTTTAGAGTGATTTGCTTTAAAAAATCATGCCCCAGATAAGAATTTCGTGTAATCGTTAATCTAAATTTCATTGTCTCTTAGTAACTTCCGGAGCCCCCGGCTGAATGAGGAAGAGATCAGCTCCCAGTCCTCAGACGAGAAGATGGACACTGGCTCCGAGTCCCTCCACTCGCGCCAGCACACCCCAGTCTCGAACCTCTCATCGGACTACGAGGATACGGAACAACTCAACGACTCGTGTGAAGTACTCCGTCTCCACCACGATGTCCTAAGACTGTCCGAACCCAAAGAACTCAATGAGAGCCTGATAACCAACATGAACAATCTAAAAATCAGCTCCCAAGACTCGAGGCCCAAGCATCTTAGCGTTACCAAATTTAGTTCAACGCTTATGTCTACAACGGACCATCCCTTAATGGGTTTAGGGAGCCCTGATGAGAACTATCCGGACCTAATTCCAAAGAAACATAAAGAGGACGACAAGGATCTCAGTTTATCCAGCATAGAAGATGAACGGGCCAACGATACCAACGGACACTTCTACAGCCCACAACGGAACACGAGTAAAAACAATTTGTACTTCAACGAGAACTTTATTACGGCAGAGAGTCATATTTTGAGTACAACGTTGGATGTGACCAGTCCTCCTGATGTGGCTAGAGGGATAGAGAAGAGGAAGAGGTTTGAGAAAGAGACGCCGCGAAATCGGTTGGAGGTTAATGAGGGTTTGAATAGATTGGGGGCGTTGAAGCTGCAGCACAGCACGCCGAAGACTGCTGCTGCGGAGATACCCGAGGTGGAGGAGTATCATACAGGGGTGAGTTTAACTTAACCTATTTTCCTACTTGCAGCCTTATTCATAAAAAATCCTTAATTGAGGTTTGATCAGTTCATTAGTTAACAGACTGATTAAGCTTATTTGACAGTTGTTAAAAAGTATGATTCATAAACGCTTGCTAGCAGTCTGTTAACTAATGAGCTGTTGATGAATGGATTAGACACGTTATGTTGTCACCTTGACAAATCATAGACCATAAATGGCTTTTTAGTGAATAAAAAAAAACAAATTGACAGCAGTGGCAGCGAATTAGCGGGAAACCAGCGAATTAACACGACAGACGAGGCAGTGTGGATCTAGTTTCCTTTACCTTTCTCGAAGGGGATACAAACTTAAAACAAAAAAAACTGTCTTGCGTATGGTTTTGGTCTTGCCAAAATCAGCTGTTCATATTTGTGGCGGCCATTTTGTGAGTTAGCAGAGAGATAAAGGAGGGTCTACGGTCCACTAACTTTCGGAAGACTTAACAGACCCTTGATGACCCTGACAGACCCTGATTAGCGCTAATTGACGTTTATGAATCATGTTTTTTTACGTCACCCTTGGCCGTAATTGGGATTTTACGCCCGCTTCGCGGACAGAAAATCTCACTTCCTGGCCGAGGCAAGACGTAAAACTTTATACAAACCACGGGCGGTAATTCGTAAAGCCCCAGATCGCATATTTATGCCCCTCACCTTCGGTTCGGGCCACAAACACCTGCGATCTGGGACAATTACGAATTCACCGCCCTAGGTCTGTAATGTACTATTACATCGGTCCTATAGCGAGCTTAGAGCGAGCCTCTAACTTTTTATGAATAAGGCTGTAATACAATACACCCCCTTGCAAAAAAATCGGGCACCCATGGTTTTTCTGATTTTTAGGCATTAAAGCTTAGAAAGTAAGCTTTTATGCACATCAAATTCAAAAACCATGGGTGCCCGGTGTATAATTATAAATGCGAAAGTTATATAACTAATATTTTTATATAAAAAAATGTTTCAACCAATTTACACAAAACTTAAATCTTACTCGTGAATCGAAATGAAACCGCATGAAAATTCGATCAGTACTTTTTGCTTTTATCGCGAACAGACGCGGTTGAGTATGAATTAGTTCAACAGTGAACGTCTTCCAGATGATGATGACGATGATGGGTATGTTTACAGGTGTCAGACTGGTGTGAGCCTCCAACCCATCTACGCCCGATACCAAACTTTGATCTCCCTATCGAGATGCAGACAAACATCGCTGTCAACAACGTAAGTTTTGAGTGACTATAAGTTGAGTGACTATCATAAGTTGGGTGACTATCATAAGTTGAGTGACTATAATAAGTTGGGTGACCTTTTAATAGACGCTATCGACATTATCTGACTATAACTCTTGTCTAAGAAGTTAATTTGTATAACTAAGGGCTAATTTTCAATGGTCAGATAGGTCCTATTCGACGAATAACTCTATGGGTATGTGTCAGATAAGTGCATACCTGAGGATTAAAAATTGGCTCTAAATAATGATCATTTACAAGTTTTTAGGTGGCATTTAGTTGGGTGACTATAATAAGTTGGGTGAAAATAATAAGTTGAGTGAAAATTATAAGGGGAGTGACTATAATAAGTTGAGTGTCTGTAAAAGTAATTATTAATTGTTCTATATTGTAAAGTTAAAATTATAATTCGCAGATATTTCTAATTTCTATATATATCTAGGACCTGGATTCTCCGGACGTCGTATCGTCCTCCCAGGAAGACCGGTCGGCGTACCAAGCATTGTTAGACCCCTACACAGGCAGCGTCATGCTGAGACACACCCCCGCCAAGAGTCCTGGCGGGCAACGCCGCAGGATACAACTGGTGCGTACCACGTAGCCAATCCGCATGGAAGCAACGATTGAGTGTGTTGTGTTGTGAGGGCTGCTAGGCTTGTACAGTACACACATGCACAAATTGGCATCCCTATACATCTCAAAAAATGATTTAGTAACTTTCTAAATTTAGTTTATGATTATGATGACCTTCTGCCATGTTTGTTGCATTGTGTTTTTCTTGGCAATGATGGTATAAGTGCCGGCACGTAAGTCTAGCGATGACCTTGTATGCGCAGAAGTATAAAATACGGTATCCTTGGGTGCGCAGATCCCCTCCACGTGACTCGTCATCGCTAGACTTACGTGCCGGCACATATAGAGTTCAGCAACTCGTCCTTCTGTGTGACTTACTCCTTATAGGACGAAATATATCTTAAATCATAAATTAAATCTTATAAATTAGCGACCCGCCCCGGCTTCGCAAAGGTGCAATCAGCGTTTCTCTACTATATTATGCATGTATTATACATATAAACCTTCCTCTTGACTTGAAACACTATATTTATTAAAAAAACCGCATTAAAATCCGTTGCGTAGTTTTAAAGATCTCAGCATACATAGGGACAGACAGACAGCGGAAAGCGACTTTGTTTTACTGGCTGTTTCGAGGGATATCATTATCCGTTGGCTAAGAGCCTGACAGGGGAGAGGGGTCGTTTGACCGTGTTCTACCGTTCAACGTTGCCGACATTTTTGTCACAAGATTTTTGAATACTGTATTTATTACTTCGACTTTGGCGAAATCATCCCATCGATCGATGTGGCCATATATTAATAAAAGAAGACTGTGTTTTATACTAAGCAGTGATGTAAAATATTACGCCTCGCATTGCCTTAACAATGTGTTCAGAGGTTCACCGAGTAGTCGCAGACAGACTTCCGCACCCACAGTTGTAATATTGGATTAAATACTCACCAAATATGAGCTCGAGTTTACAATTTCACATAGATTGTGCAAGACGACGGAGCCGTGAGAAATGGAACAAAGGCGTACGCTCGCCCGGTTTTTGTAAACAAGCGATTAATTATGGCGAGTTTAGCTAATTGTTAACTGTTAATTTGGTGTATGTATTAACTTTTTCTTGTCACTCGTTGCTATGGTTACGTTGTCCACGGTCACTCTTCTAACCAGTGTTTCTTTAACTTGTGGTCCACTTTGAAATTTTCTAAAAGTCCATGGACCCCTGGCAAAGCTTGAGTCTGAGTTATGTACTTAGTACCTAGTCCCATACCATAGATTTAATAAGCATCGATAATGTGCCCTTACAGGGTTTGATCTTGTATCTTGTATCAAAGAAAATAAATGTGTGAGTTTATTAAAGAAAAAAACAAAGCCAAGCTTATATTACAGAAAAAAGTAACCCATCCCTATTTTGATCCCATTTACCACCTACACGCCCACAATCACGCTAAACGTGGCCTTTAGTTTGTTCCCTAGGCTCTGTCTGTGCTCTTTAAACTTTTTGCAGTCACAGACCTTTTCAGAATTTCAAAAAGTATATTCTCCAAGCTTATTATAGCAAACGAAAAAAAGCCTATTGTTAAAAAAATCTCTAAGTAAATATGTTAAAGGTTGACTGTTGATGCGGACGCCTGGCACACAACTTACAGACCCCTAAAGGATCCGTAGCCCCACTTTAAGAAACCCTGCCACACGATAAACACGTGATTTATATGTATATATTTATATCTATGTGTAACTCAGACTTAAGCACTGCTATAAAGTCTGGACTTACGAGGTTAATTCCGGTCTGTATGTTGTCAGCCGCCGGAGGATGACCAGTGCAGCCTGGACAGCACGAGCGTGCGCTCGCTGGAGTCCGAGGAGGAGCCCCCCGAGCTCATGCCGCAGCCCGAGCGCTCCGACAGCGAGAAGGACGACGACACCACTAGGAGGTCAGCCCCATAAGCCCTATATTTACCTCGCGGGTGGTAGGACCTCAAGCAAAGTCCACGGCTTGAAATACAGGTATTTTTCGGAACCGGTATCCGATATCCGACAGGTACCTGGTACCAGTACCAAGCTTAGGAACCGGTATTATGAGTACAAGGTTCCGATAAGAACACCAAACGGCAGTGTTTCCTAGCCCTGGCAAGTTCCTATCACCCGAAAAATACTCAGAATACACGCTAACGCGCTTGACTATACTTCGTTTAATTTAGAATGAGAAACCACAACATTATATTGCGGATCGTAAACTGTAACCTCTTTACAATTTGTACTAGAGCAACAATTAACGACACGCAAATAAAGTGACATAAAAACAATTTTATTTTGCGGCTCCCAGACTATTGCACTGTACTATTTGCTAGGTAAGAAATAGTTGACCAGACGCAATATAATGTTATTGTGGTTTCTCATTCTAAATTAAATTAAGTATAGGTATTGCATTCAGTCGTGACTTGTGGCCATTGTAGTACGGACCTTACGTGGTAGACAGAGCCTAAGGTAACAAGACCTAAAGGCCACGTTACGGACAGTAGCAACTATAAATTATTACAAACTAGTGATCCGCTCCGGCTTTGTACGGATTCAATGTAGATATTTACCCCCTTATTCATAAACGCTCTATAGGCTTCTACTAACTTAATAATCGTTTGTCCTTATCTGTGAAAGGTAAGTGTCCAAGTGACAGATAAGATGAATAAGAGGGTAAGACGGTGATACCTCAATTACCCTCATATTTCAACCAATTAAAAAAAAACTTGATAAATTACATACTTAAACCTTCCTCATGAAACACTCTACATATATGTTGGTCGAAATCGCATGAATTTCCGTTCAGTAATTGTTGTGTTCACGAACAGACAGACCTTTTTATACTATGTAGTGTATATTTATTGTATGAGCAGATCAACAAATACACTCAGCGAATGCAGCGAACCGATACCAGAGTACTCGGCGGCTGAAGAGTTGAGAGACGAGCGCTCGTGGCTGACTGTACCGCGCGCCGGGGGGCGGGCCACCTGCGATATGAAGGCGAGTGTACTTTAACATAGCACACACACACACACACACACACACACACACACACACACACACACACACACACACACACACACACAGACACAGACACAGACACAGACCCAGACCCAGACCCAGACCCAGACCCAGACCCAGACCCAGACCCAGACCCAGACCCAGGCCCAGGCCCAGGCCCAGGCCCAGGCCCAGGCCCAGGCCCAGGCGCATACACGCACGCACGCACGCACGCACGCACGCACGCACGCACGCACGCACGCACGCACGCACGCACGCACGCACGCACGCACGCACACACACACACACACACACACACACACACACACACACACACACACACACACAACGCACACTGAATACTTTAATTTGAATATTTGTTTTTGTTTCATTTTTTGTTCTTGAAAATTGTTTTTAACTTTATAGTTTTTTAAGAGTTTCTTAGAGCTTGTGAAATAAATTCTTACATCTATTTAAATTATAAGATATAATACGTGGAGGAGCGGTGTTCTTTTAGTACGAGTATCTCGTATACTCAAAAAGAGGCACCAGCACAGATACTGTTGTACTAATTTAAATTACTCAGTTAATTTTATAATTTTCATAGTTTATAGTAGGCAAGTTGAGTGACTATTATTAGTTAGGGGATTGTAATGGGTTGGGTGACTTTAATTAGATGGGGAATTTTAATGAATTGAGTGACTATGTCTTCTTAGAGTTGGGTGATTATAATGAGTTGGGGGACTGTGTTAGGTTAGAGGAGACAATAATGTTTTGGGTGACGCTAATGTGTCGGGTGACTAAATATTATTGGTGATTGTCATGTGTTTATGATGAGTTAGATTTGGGTGACTGTAATGAATTAATGATTTATGTGGCTACATTGAGTTGGGGAACTCTAATGGATTGGGTGAGCATTATTAGTTGGGTGACTGTTAAAAGTTGAATGATTACAATGAGTTAGAGAACCGTAATAAGAGTGACTAATGATTTGGGTGACTGTAATGGCTAATCCGCCTTTGTGCATGTATCTCAGTGTTAGTCAATTGTATTTGTTTTATGTGTATTCTGCACAATAAAGAGTTGGCCGACTATAATGAGTTATGTGACTAAAATAAGTCTAGGAACTATAATAATTTGCGGACGAAAACATTTTATTTTCATCTCTCATACTCTGAAAGTAGGTCATTGATTATCTGGATATAAGGTTGAAAGTGACTCATCGCGACCCTTGGGTTGAAAGTATTTTTTTTTTCTAGCTAATCCAAATGAGGTACATAGCAATGGAATGGAATGGATGGCATTTCTACGAGAATTAGTAGAAATTATTACGTTCGGTAATTTTTTTAGCTTGAAATATTGAAGTCGACAAATAATTGATAGCGACCTCCGTGTCTGCAAGATTAAAAAAAAACTAGCCGGCCGCCATTGGTGCGCAGAAGAAATGCGCAATGCGCGCAAATCGCGCAATAGAAAAAAGAGCGGAAAGAGAATGACAAACGTAACAAATATTAAATGCGACGTTAGTCAAATTTTAATTTCCTCATATTCGAAATGAAAAGTAGAGTGTTCAACTCGGATGAAATTACCCATTTCACCCTCGAACCACCAGAAATATCTCTGGTGAAATGGGTATATTTCAACCCTTGTTTATCAATCTACTATTTACTCTTAGTCAAGTTTATATAAAACTAGCTGTTGCCAGCGACTTCGTCTGCAAAGAATACGTTTATCGCTATCCCGCGGGAACTGCGCAATTTTCCGGGATAAAAAGTAGCCTATGTGCTATTCCAGACTTTTCTCTATCTATGTGCCGAATTTCATCCAGATCCGTTGGCCCGTTCTGGCGTGATTGAGTAACAAACAAACAAACATCCATCCATCCATACTTTCGCATTTATAATATTATAGTTAGATAGTGTAACTATGATTATTTCCGAGCATGTTTGAGTAAAGTATTGTTGCCCAGGTGATCGAGCCGTACAAGCGCGTGGTGTCGCACGGCGGGTACGACGGCGGCGGCGCGGCGCTGATCGTGTTCAGCGCCTGCCATCTGCCCGACTCGGCGCGCGCAGACTACCACTACGTCATGGACAACCTGTTCCTGTGAGTTACGCTCTTATAGCCGGTTATAGTCGTGTATACTTGGCTATAGTTTGTTTTTTAGTCGGATGTAAGGTATTTTCATTCTTACCTGTTGTTCAAGCGCCATCTTACATGCGCTTTCAGAACTAACAAGCCTATCGTAGTAATTAAACTATAGCAATCAATTTAGTTCAAACCACGTCCAACAAAGGGCGTGATAATAAATGTAATTAGTTCCTAAGTAGTATAGAGGGCGCTGCTTAATATTATATAAGCTCATGCACCGCAGCACAAGGCCTCTTTTTTCGCATTCCCAACTTTTGGAATCAATACAATCATCATCAACGAACTTTCTGCTCTTTGACTCGCACCACACCCCGCACCGGCTCCAACACCTGTCGTATTTGGTAAACAAAATTCTAACCTGAAAACGTCTCATTTTTGTTATTTTTTTAACTATTTCTTCGTAAATAAAGGAACTGGAGATAAAATATCAGCAAAATTATGTACAAAATATTACCTCAGGTTTATTTGATAACATAATACACCTTATTCTCTACAAAAAATTGCACATTGAGGTTAGAATTTTGTTTACCAAATAGGACAGTAAGAATGAAAATACCATAGTTATGTGTAGTTGTTTGTGTATCATGACATTGTCGACAAAAATAATAATAATAGAAATAATAATATAATTAATTATGAATTATGACATTATTATACCCTCTTATTCATACGCTCTGGCTTCTGCTAACTTAGCAACCGTTTGCCCTTATCTGTGAAAGGTAAATGTCAAAGCGACAGATAAGGACAAACGATTGCTAAGTTAGCAGAAGCCTTCAGAGCGTTTATGAATAAGGGGGTTATATGTTTTTCTGTTTTTTTTTTATTTCAGCTGAGCAGAGGCTGATCGTATTTTTGCTAATTAATTCAGGATAACAGCATAATATATGCATAATAAAAAATGTTTAAGAATATGTTACCTATACATATACAGCCTTATTCATAAAAAGTTAGAGGCTCGCTACAGGACCGATGCAAAAAAAATGATTCATAAACGTCAATTAGCGCTAATCAGTCCTTCAAGGGTCTGTTAAGTCTTCCGAAAGTTAGTGGACCGTAGACCCTCCTTTATCTCTCTGCTAACTCACAAAATGGCCGCCACAAATATGAACAGCTGATTTTGGCAACAGCAAAACCATACGCAAGACAGTTTTTTTTGTTTTAAGTTTGTATCCCCTTCGAGAAAGGTAAAGGAAACTAGATCCACACTGCCTCGTCTGTCGTGTTAATTTGCTGGTTTCCCGCTAATTCGCTGCCACTGCTGTCAATTTTTTTTTTAATTCACTAAAAAGCCATTTATTTATGGTCTATGATTTGTCAAGGTGACAATGACAACATAACGCGTCTAATCCATTCATCAACAGCTCATTAGTTAACAGACTGCTAGCAAGCGTTTATGAATCATACTTTTTAACAACTGTCAAATAAGCTTAATCAGTCTGTTAACTAATGAACTGATCAAACCTCAATTAAGGATTTTTTATGAATAAGGCTGATAGATTATACGTATAACGTTACTTATTCTTAGGTTTAGTTTTAAGTTTTCTACGCCCTAGTAGGGTCCATGTTTGTACTGGCTAGAATAATATGAACACCTTGTAAATACCATGGTTGCAATAAATGATTGATTAATTGATTGTTCCGCAGCTACGTGATCTGGACCCTGGAGCGTCTGGTGACGGACGACTATGTGCTGGTTTACCTGTACGGCAGCGCCGGCCCGCGCCGCCTGCCCACCATACACTGGCTGAGGGAGTACTACAAGCTCATAGACCATAGGTAACAACCACATAAGCTAATAGAACATAGGTAACAACCACATATGCTAATAGAGCATAGGTAACAACCACATAAGCTAATAGACCATAGGTAACAACCACATAAGCTAATAGAGCATAGGTAACGACCACATACGCTAATAGAACATAGGTAACGACCACATAAGCTAATAGACCATAGGTAACAACCACATAAGCTAATAGAGAATAGGTAACAGCCACATAAGCTAATAGAGCATAGGTAACAACCACAAGCTAATAGAGCATAGGTAACAACCATACTACAAGCAAATAGAGCATAGGTAACAACCACAAGCTAATAGAGCATAGGTAACAACCACATAAGCTAATAGAGCATAGGTAACAACCACAAGCTAATAGAGCATAGGTAACAACCACATAAGCTAATAGAGCATAGGTAACAACCACATAAGGTAATAGAGCATAGGTAACAACCATACTACAAGCAAATAGAGCATAGGTAACAACCGGTGTCCTTCCATTTGACCTAAAAATTATTGACAAAAGCATCATTTTACAAAATGATCATTTGACAAAATTTAAATATCTAATAAACCGTGAACTTTTTTAAAAATCTAAAAACCTTTATGCGTGGCTCACATTAGGTTAGGTTAGATTTGTTTTATAAGTTTTTAAAAAAGTTTACGGTTTATCAGATAACTAGCTTTTTCCCGCGACTTCGTCCGCGTAGACTTCATTTACTGACAAACAGCTTTTGCCCGCGACTTTGCTTGCGTGTACCAGGAGTATTTCAATCCCGTTTTTTTGCCGTTCCCTTAAGAATATCAGGAAATGATCTCTTAATGCTCCCTACACTCCCCAAGGAACTCTCTTGCCAAATTTCAGCTTTCTACGACCAGTAAAACGAAAAATCCCGTTTTTTCCCGTTCCCGTGGGAATTTTGGAAATTCCTCTCTTAATGCTCCTCTACACTCTCCAAACAACCTAAATGCCGAATTTCAGTATTCTACAACCAGTAAAACGAAAAGTCACGTTTTCCCGTTCCCGTGGGATTTTTGGAAAATTATCTTTTATAGCTTCTCTACACTCTTCAAACAACCTACATGCCAAGTAACGTTTCAGCTTTCTACGACCAGTAAAACGAAAAATCCATTTTTTCCCGTTCCCGTGGGAATTTTGGAAAGTCCTCTCTTAATGCTTCTCTACACTCCCCAAGCAACTACATGTCGAATTTCAGCTTTCTACAACCAGTAAAACGAAAAGTCCCGTTTTTCCCGTTCCCGTGGGAATTTTAGGAAATTGTCTCTTAGTGCTTCCTTACACTCATCAAGCAAGCTACATGCCAAATGTCAGCTTTCTACGACCTGTAAAACAAAAAATCCCGTTTTTTCCCGTTCCTGTTGGAATATGTGTGTGTGTGTGTGTGTGTGTCAGGTAGGTATGTGTGTTATTGTTTTCATAATCAGCGACCCGATAAACCGTACAAACAATACTACCCACTATAATATAATAATAATAATACCCACGTTGATTTTCAGACTTTGTCACCCCCTATCCCCTTATAGGGGTTGATTTTCAAAAAACCTGAAACAGGTGTTTACTCATTTGTCGTTAGGAATACTCCTGTGAAGTTTCGAATAAAATAGTCTAACTAATCTTGTTTCCCCATACAAACTTTGGACCCCCAATTAACCCCTTTAGGGGTCGAATTTTGAAAAATCCTTTCTTAGTGCACCCCTAGACCTTATAAGGAACCTACGTGCCAAATTTGGAATCTCTAGAACCAGCGGTTTGGGCTGTGCGCTGATATGTCAGTCAGTCAGTCAGTCAGTCAGTCAGTCAGTTTCTTCTTTTATATATTTAGATATATTTAAAGTTAGTCAAATGATCATTTTGTCAATAATTTGTAGGTCAAACGTTAGTGAACCGTAACAACCACATAAGCTAATAGAGCATAGGTAACAACCACATGAGCTAATAGAGCATAGGTAACCATACAAGCTCATATACGATAGACTGGTAACTAGGAACAAGACAGAGACCAAAGCCAGATCTGAGAGCGATGCTGGGACCTTATTGTATTGGACTTTACATTTTATACAAAATAAAATGCACCCGTTTAAGGTGATATCAGACGGTTCACTGTAGTGAATGTTCTTTCAAGTGAACGCTGCCGAATGAAAATATCCAACACCGTTTGATCAATTCACTAATGAATTCATTCGGCACTTTTCTTTCATTTCGCGTTCAGACGTCACTTTGAGTGAAAGATGCGAAACGAAATAAGAAAATGAACAAAAAATTAACTGTCTGATATCACCTTGAGCTTAGTTTGTTTTTGTGTTACAGGTTAAGGAAAAGTCTGAAGCATCTGTACTTAGTTCATCCGACGTACGGTTTGAAGCTGTTCGTAGCTTTCACAAAGGCGTTCGTGAGGTAAATATAAAAAATTAGAAGTCAAAATTTTCGAAAACTCCACACTAATAATAATAGGAGAATTTCAGAAATAGGGTGCAATTATTATTTGTATTCTCAGATTTTAGAATTTTTTGCATGGATCTACTCAGAATCGATAGCACTAGCGATTCTATTTTACAGGGGAAAAAAGTGTCCCGAGGTTAGTTTTATTAATGTTTGAAGGTAACAAAACCGACACTAATTTTCGTAGCAAAAGCTGGGTCATTTTTTTACGCTGTTATAATCAATTGATCAATTGATCCTGAGCAGATCCATGCAAAAATTTCTAAAATGCAAAAAAAAACATAATTGTACCCTATTTCGTAAATTTCCAGTAACAAGTGTGTCTGTCTGTCTGTTACATCTTCACGATTTAACCGCTGAATAGTTCGAATTTGGTGTAGACACAATTTCAGTCCCAGAGAAGGACATGGAATAGCTTTTTATCCCGAAAAATTGTTTAGTTTCTGCGGGATAGACAAGCGAATTATTTACATATATACATACATTCACAAATCACGTCTTTATCCCTTACGGGGTAGACAGAGCCTAAGGTGACAACCTACAGGCCACGTTTAGCAAGATTGTGGGCGTATAGATGGAAAATGGATTCAAAATAGTGATGGGTTGCTAGCATCGCCTGTAACATGATTCCCAAGAGTTTCGCCTCCCTCGATGGGCTTTTACCGCGCGGGAAAGGAAGCAACTGGTACATTCTATGTTTATTTAATTTGATTTAATTTATTCATTGTATAGTCATGTACATTATTTACAGATGTTATAGGAATTTTGGTTAGTCCATGACGCCCTGTAAGGGCACACAATAGTAATACACTTACAATTTAGATTAGTAAACTCTTAAAGACTTAATTAAATTTCATTTCATGCATTCTATGCCTATTTTAAATTAATAATAATGCTAAGTTGTCAAATGATTACAATACAAAAAAGAGAAAACGGTCATGTCATGAATAGTAAAAATAAAAATCAATAGGTACTTATACAGGGTGTTTGGTAGCCAGGTGCAAAGCCTTAAGGGGGTGATAGCCGAGGTATTTTTGAGCATTTTGAGCCTTAGCCGAAATTTGTTTTTTTTTTTTACCTACCTTTAACGTGAAATTTCAATAGTAGTGCATTCTTAGCGAGTGCTCCCTGAGTTTGGTTTTTACTTTTTATCTCAGATTTAGCAAGCAATGTGAATGAGTGATACTTTAAAAGAAAGAGCAATAAACAGGCATGTTTTTAAAAATGTTTGAACATTTCCAGGTTTTTTTTTTTTTTTTTAATTATGGCACAGTTTTTTTTTTAATGTGAATAAGAAGGCAAACGAGCAAGTGGTCACCTGATGGTAAGCGATCACCACTGCCCATAGACACCCGCAACCCCGGAGGGATTGCAGATGTGTTGCCAACCTAGAGGACTTAGATGAAATGCCTCTTGTGCCCGTAATTTCCCCGGCTGTCTTACTCTCCACACCGGAACACCAGTAACATTTATTTATTAAGAAATTCTTTAACTTCATTTAAGGGAATTCTTTGCTTGTTAATAAAGTTTTTTCTTTTTTATTTCAGTTCAAAATTCTTCCGGAAACTTAGCTACGTGCGAACTTTATCAGAGTTAATGGCACAGGTGCCTGTTGAGCCGAATGCTATACCGGAATTGGTGAAACAGTACGACGCTGGCAAACGATAGGGCAACACAGGCCTCTGTGTTGCCAGGGTAAAATAATAAAAATAAAATCGGTTATTATTTCAAACATTAGCTAACTCGAAATAATTGGCCAAATGATAACACATGGTTAAAACACTTGGGGCCACTTGCACGGACCAGGGTTAGCGCCTTAACCCCGCGTTAGATGCTAAACCGGGGCTAAGTAGCGTCAAAATGTATGGAACCGTCAAACCTAACCCCGAGTTAGCGATTTAATTTATTAACTCTGGACTGTGCAAGTAGGCCTTAGGGTTTGTACGTCACTCTCTGTTAAGTTGTTATCTATGATTCCATCTCTATTTACTACGAAACATACAGAGACGTCATCATAGATAACTGACAGTTAAGATTACTAGAACTCAACAGAGAGTAGTAAAACAAGCCCTTAATCTGCTAAGACTCACGAGTAGCTAGCGTTTGTGAGGTCACATGCTCTACATCGCGCCAACAAAGTTTCTTAACGCAAACGAATATATACAACTTCCACTTCACATAACATCTGATTGGAGAGTTTTCTGTAGTGGTCGCTCACCACGGTTTACTTATTTTCTCTATGATAAAGATATCTGTTATTATAACTTTTTTTTTATCAATGTTGAAGTGAGTAACTTTTAACTCGATGTGAACGCACCCTAATGGTCCAGTCGCGTTCAAAAAAGTACATATTTATTTAGAATAATATATTAAATTAAATTTACATAAACATTTGTGACATTCTGTTTGGTGATTTGACAATGACGCGAATTATGCGTAAATGTCAAATGGCAATTGTTTTTTTAATTATGTCCAAAGTGTTCTAAAATAAAATAATAGCTAAATGTGTAGAGCACCTTTTTAATATATATATCAGTGTCGGTTCGTTTTGCCGTCCGTACGACAAAATAAATTATATAAAAACGAATAAACAAATTAATAAAATTAATAAAGAAACGAATTACATCGTGCCATTTTGCTTGGGAACGATTAAATACGGCTGTCGAAAATAATCTCATCAACTAGTATTTTTATTTTATTTAGGGCCTGTTATACCACTCTCTGTTAGGTCTCTGATATCTTAAGTGTCAGCTATGGTGCTATCTCTATTTATGACTATGAAACAGACAGATGGCGTCAAAGATATCTGACACTTGAAATGTCAAGAACTTGACAGAGTCGTGGACAGGCTTTTAGTATTCAAAATTTATTGAAACATTCCTAAAGAAAAGTATTATTTTATTGTAATTTTTAACTTTTTTTATTGTACCACGACATTCCATGTCATATCAGTGAAGAATAAATATCAATTCGCCTTTTCTACAGATATTTTTTAAGAATTATTTTTAATAAAGACCTACATATTTAAAACTGTTTACGGCAAAAATATCTCAATTTGTTTAAAGAAATTTTTTTATATCCTTAAGAATCTTTGATTGTATCTCATTTTTATTTAATTAGTGGTAAAGTTTTATTTCTAAAGATGATATTACATATTATACTCACATATAAACATGACAACGAAAGATCTAAAATACAGTTTTATGTTTAGTTTCATAATAAGCTCATTGTCATTCGACATAGTTCATTTTTGTATTATTTTCTATAATTTGTTTTACTATATCCCGATAAACATTTACAGTAGCCAGACTAACCCAACATACTGAAGTATATATGCTGGTAATATATAATATATATGTGTAAATTTAGTATAAGTATATTTGAACGTTGTCACTATCCAATGCACTCAGAATCACGATAATAAAGCAAATATTTTTTGAAGTCACTTGTAGCATAAACTTTGAGATAATAAAAATAGTGTTAAATGTCTATATATTTAAGATAGTGGGAGTGTATTAGTAATTTTTTTTACGTATAAAAGTGAAGTAGTACAAAGATGTAACTTTATGATTATGACAAAGTTCCAAGAGCGAGTAAGCAACTTATTTCACTCATCGGCCATAATGATGCAGCTTTGACGTCAGTGACTGCGACAGTGACCCTGCGTCAATGACGCCGCTATAGTAACGATAAGTCAAAACGTCGTGTCAAAAACGCAGCGACAGCGATGTTGTATCAAAAACGCCGAGTAAATGTTGCTCCAATAAGCCGCGTCAGAAGCGCCGAGGCAACAACGTCGAGTCACTAACGCTAATCAAATACGTCGATGCGCTGAGTCAGACTCCGTGTCAATAATGCAGTGTCAAAAACGACGTGTCAATGACGACATCACTGCAATGACGCACGGACGGAATACGAGTTGAAATGATTTAACTATTAAACTTAACTGTCGCCTTGAAATCGTGTCATAGTCGCAGTGGCGTAACTATAGAGTGGCAGGGCTGGCAAAATGCCAGGGGCCCCAGCTCTACGGGGCCCCGAACTGGCTTGGCTTTGAGCACAGAAGGGAAGATGATGCACTTCTTTACAGTGAGCAAGGGCCCCATCTGATGAATTTGCCGCGGGCCCCTGACGTAGTTACGCCACTGCATAGTCGTAAACAGAACTTGCCAGTAAATGCATTTCATATAATTGTACATACATATAAGAATAATAATAAACTCGAGCACAATAATATGTGTGTAGTGTTAAGTAGTAAAATGCTTTAACTATGTAATTGTAAAGTTTGTGTCGTCAAACAGTTTTTGGAATGGGGTGCTGGTTTTTTTTACCGGAAATTAAAAGTTGCAAGTAAAATAAAATCGTGTAAAAACGCTAGCGTGGAGGTGGCTCCGCTCGCGGCAGGCTTGGGAGCACGTTTTTGGTTAACTGTACTGCAACACGGGGGTTGCTCCGAAATTCGATTTTCGAAGTTCGTATCACACCGTCCCTCTCACTCTCAAATTAATAACTATTAGTGAGAACGGAACGGAACGAAACGAACTTCGAAAATCGAATTTCAGAGTATAAGGCCAGGTACGGTCACGGGTTCGCAGATGAACACACATCTTTTGATTGCTTTCATCTTTTGAGGGTATAACATAATTTGCTAAACAACTTTTCACAAATGCATCATTTCACAAATTCGTCATTTGACATACTTTTATTTTCTACTAAAATATTGACTTTTTGGAAAACTTATAAAACAAAGCTAAACTATATAAACCTAAAGTGAACCACGCCTAAATGTTTCCGATTTTTAAAAAAGTTTACGGTTTATCAGATATTAAAGGGTTGTGAAATGGTGCATTTGTGAAAAGTTTTTTAGCAGATGATAAGATCCCTCTTTTGAGTTCAGTTACGATCTTATAATAGGATAAATGTTTTGATTTTTTTAATACGACTTCCCTGTGGGCTATTCCCCTACGGACAACGGGTTATTGGAATGGAAGAACTGAGAATAATAGAACTGGGGGTCGGATTTATAACGCACATCATTTGAAAATCCTTACTAATATTATAAATGCGAAAGTAACTCTTTATCTGTCTGTTACGCTTTCACGCCTAAACCGCTGAACCGATTTTAATGAAGTTTGGTACGTAGTTTCTAGTCCCGGGGAAGGACTTTGGATAGTTTTTACCCCGGAAAATCACAGTTCCCGCGGGATAGCGATAAGGAGTCGCGGGTAACCGCTAGTACCAAATAAAATTGTGCTGGGCATAAACAGCCTGTTTTTTTTTTATTCTACGAATGCCCGTAGTGGGGCAAATTGAATATTTGTAAGTAAATGCCATATAGGAACGTTATGTATGTATAGTTGTGTATAGATGTGTTTGTACGTCCCGTGGTTAGATTGTGAGTGTATTAGCCGAATCGTCTACTAAACATCCGAATTGAGCGTATTACTCGTGGTCCCACTGTTATAAAAATCTACACTAGAGATAATATATAAAAAAATACAACCGAATAGGGAATGGATGATTATTTTAAAAGTGCTTGGTGATTTTTCTGTTGATTCCCCATGTATGGTTTAGTAACACGAACAATCTACAGACGGCGCCACTTAGCCGTTGCTTCTTTTTGCTACAAATGTCATCGTGTACCACAGATTCAAGCAGCATTTTTTTTTTAATTTGATATGCGCTGGCGTACTGCTTACTGCCGTATAAGAGCCGCCGACTGACTGAGTTAAATGTTTTTATTTTTATAAAATATATGGCTCGACGGAAAAATCTGAAACTTTTTTCCGTAGCTAAGGATGGTTATTCCTATCAATAGAAAAATCACCAAGCACTTTTAAAATAATCATCCATTCCCTAATGAGAACCTCGTCCTTTTTTTGAAGTCGGTTATAAGGGTTAGGTTCGTTAGGTAACTTCACAAACCGATAAGAAATAGGAACCCTGCGAAAGCGTGGTTCCTTCGACCTTTATGGTGGAGAGTGATTCGTCATTTTTATAACAGTGTGACCATGAGCCCGTAAATATTGGTTTTAGACGCTGGTATGGATCGGTTATAGTGATGTGTCAGATCGTTGTGGTATAGCACTTTTAGTTGAGAGTATTTATCGGTTATATCAACAGTTTTGAAGATATCTAATGTTAGTTTCTTGTATAAAACAATTTTAACACTATTCCCATGTCGCCCAGGGTTCTGTCGTCTAAATTTTCATAACCGTAAGTCCTTTTTAAGTTTCAT
This sequence comes from Pandemis heparana, assembly GCA_963854515.1. Lineage (NCBI taxonomy): Eukaryota > Metazoa > Arthropoda > Insecta > Lepidoptera > Tortricidae > Pandemis > Pandemis heparana. The sequence goes on from OY978034.1 coordinate 8,442,614, forward strand.
TTTTCAATAAGGTTGATGACCTTGTAAGAGGCCTTTAGATGATAGGTTACTGTTCTAGAACTACATTTTGCAGGTGGTAGGGCCTTGTGCAAGGTCCGTCCGGATCGCTACCACCATCTTACTCGCTAATCCTGCCGCTAAGCAGCAGTGCTTGCGCTGCTGTGTTCCTGTGTGGAGAGTAAGACAGCCGGGGAAATTACGGGCACAAGAGGTATTTCATCTAAGTCCTCTAGGTAGGCAACGCATCTGCAATCCCTCCGGGGTTGCGGGTGTCTATGGGCAGTGGTGATCGCTTACCATCCATGACCCACTTGCTCGTTTTCGTTATTCACATAAAAAAAAACCATGCTACTAGTGCTATATCGGAGCGTTTGAGGATGTTTATATTTTACAAAATTTCTCATGTTTGAATACTTTTTTTATCACGTCATCTTAAGTAAACTAGCACGGCGAATTTTTACAGTGATTTATATTGTCTATAGAAAAATTTAAAATGTGTTCCTCTATTTCGATTTGTTTATAATTTTTGCGACTGATTTTTTGTATGGTATTTTGTTAAGTGCTATTACACGATGCAAATTTACACGTTGTTTCATTTTTATAGGAATTAGTTGCCTCGCCCCACGAGTCAGTGGCTTACCATGACGTCATGCGATTCAGTTTAGGTTCGCTCGCTGTCAGATTCATACAAAAAGTGACAGCTAAAACTTGAACTGAGTCGGAATTAGGACGTCATGGTAAGGCCCCAGGACTTAGTTTAAATAATCAGAAGCTTCTACTTACCCTGCTTTATATACATTCTTCCATGTCAGAATGAGGAACTCGCCAAGGTTGCTGTGATTTTCATCATTCAATGCGTTATGAAGTTCTAAGAAACAAGCGGTCTATTGCCTCCCTGCAGAATCATTTAAGGAAGCATTCACCCGACTGTTCTTGTCAACAATCTGTGCAGCATTAATATTTAATTTAGTAGATACATGGATGACCGAGCTTCGCTCTGTATTTTTTGACGTTTTCTAAAAATGAAGGCCCCTGCATACTAAATATCATGAACATGTATGTATGTATAACTCTTTATTAACATCGTCGGAGCCGTTTCCGAGATTCAGGTTATATATATATACATTACTCGTTTAAAGGTACTATATAGATAGATTAGATTTTGATATTGCAGTTTTGTAGCGTAAATTTTACTTCTCGATTTCATTTTTTATCTTTAAGGTTACCTATTCCGTTAGAATTTAGGACTTAAAATTAAAAAAATTAAAAAATCAAAGTAAATTTGTCGATACATTATGTATCGTTGAAAAAAGCGCCATCTTTCGCCCTAAGTTAGTATTGCATTGCTACAAGAGTTTGTATTTGGGTAAAATAGTTTCGATTATACTTTTTATCGGTTTTGATAAATCATACTTTTATAAATTTGCCATGTAGTAGGTTGCTTGAAGAGTGTAGGGAAGCTATAAGAGAGCATTTCCCGAAATTCTTACGGGAACGGGAAAAACGGGACTTTTCGTTTTACTGGTTGTAGAAAGCTAAAATTCGGCATGTAGATTGCTTGGAGTGTAGTGGAGCATTAAGAGAGGACCTTTCCAAAATTCCCACGGGAACGGGAAAAAACGTGACTTTTCGTTTTACAGATCGTAGAAAGCTGAAATTTGGCAAGTGGGTTGCTTGGGGAGTGTAGGGTAGCATTAAGAGAGCATTTACCGAAATTCTTACGGGAACGGGAAAAAAACGGGATTGAAATAGGTACTACTGGTACCTAAAAGCGAGAGAAGCCGCAGGCAAAAGCTATTTGAAAATAAATGAAGTCTACGCGGACGAAGTCGCGGGCAAAAGCTAGTTTTATCTAAGAGTTGTCCCAAATATTCCGCGACTACAAACAGTACAGGTTTGCAAAACAACCGATTTTGAAAACACTATATAGCTCAAGCAAATAAGAATCTATTGTATGGGAAATCTGGCAAAATATATGGAGAACATTTATCTATTGGGATGGATACCTTATGGGGTGAAGTCAAAATTTATCAACTCTCCCCCCTCCTCCGGGGTGCGCGTCCCCCCCCCAGGCCCCCCAAAGTGTCCCGAAACACGGTTTTTTGAAGTTTTTGAGAAAACTGTTCGCGATACAGAAAAAGTGTGTAGGAATGAAATAATGTACAATAAATTTACTATAAATCTACCATACACATGAAAACGGTATCTCTTATGGTTTTGACGCAAGAAGACGCAGAAAATCATAATTTTTTGTTTTTTTACAATAATTTTTATTAAAACTTCAGTTTTCTCAGAAAATACTCATTTTACAACTAAAAAATGTATGACTTAAATAAACAATGGAATATTCCCTTTAAAATGAGGTATCACTTATTTATATATTAGTTAAGTTGACCATTTTATGATAGTTTAAATATTTAATTTGTCATGAACAATTTTTTTCACTTGAAGATTAGGTATGTTTAAAATGTTTTTTATATAGTTTAGAGTTAATTATAAACCATGCTAGTGTAATTTTGTTTATTTATTCTCAGTTATCCGCAAATAATTAGTGTGAATAAATTCAATCATTTCCAAAAAGGTACTAAGATGTTTATTTAATATAATCAACTATTTATTTAAGCATATCCTTTTATTTAAGTACTTACATTAAAATAAACAATGTTAACACTCTTATTATCTGGGGGCACGGTAGATAGCCAAGGGAAGCGCAAGAAGTGCACTAGTTACCTTTCCTCGAACCGCTTTGTCGTTATTTTGGACTTTGGACTTTGGGTTTTGGACTGTACCAGATAACTAAAATTCTCGGGATATGATGTGAATAGTGGATTTATTACAAGCTCTTATATATTAAATTTTATAGATATCCAAAAAACTCTGATTTCGTCACTGACTCACTCACTGGTGGTCAACAAATTTACGTCCAAGAAAGTTGAAATTCGTAACTATAAGAACTATTGTAATGATAATTATAATCACACAAACGAATAACTCACGTATAAAAGTCGAGTGATGCTCGACATAGGTATTCCAGACTAGTTCGTAGTCCTTATTCCTGGACCGCTTGCCCCGGCGGCAGCGAAACGATCACATATTACAAATAAAGTAAATAAAGTATTATTATTATTATTATTTTATTATTATTATTTGTTGTCACATATTATTGATTGAGTCTCACGGTAATTTCATGTTTAAAAAACTATTGTAATTAACAGGAAAGTAATGAACAGTGATTTTTTTACCTTACGCCTATATGACGGTAGCAAAACGGCCAACGACATTATTTTTACTAAATTGTAGACTTCACAAACTCTTAAACACTTGTAGAGTTAGAACGTAAAATTTTTGTAAGTTGTTGCTTATGACAAGTGCCTTCAGAAAACACCACATTTGCACGCGCTTAATTTCATCCACTAATTCAGTTTAATTTACTGAAAATTCTGAAATATACAGTTTATTATTTTTAACAACTCCCTTTATCAATTTTCAGACCGCTGGCATCAAAATTTGCGAAGTTTCGTACAAAATATCCATTCGCTAGTTTGTTTGACCGATTGAAGGAAGAGTTAAAGTTCCAAATTTTAGATTTTTGCTGTTGATTGTATACTAATCTAGCTTACAAACCAAATTTGAGCATTCTAGGAATTTAATATGATGATCACTAGTGACGACCACTAGATTTTTAGATATCAATAAAATTTTAAATATAAGAGCTATGCAATTGAAACTTTACACTTGTAATAAGTCCACTATTCACATCATATCCCGAGAATTTTAGTTATCTCGTAACATCCAAAACCAAGTTATGAGGGTACAAAATAACGACAAAGCGGTTCGAGAAAAGGTAACTAGTGCCCTTCTTGCGCTTCACTTGGCTATCTTAGCTGGGGCACTACCGTGCCCCCAGATAATAAGAGTGTTAACAATTGTTTATTTCAATGTCTCTCTTCAATTTCAATGTAAGTTACTTAAATAAAAGTGTATACTTAAATAAATAGTTGATTATATTAAATAAAAATCTTAGTACCTTTTTGGAAATGAATGAATATACATATTATTTGCGGATAACTGAAAAAATAAATAAACAAAATTACACTAGCGTGGTTTATAATTAACTCTAAACTATATAAAAAACATTTTAAACATACCTAATCTTCAAGTAAAAAAAATTGTTCATGACAAATTAAATATTTAAACTATCATAAAATGGTCAATTTAACTAATATATAAATAAATTATACCTCTTTTTAAAGGGAATATTCCATTATTTATTTAAGTCATACATTTTTTAGTTGTAAAATGAGTATTTTCTGAGAAAACTGAAGTTTTAATAAAAATTATTGTAAAAAAACAAAATATATGATTTTCAGCGCCTTCTTGCGTCAAAACCATAAGAGATACCGTTTTCATGTGTATGGTAGATTTATAGTAAATTTATTGTAAATTATTTCATTCCTACACACTTTTTCTGTATCGCGAACAGTTTTCTCAAAAAGTTCAAAAAACCGCGTTTCGGGACATTTCGGGGGGCCTGGGGGGGGGGGACGCGCACCCCGGAGGAGGGGGGAGAGTTGATAAATTTTGACTTCACCCCATAAGGTATCCATCCCAATAGATAAATGTTCTCCATATATTTTGCCACGTTTTGAGCTATTTTTACTGAATTAATATTCAATTACATATTATAAACATAAATGGATTTTTAGATAGATGCGATTATCAGGTTGATGAATTTTCAGTGGGCTGTTGAAATTTCGGAAATGTAGTTGCATTATCGGGTTGGAAATACAAATAAAACACAACAATACAATTAGTCGTTTATTTTATTACACCCATAATGTAGTCGACACGAACAATGGCCGCGCTGATAAAATATTCAAACAATAAACAATACAAATCGAACTCAAACCGATTCTAAACAAAACAATAATTAGTTATTTTATTTGGTTTACCCCTGACAAGGTTAATGTGGCTATACATTAATATAATATAGACGTATCAAAAATTGTAGCTTGATTTACATTAGTTTATATCACGTGCGAGTTACATGCAAAATAATGTATACTTAAGTAGGTGCTTACTTACATTATGTAGACATTATAATGAATTCATGTCGTATTTAGTAAAAATAAGGCATACAGCTCGCACGCGAGTTGTTCATTTAAAAATATGATCAGATACATTTAAAGGTTATATATTATAAGTATTTATATTAATAAGACACCATATTAGCCTGACGCTCTACAGGCGCCACAATAAAGTTACCTAAATGACAATGGCATATAGTTTAGTTATCTATTTATATCAGATAACCCTCCAACTTGTCAGCAAGTATTGTACGTATACAATACGATAGACAAGTTGTACATTAAACATCTACTGAGTATAGTTAATGCATGTACGAATAGTTATGTCTATAGCTATGTACCTAGTATATCATATAGTATATCTATTTGCTTGGTGTTACAATACCTTCAGTGGACGAATCGCTTGCGCGGGCTCCTTACTTAAAACTAAGTTATATAAAAATATTAAATATATTTTCAAGCGAAATTAATTAAGGCACATTAATTAAAAATATACATTATACATGACACAGGTCTCGCTTCACACCGCAGTCGACGACGCCGTTTTTATGCTAAAAAAACAAATAATGTGTCAATCTTTGCAGACAAATAAATTGTGTTAATTAATTTTCGAAGACAGCATTACGCGTTAACCAAATGCTGCCTTCAAATAATTTAGTAGAAGCTTACGATCATAATCTCAGATAATTAAATAGTTATTTAATAATGCTGCCTTATTTTAAAATATGAGACTCTAATTAAATGCTTATTATGACATTTAAGCTTAATAAATATAACTGAGACTATGTTTACCTAGCAGTTACAGTATTATTTATTAATAGACTTAAATCAATATGACGGGAGCTCAACCGGCCATACAAACAATATGGGCGCTCGAGCTCCAACTAGCTACACTTGTAATTGTTAAGTTTAAAGTTAAAAGTTGCACCAACTACAATAAAAATCACATTTCACATTAAAAACATGTACTTCTATATACAACTATGTCGGATCATGGCACATTAGTAGAATTACTTGTTTGTAGTTTCTATAAATATTAAACAATTGCACACAACCAACACTCCTCAGTAAACAAAAAATATGCAACAATTTGTCATCAAATAAAAACCATCGTTCGTTTTAATTTGATCCCAAATTGTGACACTTTTAAGTTTACCCAATAATCGTGTGGATAATCAGCATGTGCTATGTTTAGAGGTTGTTTTAGTTATTTGTATGACTCTTCACACATTACATACAATCCTGAGACACTATAGGAGTTTAATGCAGAACTGACATCTTATGACATTGAACAATGCAACATTGCACGAAAAGAGCAAACAGTCAACATTTATAAATTATTTTAAATTATTCAAATAGTTGAGTAAATATCCGTAGAAAACATTGATTTGCTTTTTTTTTCTAGTTCATATGTCACATTCCAGCAAACTTAGTTTTGCCTTAGAATCAGTTTCTGTCATGTCATCAGAGATGGCGTCACATTCGAAAAAATTCCGTTATTTTTTATCATTTATTCTGCTTTTTGAATGGAATCAAAGCAGCCGCTCTTGAGTGAATGATGTCAATAACCTTACTTTTATTTTACGCATAGATTAAGACCATTACAAATAAAATAATCAATATCAAAAATCAAGAATTGCACCAAGTAGAAAAATACGCTGAGAGCCCGGCATGAGCCCTACAAGAGCCCTGTTCAGGGGTTACAGGATACAATGATGATGACTATCATAAAACCAATTGCAGTTGCGCTCAAGACAAATGTCTTTATTTTGGTATCAATTGCAACGGATAAAATCTACAACAAATAAGTAGTTATTGAGAATGAAAAAACAATAATGAACTAATTATTAATAATGGTTATGAAATATCAAATGAATCAAGAAATTTATTTCTTGATTTTTTATGTTGACTTTTACGGTTTTACCGTTAGAAATTTAATTTCTAAAGGACACTGAAAATCAGAACATATAGAAAAATCCGAAAAGTAAAGCTATGGCCGGGAATCGAACCCGGGTCCTCGTCATTCCGTGACACGTGCTATACCCCTACACCACCCATAGCAGGTAACCTGCTATAGCTTACTTTTCGGAATTTTCCGTGTTCTAATTTTCAGTGTCGTTTAGAAATTAATAATGTAACCATTATTTATTTTTTTCATTTCATTATTTATTCATTATTTATTATTTATTTTATTTCATTTAAAGGCACTTTAACCTTATGACCACGTGACCGCCAGCTCTGCATTAAACGCTTACCAAGAACTATCTCACAAATTCAACTTAAAGCATCCATCTCTTTCTAAAATTACACGCCTGAAAGAGACGAACGCTCCAAGTATATTTAAGGTAAAAAAGGCACAGATGTAAATAACACAATCTCTTAATGGCACACATGGTTAAGGCGCGATGTGGACGTGAAAATAACACTTTTATTCTACTACATTTGCTTCTGGGGTTGTTCGGTCGCGTTTCTTTTATTCAACAGATAAACGAGCAAGCGAGTTACTATGTGGCAAGTAATCACCACTGGAAATCCGAAACTGGATCATAACAGATGCGTTGTCAACCTAGAGGGCGGAAATAGTACGTCATAAAATTTCACCGGTTGTCCTACTCTCCACGGTTGAACACAGAAGCGCAAGCATTGCTGCTTGGCGGTAGGATTAACGTTTATTAAGATTATTAGCACACATTGACAGTTGTCATAATGTAATTCATACAAATCTTTCTCCAGGCAGATGTTATGCCTGGAGACTGAAGATCGAAGGAAGTTGTATTTAATGTACGCGTAGAAACTTCGTTGGCGCGATGTAGAACATGTGTGACGTCACCAGAGGTAGTAGTTTATGTACTCGATGGGTAGGTGGAGCTAGGGTCGCTAGTGTGTAAAGTTAAATATATATCTCTCAGTTAATGATTTACCTATTCGTGCTGTCTTATGTCTATTATTTTCACGTTTACATTCTGGCTGCCTTTTATAAATTTTCAAGTTAATAAATATATATATGAAGGCAAAATTCTAAGGTACCCATAGGGCTAGCACTTTGTGAGAAGACCGGGAGCTATAACTATGTTGTTTAAGTAATTTATGTTTTTATTTAACACGTAAAATATAACTTACAAATAACACAATTGTTACTACGTTAAGTTAATGGTTTGTTTAACAACTGTTACTTTATTATTGAGTTATTGTAAAGTTGTTTTGATTTTTAAATGTTATTGTTATTTTTTTAAACCCAAACCCAGAATAGTTATAATATTAATTTAAATTTCGACATCGCTCCCGGTCTAAATTATAACATCCATATTAAACAACTTCCGATAGAATTTGCAAATCGAAACAATCATCTTTGTTTATAGTGTTTTAAGGCCAGTTTTGTATAGGCACTATGTTTTAACATATAAATCTAGTCCAGTCTAGCACCGCCGAATAAATATAAATAAAATTTAAGTATGACGCGTCCAAATTTCGACTTTCTAAAAAAATTAAGGCAGTATTTTTGTACTTAAAACTAAATATAGAAACATTTGAACGCGTCACAGTTCAATTAGTTATAAATAAATATATTTTTAATATTTGAACGTGCTATATATTCACAGGTTTCATAAGAATCAATTTCATGTATTAATGCACACGCTAATGCCGTAAGATCTTAAGTGTAAGCTAATTTGCAGCCATAACGTTCACAACATCTACTAAAACCGCTGCTATTGAGATAAATAGCTTTTTATTAAAAGGTAACAAAACAACACGATATTTAAGAGTACAGTCAAGGGCATAAATATATATACATTCCCAAGGCGTCAAAGACAACTGTACAGTTGATTAGCCAGAAATATCTGTACAGTAATCAGGTCAATTATTATGTGATCATTTAATTAGTCAAAAAGATCTAGACATTTACATGGCCATAAATAAATGTACAATGCCAGTCAAATATATGTAGGCAAATTTGAAGGCCATAAATATCTATACACGCAACTCTCATTTATATAAGAACAAAACCCAACAATATCTATACACCAAGGGCAATAATATCTACACATATCTAACAGTCAAATATATCTATACAACAAACTAACAAGTTTTCTAATTTTGAATTATGACAATCACCGAAAAGAGTACCGTTCTGTCATGATCGCTTTGTCCTTTTCGTTTTGATCGTGACGTCATTGACGTGTCATTTGTTTTACCTTTCAGCCTATTATTTTAGATTCTGTTCCACAGCTATATATCTACCATACAAGATTTTCATGTGGCTTTTCTCGTAAATATTACGTTACCGTTTGTCCGATGCTGAATTTTGTTTGTAACATATTAAGAGCTACTAGAGGTAGTTTATAATAATAACGTTCTTTCGATTTCGCTAATTTATCTAATTGCGTAAAATCACACACGTGGTTAAAAATAACACTTAGATTTTTATTGAATAACTAGCTTCTGCCCGCGACATCGTCTGCGTAGAATAGGCAATTAGTTAACAATTTATTTATTCTGTCACGTGAACCTATGTGGCAATAGGGAATATTCATAAAAAACAAAATTGTGTTTAATATTTTTTTCTTGAATCTTTATTATCGATTATAATTAAAAGATATATTTTTTATTCAGTTATGTATTGAACCCATAAAAAATTGTATAAAAAATTAAAAATATGGTTGGGAAATTTAAACTTACGAAACGCGTCACCATTGGTCAAAACGAAGTGTGACGTCAGATGTCACAAATTGGATTTATCGCACCTTTAGGATGAAAATGACTCAACTCAAAAAAGTAACTTTTCGGGAAATTGAAATAAAAGAATGGAGATTGTGGCACCGTTATACTTTGTCGTGGTTATTTTTTTAACTATTGAAGTGAGAGCTAAAGTTTGGGCATAAAATTGAAAAGGATTAATTTAGCTATCAATTTATATTAAAAAACTAAATAAATTGTGAGTAATATATGGGGATAAATAAAGGTTTTTATCTAATCGGTCATTATTATACCGAAAAGTAAAACAGAAAAAAGGCTATTTCGGGTTTAAGTCTTTATTCGACTGAAAAACATATTTTAATATGTGTCCATTTAAGAGTTACGTCCTTTGCATGTTTACGAGATATGGTAAGCTGTTGACGTTTTCATGATTGAGGCTCTATTTTTCTTAAACATTTCTAGCTTTTTCATTAATAATCGACAGAACACTGAATCCGCCCCTCCCGCACCGTCATGAGCTCGGAATTCCACGCGCATGAAAGAGACCGATATTGCAGCTTTGTCCCGTTCCCACCCGAATGTGGCGTTTTATTTTTTATGGAACGATAGATATGACCGTATAAAGTCTTTTTACGACCATAACACAAAAACCGTTTTTTTTTAGATGTGTCGTTTTCATCCTAAAGGTGCGTTATCGGCGTTGATATTCGTACTGTTTGTGAGAAAATTGGTTTAAAAACTGTATTCCTGAGGTGATTTCTAGTGAATCTATATTTGATGTATCTTCCTTTACCTGAAATTTATTTCAGATGATTAATCATCATCATCATCAATCATCAAAATTTCGTAAAATCTCAATATGAATATGAAAGGTTTTAAAGAAAGTTTTACCGAACTTTTATAAACTAGCTTAGGTTAGTTTTAAAGTGAATTTTGTACTGTTTAAAATCTGTGATCTGATTCTGTTTAGCAATTAAAACTGGACATGTGCACGTAGGAATGAAGAAGTAAACTAGCCGCCCGGCCTGGCTTCGCACGAGTAGATATTTAACAAAATATATATATCAAAAACTATATTTTTGTGTCGGGGCATACTAAAAAAACTGGCCAAGTACGAGTTTGACTCGCGCACCGAGGATTCCTTACAAATTCGGCTAGCTAATATAATATCCATTTTTAGCAGAGACCTGGTTCTAAGCAAAATGTACGCAGCGTGATGTCATTTTATACTGGTTATTTATATAGAGTGACATTATAATTTTTTTTTTAATGAATAAAATATTTATTTAACAAAACTCCTAAAATACAACTTAAATATAAATAACAAAATAAACTAATTTAACTAAAACTGGAAATACCCGTCCATCCTTTCATCAATCGACAATTCTCTCCGGGAAACTCTATCCAAAATTTTAAACATAAGTTTCGATTCAGTGTCATGGTCTCAAGCGGTTCTCCCCATAAGATTCGGTGGCTTGGGTGTTCGCTCCTCGTCCAGTGTGGCGCTACCGGCATTTTTATCCTCTGCCTACAGCTCGCTTTCTCTCGTCAGTATCATTTTAAATACTCCACAGATAACTGACGTTGAGTTAGCGAGCCTGGCGGAGGCCGAAAAAGCTTGGTGTGACTCGTGCCCAGGAGAGGATACCCCCACCCTCAAACACATCCAGAAGGCCTGGGACACCCCTCGCCTTAGTGTAACCCACGCTTCCCTCCTCGAAAACTTCCCGGACGAATCAGGACGCGCCCGTCTCCTAGCCGTTTGTGCACCCGAGTCGGGCCACTGGCTAAACGCTTTGCCGTCGAGGAACATTGGTACAGTCCTGGACCCAAGTACTCTGAGGATTGCGATTTCCCTCAGACTGGGGGCCAGGATTTGTGTTCCTCACACTTGCGTTTGCGGCAAAGCGGTGGATCAACTGGGACGACATGGCCTTTCATGTGTCAGGAGCGCCGGCCGTATGTACCGTCACGGCACCATTAACGACCTGGTACGTCGGTCGCTTGCTACCGCGTCAGTGCCTTCCATTTTGGAGCCAGCTGGCATGGCAAGGGACGATGGCAAGCGGCCAGACGGTGTCACTTTGGTGCCGTGGAAGCTCGGTAGGGCCCTGGTGTGGGACGCTACATGCGTAGATACATTCGCTCAGTCCCACATCCAGGCAACCAGCTTAAATGCCGGCGCTGCAGCTGATCAGGCCCAAATCCTCAAGCGTCGCAAATACTCCACTCTTCTAAAAGATTATGAGTTTGCGGCGCTTGCGGTTGAGACCTTGGGGCCTTGGTCATCCGACACTAAAACCTTTATAAAGGCCCTGTCGTCCCGGTTGGTCGACGCCTCAGGGGACCCAAGAGCTGGCGTGTATTTATCCCAGCGGATCGCACTTGCGGTCCAAAGGGGTAATGCCGCTAGCGTCCTGGGAACCCTGCCACAGCCAGCAGGGCTGGACGGGGTGTTCTTTTTATAACTGATAGCTTTTTTATAGTTAGTTTAAGTTTAGTTTTTAATTTAATCTTAGTTTAATTTGTTTTTTGTAAATATTTGTCTGAATATTTTATTGTGTGAATGTTGAAACTTGTTTATTATCTTTGTTTGAATGAGATTAAAAATAGATATTACTAAAACTAAAATAAATCTAAATTTAGATTTTGAAAAAGTAGTTATTGTGACATAACTGTAATAGTTAAACATATAGTATAGCGGACTTTTTTGTAGACAATGATGTCTCCTATAAAACTGTAGTACGTCACTTTGCTATATTGTCAACAGTTTCTGCAGCCGTACGCAATATAAGGATTATTTTGGATTTTTTTTTCACACCTTGGGTGACATTATCGAAGTTTTCTTACGGATCCCTAACTTTTTGAAAATATTATATAGCCTATGTTACTCGGGGATAATGTAGCATTCCAATGGTGAAAGAATTATTAAAATAGGTCCAGTAGTTTTTGAGTGAATCTATAACAAACATACAAAAATACAAAAAATACTCATTTTTCCTTAATAATATTAGCGTAGACAAACACGGGATATGACAAATAACATCAAAAGTGCGCGCTCAATGGCGGCGTTTTGAACGGCGCAAATTTATTCGATGTTTTAATTTTTTACTTTAAAAAATAATTTGAATATTTTCAAGCCTGTTTATATTTTTTTCTGTGTTATAGAGATGCAATTGATCATTATAAGTAATACAAAATACATGAATATTCCCTATTAAACCAATTTTCAACTATAAAGTAAAATTTTCAACGTAAGTTAGTAATGTATCGTGTTATACATACTTAATGAAGATTATTGTGAGCTGGTTGTGTGTAGGCTGAGAAAGCTTTTTTTGTCAAAAAAACGTCAAGCGTGAGTCGGATTTAAGTGTTGAAATGTCTAATTCCTGTAGGTATGTACTATTGACTCGATTGTGATGAAATTTTTGTAAGCTGTTGTGTGTATGCCAAATATGATTCTAATAAAACGGTCAAGTGTAATTAGGCGTTCGCTTTTCTACAGCCACAGAAAAATTCCAATTTAGAAATTAATCGTTGAAGTAGGTATATAGTATCTAAAAATTCTCTACTTTACGCCTATTTTTCCAAATTCTGACAACAAATTCAACTTTGGAGACCACTCCGATCCGACCCTCAGATATCGATTTTGAAAGCACTTCTGTCGTAAAACTAAACATAAAAATTTTGGCCCATTTCCATTTTTGATAACGGATTCGTGTTTGGGGCCCATGCGGACCCTCAGATATCGATTTTAAAGACAATCGGTCCAAAAACTGAAGATTCCAAAATGGCGACCAGCTTCAAAACGCCAATTAACATAATAAAGGACTCTGAGTGCGGCAGGGATGATTACTTCAAACTTGAACTTGGTCCGGAAACATGGTAAAACAGTTCTAAATTTCCAGTCAGTCAAAACAAACCGACAGGGTAATCAAAGTTAGCTTTCACACTGAGAGAGGTCGATTAAGTTTTAATAATCATAATATTAACTGACGTCTCTGGGAACGGTTTTGTTATATTATTATTCTGCAATAATTATTTACGTTGCCACTCTAGGCAGCTACGACATTTGACATGTTTACCGCTATCCCTCGGGAACTATGCAATTTTCCGGGATAAAAAGTAGCCTATGTGTTAATCTAGGGTACCACGGTACCAGCTATCTCCGTTCCAAATTTTATCCAAATCCGTCCAGTCGTTTCAGCGTGAAGAAGGAACAAACATATACACTCACATCGTCACATCCATCCATCCTCACAAACTTTCGCATTTATAATATTAGTAGGATATAAAAGATCACATTTTCAATTTTATGGGCTAGTATTTCCTAGGTCATAAGAACCACTATGTTATGAATTGTGGCTTCAGAAGCACAATAATTATGTTGGAGTCCTACCGACAGCTCGTCTCCTGGTCCACGTACGCCATTCGAGATCTTTTTGACCCCATCGGCCATCGGTCCTGCGAGCAATGTGCCCCGCCCACTGCCACTTCAGTTTCGCAGTTCTTCGGGCTATGTCGGTAACCTTAGTTTTACTGCGGATATCATCATTTTTGATTCTATCCCGCAGAGAAAACCCAAGCATAGCCCTCTCCATAACCCTCTGAGTGACTTTGAGCTTCCTCATGAGGCCCATCGTTAGCGCCCATGTCTCAGATCCGTATGTCATCACTGGCAACACACACTAGTCAAAGATTTTTGACTTCAAACACTTCAGCCATTTGGGCGAAAAGACACTGCAAAGTTTCCTGAACGCTGCCCAGCCGAGTCGGATTCGGCAAGTAATCTCTTTCTCGAAGTTGGACCTACCTAACTGGATCTAATGAATGCCCTTGACTGTATAGATATTTTTGGCTCGGGTTTTGTTCTCATGTAAGTGAGAGTTGCGTGTATAGATATGTTTGACTTGGGTTTTTGTTCTTATATAAATGAGAGTTGCGTGTATAGATATGTTTGACTTGGGTTTTGTTCTTATATAAATGAGTTGCGTGTATAGATATGTTTGGCTTGGGTTTTGTTCTCATATAAATGAGATTTGCGTGTATAGATATTTATGGCCTCCTAATTTGCCTACATATATTTGACTGACATTGTACATTTATTTATGGCCATGTACATGTCTAGATCTTTTTGACTAATTAAATGATTACATAATAATTGACCGGATTACTGTACAGATATTTCTGGCTAATCAACTGTACAGTTGTATTTGCTGCCTTGGGAATGTATATATATTTATGCCCTTGACTGTACAAAAACGAATACCCTTATTTTTTCCAAAATTAAGAAATTTTGGGGTTTTCTGAATCAGAATCACCAGCACTTTTAATTTTAAGAAAATGTGTCCTCAATTTTCCATACATTAATCGTATGACAAAAAGATCGCAAAATTTTCAAAAATATGGGAAACTTTTTTTTACAAACATGAATAGTGCTGGCGATTCTGATTCAGTAATACCCATAAATTCATTCTTGAAAAAATAACGGCATTAAAACATAAAAAAATAATTCCTAGCGGGCAACTAAATATCAAGACACAGTCGTCTTTCACCAAACGACTGCCTCTCACCCAATAGCACCGGTCAAACTAACTACCAAGCATTACCTTTAAAAGTTGCCAAACTTCTTGGTGACCGTCGAACTAGTTTCAGACTTATGCGAGCTCGTCATCACGCTCTTCCTCTCAACAGTCTCCGAGGATATCGTGGACTTGGCAAACTTCTTGTCAATACTATCCAATTCCTTCGACAGATCCTTCTTCATCGTCTGTTGGGTGAATTCCGACGCAAACTCCGAGGGCCGCATGAAAGACCGGCTGGTGTCCGAACTCATTTTAGATTCTAAAGTGTTGAATCTGGAATCGAGGGTGCTGTACCGACTGTCATTGTCAAACGACTTGGACAACTCGTCGATGCCTTCCAGCTTAACAGGCTCGTATTTAGTATTAGTCGAAGTCAGATTAACAGGTGACGAGCTGTAGATCTTGGTGGTCGTGATCTTTTGGGTGCCGTTTGGTATTTCTTTGACTTCTGTGGTGGTTTCCTCCATGTAGTTAGGGCCTCCGTAGCTGCTGATCTCCTTGCCGTAGGGCGACGACATCCGTTCGTAATCCGGAGTGGCAGCTTTGACCAAGTCGGTCGACGTATGTTTGTATTCTTGGTTGTAGTCGCTCCTCTCGTATTTGGGCGTGGACGTCACGAAAGGCGATTTGATCGTTTCAGATTTAACGTATTCCGTTTTGGGATAGCTCTGGTACGATTCGCTTTTGATTGTGAATTCGGATTGTTTCGTGCCGCCAGGTATCGCTTCTGTTGTTTTCTGGTGTTCGGAGAAGGTCTGTCCTACGCCATCAAAGGGTTTCTTGAGGGTGGAGTATATGGGTTCTTTGTCGTCGAATTTGAGGTCTCTGGCGTTGAATTTGGGGCTGAGAGGGGTGGTTGCTTTAGGGGCGTCGTACCCGTATTCTTTCTTGTACATGTTGGATTCGTATTGCCTCTGTTCTTCAGTTTTGGAGTACTCGGTGGCTTGGCGCGGCGTGTCGTAGAGGCGTGTCTCGTAACTGTAATGTTGCATCGATTAGTGGGTGACCGGACGTTAGGCCTCCACCGGAAGAGACAGACAGTCAGACCCATGCGCATGCAAGTTATGAGGCATTTTTAGTTACGCAGTTAATTTACCGATTATTAATCGCAACGACCTGTAGACTGCAAAAGTTGTGCTGCTGATTTTAAAAAAAAAACTAAATCTGACTTACAATTTCATATTATTGTGCGCTCGACGGTTTTCACATAAAACAGGTTAGCATAAATCGTTATGGCTGTTTCGACTAATTTTCAAGTCGAAAGTAGACATAATTTTTATCACTTCATCCATTTTACGCAGCCTGATTTTTATATGACAAAGTATATCTGTGAAATTTATAAATAACGAAATGCTGAACCCTGTACGATGATGTTTGGCACAGATGTATGGGAGGATGGATTAATACCTCAACAGGACGAAAAAGTGCGACCGGCAGAGAATATAACCCAGAAAAATGCATCTCGTTTTAACTAGGGCGATTAAGCATATCTATGAACATTAAATTTATTTCTGCATATAATAAATAATAAGATCTGTGGGAGTGAGACACCGTTCTCGTGTTGGTTGCTCTCTCTCTACTCAATGAACTTTTAACAGTCCCGCTCAGAGACAGTTCAATTTTGATTGGCTAATAAAACTACACTCGGTCCTGTCTAGGTATAAAACCACGGTATGGAGCCTTCACTGGGTCGTCCTAAGAAATATGATTACGTAATTTACAATGGTTGTATCAAAGATATCTTCGAAGATACAATGAATATCACAACACATGTGGGAATGACTTTTGCTATGTTAATTAGTGACATAAATGAGACGTATGTTGCGTTTAAACTTCAAATATGTTATTAAATATGATGAAAACTGCCGTAGCGCGTGGTAAATACATAAACGTCACTATATAACTAAATAAATATCACGAGATAAGTTACTGCAATGCTCCTTTTTTTTTTTTAACGCAGTGAAAACTCTTTTACGAGTATACTGCAATGCTCCTAACAATAAATTAAGAGATACATGAAATTGAATATCAAAATATTCATAACTCTGTTATAAAACTTCTGTAATTCAAAGCCAAAATACCACAACATATTGTTCTTATTTCATCATCGTTTTTTGCGAGTTTTGCGACATTTTAGTCCGTTTTTTTTTTTTCAAATTTTTATTGACAATCCCTTTGTCTATTTCTTTTGACGAAAGATCTAATATAGCTCAAACGATCCTATGTACTGTGGCCATACATTTGTCATACAAAAATCAGTCTGTAACCTCAATGATGGTGCGATGGCCTACCCCCTGGTGCGAGAAAATGATGAAAACCAACCGAGAATCAAGTGCTTGCCGCGTCATACTTTAGCAGCGACGCGCGGCGCGGCGGCGGCGGCGGCCTCTCCCTCTTGTAGAACACTCTGTCTCTGTCCCCCTCGCGCTCAGACACTAGGTACGCCGTGCGCACCTCGGGCAGCCGCAACGACTTGACGGTCACAGTCTCCTCCATGCTCCTACTATGTTAGACACCCCATGCGAGTTAACATAAATACATTAGTCAGAGGCGGGTTTATTAGCTAAGTGTTTTTACGTGTTATGTATCGGTGTAAACTTAGGCTTCGAATTTAATATTAAATGTTAAAAAAATTGTCAAAAATAAAAGTCGTTACAATTAATGCAATAGACCGGATTACTAGCTTTTTTTTTTTAAAAATACAGTTTCCTTTATGTCGAAAATGAAGAATTTTGTTTGTTTGTTTTTTTTTTGAACCAACACTATACACTTTAGTGACGAAAAATTATTTTAATTTTATTTGTCGAGTTTTATGTCATTTTCTGTTCATTTTATTATATCGATCGTCATAAAACTGACACAAAAATTGTATGGGAAATTGAGGTAATTTTGTAATTAATGAATTTTGTTGGAAAAGGGGTGCACGAATTTTTGAAAACGCCCACTCGCGTATTAAACTGTCAGATAATAATCTGACAGATTCGAATCTACACTACAACCCCTATCGCACTCTAAGATTAAGAATCTCGAACAAATTCTACAGTATCGGATATTCGATATTTTATTACGTTATTAATCCGACATTGCATTACCAAATTTAACTATATGTATGTAAATTAATAATTAATATACAAATTAATATCTAAAAACTAGGTAACGCTTGCAAATGTTCGTAACGACTTTGATATTAAATTAAAAACCTGAGTTCATCAATTCCACGTTATAGTTTTAATTATAAAGTTAAGCAAAACCCGCCCCGAGTTAGTTCAGGTTAACTAAGATTTTCGTAAACAAAGCTACGTTTAAAACATGTATATGTACAGAACGATGTTTCAATTCGCCACGGGATTTTAACACAATTGTCTTTCAATACATTGACAAACAAAAGTACAGATGTAGTGCGAAATGATTTTCCATGAGATTTCGTTGAATCCCATGCGGTTTTCAACTTTTAACAACATTTGAATAAGGTTCTTATTTATAAAACAGTTTAATCTGACAGCTGCATACACGACTTTGACAACATTTCACTACATTTGAAAACCGGATAATATTTAACGAAATGTCATGGGGAAATCATTTTGCAACACCCGTAGCTTATATGTCAATGCGTCATAGCATTATATGTGACAAACACACAAATAAACGTCAAGAAATAATAATTAATAGCTTATTATAAATATACTGTCTTAAAATTGATCCGGAATATTTCATCAGCAGGGCCCTGTTTTATAAAACTCGACAATTGTCGGCGACTAGGGATTGCAATCCGGATAATCCGAAATAACCGGATAGATCCAGATTTTTCGGATTTCAATTACAGTTGACAAATTTGACATTTAACCAGAATTTCCTATTGAATTTAGTTTCATTTCATTAATTCATGCGTTCGTTTTGTTCCCCGCCACGTGGCATATCTATCCCTCTCCCTTCCGCGCTTTACTGGCTACTTCATACCTAGCTTTAGATCTAGCTAGTCGGCCGGTCCGGTAGTACTGTACTGCAGACACAGCAGTACTGGACTGATTAAACGCGGATTATAAAGATTTTTGCAGTTTTATTTTATACTAGCTGTTGCCAGCGACTTCGTCTGCAAAGAATTCGTTTATCGCTATCGCGCGGGAACTACGCAATTTTCCGGGATAAAAAGTAGCCTATGTGCTATTCCAGACTTTTCTATATCTATTTGGGCCGTTCTGGAGTGATTGAGTAACAAACAAAGAAACATCCATCCATCCATCCATCTATCCATCCATCCATACTTTCGCATTTATAATATTAGTTAGATATTCTTAGGGAAATTCTAAAAACAATAAAACGAACACCATTAGGTTTTCTAAAAACATGGAATTGCATGAAAATTTCAAAATATTAACAAAAATCCGAAAAAACCGGATAATCCGGATTTGTACAAGTTGATAATTTGTAAATCCGAATTTGAGAAAAAAACCGGATATTGCAATCCCTATCGGCGACATAAGGCGATTCGAAATGCAATGCGCATTCACCTGTCAGGACAATGGCCTTTATAAGCGCGAGTTGCGCCAAGCTACTCTATCAATAACTTAACCATAACCGACGGTTTTAGCGTATACATACATAAACCACTTACGGGGTAGACAGAGTCTAAGGCAACGAGACTTAAAGGCCACGTTTAGCACGAATGTGGTCGTATAGATGGAAAGGGGAATCAAAATAGTGATGGGTTGCTAGCATCGCCTATAACATGATTCCTAAGATTCTCGCCCGTTCTCTCGATGGGCTTTTACCGCGCGGGAAGGGAAGCAACTGGTGCATTCTATGTTTTTTCTTTACTCCTAGAGCAGCGGCTCAGCGTGGAGGTTTTGGCGTATACTTGACAGAAAACCTATGCACAGTATATATACAGGGTGTTTGGTAGCCAGGTGAAAAGCTTTAAGGGGGTGATAGCTGAGGTATTTTTGAACATTTTGAGCCATACATGTCTTAGCCGAAATTCGATATTTTTTTTTAAATTGAAAATACCCAGAATTTAATAAAAACGAGTCAATATTGCGCCAATGAGCGTTAATTTGTAAACAAAATCTTTTATTTCGGATAGTTTAATGTGTATTGGACCAAATGAAACAATATTTAAGTGTCTGTCTTACCACAGAAACAAAATGGAGGCATTTGAAATTACTAAAAATTAAAAAAAATACCTGGATATGTTCCAACATTTTTAAAAACATGCCTGTTTATTGCTCTTTCTTTTAAGGTATCACTCATTCACATTGCTTGCTAAATCTAAATATATAAAAGAAGAAACTGACTGACTGACTGACTGACTGACTGACTGACTGACTGACATATCAACGCACAGCCCAAACCGCTGGTTCTAGAGATTTCAAATTTGGCACGTAGGTTCCTTATAAGGTCTAGGGGTGCACTAAGAAAGGATTTTTCAAAATTCGACCTCTAAAGGGGTTAAATGGGGGTCCAAAGTTTGTATGGGGAAACAAGATTAGTTAGACTATTTTATTCGAAACTTCACAGGAGTAATCCTAACAATAAATGAGTAAACACCTGTTTCAGGTTTTTTGAAAATTCAACCCCTAAAAGGGGATAGGGGGTGACAAAGTCTGAAAATCAACGTGGGTACTATTATTATTATATTATAGTGGGTATTATTGTTTGTACGGTTTATCGGGTCGCTGATTACGAAAACAACAACACACATACCTACCTGACACACACACACACACACACACACACACAAATTTCCACGGGAACGGGAAAAAACGGGATTTATTATATTCGATTCCGAGTGACCCTATCTAAAGTTTCGTACACAAGTAGATGATTACAAAACAAAGAAAATAATTTCAAGATTTTTGGAAATTCTCACGGGAAAAGGAAAAAACGGGATTTATATATTCAGTTCAACGAAATCCTATGAACTATAATTACTAGACTTCAAATTTGGCATAGAAGTAGGTGATTATAATAGTAAAAAACAGTTTTAAGGATTTTCGAAAATTCCAACAGGATAAGGATAAAACGAGATTTGTATTCAGATCTACGGGATCGATTTTTCGTTTTAATGATCGTAGAAAACTGAAATTTGGCCTTCAGGTTCCTTGGGGAGTATAGGGGAGCACTACCGAAAGGATTTCCCAAAATTCTGACGGAAATGAACGGGAAAGAACGGGATTTTTTGTTATACTGCAGTGCAGGTTGTAGAAAGCTGAAATTCGACATGTAGGTTGCTTGGGGAGTGTAGAGAAGCATTTAGAGAGGACTTTCCAAAATTCCCACGGGAACGGGAAAAACTGGATTTTTCGTTTTACTGGTTGTAGAAAGCTGAAACTTGGCATGTAGGTTGCTTGATGAGTGTAGGGAAGCACTATGAGACAATTTCCTGAAATTCACACGGGAACGGGAAAAACGGAACTTTTCGTTTTACTGGTTGTAGAACGCTGAAATTCGGCATTTAGGTTGTTTGGAGAGTATAAAGAAGCATTAAGAGAGAAATTTTCAAAATTCCCACGGGAACGGGAAAAAACGGGATTTTTCGTTTTACTGGCCGTAGAAAGCTGAAATTTGGCAAGTGGGTTCTTTGGGAAGTGTAGGGAGCATTAAGAGAGCATTTCACGAAATTCTTACGGGAACGGGAAAAAATCGGGATTGAAATACTTCTGGTACACACAAGCGAAGCCGTGGCCAAAAGCTATTTGTCAATAAATGAAGTCTACGCGGACGAAGTCGCGGGAAAAAGCTAGTCTGAGATAAAAAGTAAAAACCAATCTCGGAGGAGCACTCGCTAAGAATGCACTAGTATTGAAATATTATACTGCTTTAGCTTATATATATACTGTGATCTATGTAATCGTCAAAATCGCTGGTTATAGTTAATGTTATTGGAAAGTAGCTTTGTTCAGCTCATAAATCATACAAAGCTTTTTTAAGGGGATATATGAATGTAATGAAGATTAAAAACACTGAAGTGTAATGGTGACATTTCTTCAGCGCCATAGTTCGATGTAGCCAAGTGCGATGGATATATTTACATGAAAACTTAGCCACCATTCAAGATAGGAAAATTACAAGCAGGGCCCTATTTTATAAGGCTAAAGTTATAATTTACAAGCGGAAGTCTCTATCTAACACATAGGGTCAGAAAGAGATTTCCGCTTGTAAATTGTAGCTTGTAGCTTTATAAAATAGGACCCTGTAGGCTTATTGTCTAACTCGCTCGCAATCGCCATCGTGTTCAT
Source organism: Pandemis heparana (assembly GCA_963854515.1). Lineage (NCBI taxonomy): Eukaryota > Metazoa > Arthropoda > Insecta > Lepidoptera > Tortricidae > Pandemis > Pandemis heparana. The sequence continues at coordinate 8,465,216 of OY978034.1, forward strand.
TTTGACAGTTCACGTATGGGCTGACAATTGGCATCGGAATCAGCTAGCTGTCACATTCATACATGAACTGTCAAAATGAACACGATGGCGATTGCGAGCGAGTTAGACAATAAGCCTACTGGTTCGTGTGTTGTCACATAATATGCATATTTCAAACAAAGGGCCAAGCTAGCAATCGATAAAACCACCACTGAATAGAGTTCAACATAGTATATCTTGATTTAGTCAACTTTAACAAATATATCTTTGAAGCTTGTAAATATACCATCCATTGGTGTCCGTTACGGTTGGCTGGTAGAGATCGCTCTGTAGCGATAAGGCCGCCTATTGTTACCTTATTACTTCTGTATAACTTTTTTTCTGTTTTGATTGTTATATATGTGGTGTTCAATAAAGAGTTATTGTAGATATTGTATTGTATATAAGAAAAAACACGTAATAGTTCATGTATTTTTCCATAACGTTTTTTTCTCACTTGTCAGTAAGTTTGGGCAAAATATAGTAAATGACTAACATACACACTTAGACCAGATGGTTTGAATATTATTTACTTGTATCAGTGGTCAAATAAAGTGTATATAATATGTGATATTTTGTTGTGTTTTGAAGAAATTACTCTCTTGGCAATGATGGCTACACAACTATTATTTAGATCTACAGAATAGACAAAAACAAGTGGAATCAAGCCCAACTTAGTCGAGAATGTATTAATTTATTGTTTAATTATAATAAACTAACACTAGTTGACAATAAATCAAAATATGCCTATTCCCAAACATTTACCGCCGTCATAGACGGTAATAAAGCATCAACTCCTTAAGGGACACGTTAATGCTCCATTAACCGTCTCTGAGTGCGTGTTTAACTCTATTAGTGGCGGCCAAGCTCTGTACAAAGACTTACGGCATCGTTCTGCCATTTCGGGGCTGTCTGTAAATTGAAACATTAACATATAACGTCAGATTTATAACAAGATATTATTATATTATATTATATTATAACATACACCAGGCAGGCGATTCAAGCTAAGTATGCCACCGGTCTGCGGTGTGCAAGGTTTCAAGTTTTTTACTAGTTTTCGATATATATTTTTGGTAATTTTATGTAATTTTTAATCGAATGCTGTCATTAGGCAGGTAGGGAAATATTTAGACACTTTATTATTAAGGCATAAAGTTGATGTTGTACATATTTATGCAACTTAGTATCGCTATTAATTTTTGTTACTGAAGTACGAACATCTATTTTCAGTAATATAGTAGTAGTATAGTAGTTTCAGTATTTTCAGTAGTTTAGGGGATAGCAATGAAAAAGGGGTCATATTTTCTGTAACTTTGTAAATATGACACGTTTTCATTTGTTAATTATGTTTGTAACTTTAAAAAAATAGCGACGGATGATTTTTCCATGTATACTTGCAAGATGACAGCATTATGAGGTTTTAATGTCCAAAAACATACATATACCGAAACGCTACACAGTATGTTTAGACATTTTATAAAATAGATTGAGTAAGTATAGAAGGAATTATAAGTTTTAGAAGTAGCATTTAGATCAATGGCGTATAGTAATAAATTCATCGAAAAATGTAAAAAAAACTAGTAGTACAAATAGTTTCTTAATTAACACGTGACGCGCAAAAAAAGATTTTTTGTAAAATCTTTTTTTGCGCAGAAAAACATGAATCGATGCTAAGCCATGCTTGCGTTCACATGAATATAGACTTAATCTAACTCGAACACTATTTTGTCATTTTATCAATCTACCCTCAAAATTTATTAAAATTATGAAGATAAATCGAAAATGAACACTTACGTATAAACACAGATTTTATAAAATTTTCATGTCTTATTGAAAACTCCTTTCGAAATTCTTAACATACATCCAAAGTAACTGTCCAAAATATATTTTTGAGGCACATTTCATAAGTTTGGCGTGAAGGCACTTCTCATCGAGTTATTATCGTCTTAACAGAGTGGAAACCAATAGAAATAATTCAACATTTAACGCGTCATATTTCCACTCTACTATACGAATATACTTTAATACTATATGTTTATATACAGGCGCTATCTTCCGTGATCCAATGGCAGCGTGTAAGAAAGCATTAGAATGTTAAATTATATAAAATATTAGTTGTTTTTGGCATAGTTTTTTTTATTTTGTGGGCGAAGGATGGCATGTTGAGCTGTACTACAACAAAATATCAACAAAAGAACAGTTATCATTGAAGTGACTACGATTTTAGTGGTGTTAGACGAACGTCCATGGGCATGATTGTTTACCATCAGGTAGCCACTTGCTCGTTTGCTTTCCATGTTACTGTCTCAAAATTAATCCACAATACTTCAACAGATGGTTTATGGTTAGATTGACTGAATACCTCTGTCACGTTTTTCAGCATTTTTTAATTTTTTGCTGAGAATTTTTCCATACTTCAGTCAATGTTCAAAATGTCGAATCCAACTGTTTAATTACGTCGCTATCCCATACGAGGTAAATAGCCTAGTCACACCTAACCAGCTGAGATATTCTACAAAAATTCTGCGACACTTTCCACAAACTCTCTCAACATGCCACCCACATTCCACACCGTAACACACTAAACACCTCACTCACCGAGTAGTGAAGCCCTCGTAGTTCTGCTTGGGCTCCTCTTGCGGCCGGAAGCTCGAGAACGTAGGACTCTGCACACTATACTGTTTCTCTTCATTCTTCCGCTCTAGAGTGTGGCTGTACCCATTATTCTGGCTCGTATGGGAGACATTCTGGGATATATTCTGGGATATATTCTGCGATGTATTCTGGTTCGTGTATCCGGGGCTGGTAGGGCCGTGGATGGATTCGTTGAGATGCGTCGTGTGGTGTGTTATGTTGCTCATGTTGTGTGTGTTGTGCGTGTTGTGCGCCGAATACGTGCTGTTCGGGCTGTATGTAGTGTTCAAGTAGCTGCTGTTCGGCGTGCGGGGTCTGAAATGTAATATTTAGTACATTACACCCCGTTTATTTTTAAGATGGATGAAAGTAGACTAACTAAACAGATCTATATGGGGAGTGTGAATGGTTGCGTTGGGAGAGGAAGGTAGACGGACATTCTTGGACCAAATAGGAGACGTTTTGGAAAAAGGGCAGGTCAGGAGTACCCGGAACCGACGAGCAAGTATCCATTTGAGCAGCCTCAGGCCGAGCAGCCTCGACTTGAGGCTCAGCTTAATCCGCGCCGAATCGAGCCAGTTTAAAGCAAACATTTAATTGTTTGTCCATTGCGACCCGAGGCAACGCGACCGTCTCTATTCAACGCACGCCTCAGACTGAGGCGCCTTTGAGCACGCCAAAAAGACCGACAAAATATGGCTCAGCTCGAGGCGTCGAATTAGCCTCGGGTCGCGGCGCGCCTCGGGTTAAGGCAGCGTCTCCACTTGCGCAGCCTCGGAGCGAGGCAGCCGCTCAGCCCGAGGCTGCCTCAAGTGGATAGGTGGATACGCGGCTTGTGAGTGTACCTGCTGGGCAGGCGCCCGAGCGTGACGTCAGCGTCGCTCTCGTCCGCGGAGGTGTCCCCGCGCAGCTTGTACTTGGCCTGCCGGATCGCGTTGAGCCGCCCTCTCGCTTCCTCCAACTCCTTCTCTATGCGGAGGATCTCGGATCTATACACGGATAAATAGTACTTTATGCAACTGTTGTGTAAGCGAGGCGTTTTACACTTTCAATGAACTTAAATTAATTTTATTCGATTTTTCTTTATGTTAATATATTTTGTTTTACTTTGTCCAGTAGAGACTATATGTAAGTATATAGAGTCTCTCTACTGTAGATATGTATCTCTACTATAGACTTATATAATTTAAGGTACGAACTTAATCTGGGGACCTTATAAATCCCTTTTATAAGTGTATTATAAAACAAGTAGAATTTTAATAAATGTGAATATATTTTATTTTGAAAAATTACTTTCTGCCAAGTCTTGCGGCGCATTCTTCTTGGCATTGATGGTCTTTCCGAATGCGCTGGTAGTTTCAAAAAAACACGTGTAAAAGAGCTCTCGCTGGCCTATTTGCAAAAAAAAACTTTTGTCTTTTGATGTTATGCCTGGGGACCGAAGTCCGAAGGAAGAGAGTTGGAAGTTGTATTAATGCATCCGTGTTGAGAAACTTCGTTAGCGCGATGTAGTAGTCACCAGAACTGGCGCTGGCTACTCGTGCATTGTAGTAGTTATGTAGAGGCCAACTAGGTGGCGCTAATGTCGTAAAGGTTTTCAGGTTCAGGGTGGTAGACACGCGAGTGTGATGGTACCTGGCGTCGATCTCCTGCGCGATGCCGCCGACCATGCGGCGGTTGAGCACGAGGCTGCGCTCCTCCTCGCAGTGCATGGCGTCCCGCGCGGCGCGCACCAGGTTGTCGGTGGAGCGGATCACCTCCGCGCCTGCGCTCTGCAGACGCCGCGTAGACTCCGACGACGGGTCCGCCTTCACCTGCAAAAGTCAAAGTCGAGTTCGTATTCAAAAGTCATTCAACGACCTAGACCTAGCAAATCAATTCCAATTCGACATCTTTCAGGATTCAATACGATCAATTAAGCGTAAAATGCTGATTCCATCACATGACACATCTCTCAAAATTAGCCCTCTCTTTTTTGCCTAATCTTAGTTTTGTTATAAACAGGATGCTCATTTCACTTCCTTAATCCTGTTTGTTTTATGTTAGTTAGTTTTACTCAAAGTCAAAGTCAAAAGTCAAAAGTTTATTTTGCAAATAGGCCGCCGAGGGCTCTTTTACATGTCTTTTTTTTAATCTACCAGCGCATTCGGAAAGACCATAATTGCCAAGAAGAATGCGCCGCAAGAAACTTGGCAGAAAGTCATTTTTTCAAAATAAAATAAATTTACAATAGTACTTAAATTCTACTTAACTTACCTAATACAATTAATACATTTTATAAAAGGGATGTAAAAGGTCCCTAAATTAAGTCCGTACCTTAAATTACATTGGTCTATAGTAGAGATGTATAAAGTCTCTACTGGTCAAAGCGAATACCAACACTTGTAGTGTAAGTCCCTAAACATGATAAATGCTGTTGCATGCCTGTTATTGGTGCATGAACATGGACTGTAACATGTAATTTTTATGAATATTAATGTTTTGTTTATGTACTGTTGGCATGTCTAAATAAATAAATAATAATAAAAAAAACAGCAACAATACTACATTGTTCAACAAGGGAGGAATTGATAAACAGGGGTTGAAATTGACCCATTTCAGCCGAGATATTTCTGGCGCTCGAATGAAGTGAGAGCGCCAATAGTTCGAGATTGAAATGGGTAATTTCATCAGTCAATCATTCTACTTTTCATTTCGAATATGAGGAAAGTAAAAGAAGGTATTATGACAATGTCACACTTAATATTTGTTACATTTGTCTTTCTTTTCCCGTTATTTTATCTGTTGCGCGATTTGCACGCATTGCGCATTTCTTCTGCGCACCAATGGCTGTAACTTATGACACAAACGAAAAGCTATTGCCCTCGCTCATCGTTTCATCCAGCCGTCTGTAGTCCTGTCGGCCTCCAGCAGCCGCTGCAGCATGTACGGACCTTGCAGGCGACCAGCAGCTGCGCGGTGGAGGAGGCGACCTGGCGCGCGCTGCTGATGAGGCGCTCCTCGGAGCCGGCGCCCTGCACGAGCGCGTTGGCCGCCTCCACCAGGCTGTGCGCCGCTGCAGCCACCAGGCGCGCCGCCGACACCAGGCCCTCGGACCACTGCCCGTCGTCGGAGGACGACGTCGGACGACGCGCCACTTTGCCCTGCCGAGACAATACTACATTATACAACGAGGGAGGAAACGCATCTGAAACTCCCGAGGGAGTAAGGCGAGCGAAGCGAAAGTATCGGTAACTCGAATGTGATATTCGGTTTTTTCCCAACTCATTCCACTGCAAAGAACGTAATAGTAGATTGATAAACGAGGGTTGAAATTGACCCATTTCACCTGAGATATTTCTGGCGCTCGAACGAAGTGAGAGCGTCAATAGTTCGAGGGTGATATGGGTAATTTCACCCGAGTTGAACATTCTACTTTTCATTTCGAATGTGAGTGTATATTGTCCAGCATTGGACGTCTTTCGGCTGATATGATGATTAAAACCATAATACTAAGTTTCAACGTCATCCTGTCATACCTGGTCGATCAGCTCCCTCTGCGCTGCAGACGCTGCCCGCACCAACGCCGACGTGGCCGTGATGATACACTTGGCCGCCTCCAGGATCATCTCGTCGAAGTTCAGGCTCTCGTCCGCCTCCTGAGGCAGACCGATAACATTTACCACTACATTCAGGGAACAGGGTAATTGACACCATTACACCATACTTCAATATCCTAGATAAAATTTTATTGATAAAAAAAATAACTTCATATAAGCATTTTTCGTCCTAAAGTAATGTTTGGTCAACGAACGCTTGGTCTAATTTAAATTATACGAAATTAATGAATAAACCTACTCTAAGTAGCTCTCGTAAAACGTTTAAATGTTACATTCTGAATTTCAATCGAATAAAAATTATACCAAACGATCATTCGACCAAACGATAATTAGGGCAAATTAGACCAAATACACTATCAGACATTTTGTAAACTGCTTCAAACTCTCAATCACAATTAAAAAAGACAGTCGTATTCTATTCTTCTCTGCATTCTTCGGATTCTTCTTTATTCTAGAAGCTTCAAGCACGGCGAGGAGCCACCGTCGCTGGGTAATATGTTTGATTCCCGGGTGATACTCAGAACAACCAAGAATATCAAACATATCTCAGCGCCGACTGGCATCTTCTGTATACATGATGATGATGATAATTATTCTTGAAACTGGATCTTCGCTGTTCCATGTCATGCTCACCGATTAATACTCAAGATATAAACATTAGCTGAAAAATATGCAGCAAAAAAGGGTTTGGGCGCAAAACGTCCCTCCACCAAAATTACGTCCCATTCGCAAAACGTCTTCTCTGCAAATGGTTCCTTATGTAAAATACCCCATAGGTCCAACTCCTTTCGCAAAACGTCCCGTCTGCGAAATGACCCATTCGCAAAATGTCCCACCTAGAAAAAGCTTGTTTCAGTACAGACTAGGAGTCTTCTCGTGGGATAAGGATCGTTTTGCGAACGGGCCATTTTGCGAAAGAGACGTTTTGCGAACGGGGCTTTATTTATGTGAAGGGACGTTTTGCGAACGGGCCCTTTTGCAGAAGGGTCGTTTTGCGTAAGGGGCATTTAGGAAAGGGACATTTTCGCGAAAGAGACAAAGGGACGTAATGCGCCTAAACCCAAAAAAGTTCTCAAAGTCGCTGTGAGAGTTGATTTCAACGCAGTCGCTCATGGGCAATGAGGAAGGAACAACCTACGGCTATATGGAGTGGCCCTATTGTACTATATATACATTTGGTATGCAAATATGTGTAAGATCGATATAAGAATAAAAAAACACGTATTATCTCTTTCTTTCTAAGGTGTCTTGGCATATGAAAACAAAGACGGCATGACATTTATTTTTTCTATACTCGCCAATGGTCTGTCATTATGAGCAGTTTTCATTTCCGGCTGCCATCCGCCATCTTATGCGACAGAGGTTTTGTGGTACGTGAGCTGTCAGGTGAACTGTTAATACGGAGTTTTTTGGTGATTTCAGTGTTATAAAGATACTTTTAAAATTGTTTTTATGCAGTGGATATCAAGTGATGCAAACACAATATGCCTAAGTGTTCCATAAAACAGTGTTCTTCTCGGAAAACGAGAAATCAACCGAATTTGCCTCTTCATAGGTTAGTAGCCGTTTTTTCATCAAATAGGGCCATTTCATGGTAATATTTACTTAGTGATAATTAATTTTCATAAGCTTTTATCGTTTCTATATCAAAGAGATGTTGATTTTTCGCCATTTATTGTTGTATTTTTGGTTGCATTGTATTTACTAAATTTGACAGTCTTCTTTAGTGTTGTACTGAATATCGACATACGTAGAACTGAAATAACTGTAAATTTCGTCCATGGGTTACAGGTTCCCGAAAAATGATGCATTACGGCGGAAGTGGTTGGACGTCATAGGCAGATAGTATAAATCCAACAACCAGTAATCAGTTAACAGAAAAGAACAGATTTGTGGAAATCGAAGAAGATGAATCTAATTTGTATGATGAATACGTGGGAGTGGGAGATATGTCGAATGAAATAAATAAATACGACGATAGCGTGCTGGAGTACATAGCCGGAAACTCTCGAAGAGTTTAAAATGTGACCTTTGGTTGTCGTAAGAGGGTGCATCCGTGCTGAGCTCGCAACGTCGCATTTTTGGTGATTTTTTGCGATTATTTCACAGAAATTGAATGAATGTATCAAATGTCCGTCTGTAGTGCACTTCGTTTTTATTGTATTAATGTGTCTAATGCAATAATTGATCGTGATGGACTTTTATTTTCTTATCAAACGAGATATAGTATTTTATCCCTTGATTTGTGGTGTGCAATAAAGAGTATTTGTATTGTAAATGGCGTTTTATACGTTGTTGTTGTTTTATTTAGTCAGTACAAGGTAACTAATCACACGCTAATTAATTAGTGCAAGTCTCTGAAACAAGCCTAGCTTTCTTTTGCGCGCTCGGCTACATAATACCTTTACGGTGTTAAAAAAATCCTGTACGATAGTAAAATGTAACCCACTAACATTTAAGGCTACTGTTAATAATACGATACAAGTGGAAAAACATTGAAATTAAAAAAAAAAATTGACAATCCTTAACTCTTTTCGATTATTTTTCCGATAGACACACATAAATATTTATTTTTTCTTAAATCATCAATATTTCAGCAAATACGAGATGCCTCTACTCCTTATAATTTCCAAAGGAATGTTACATTACCAATCTCCTTGCGCCTACTTCGTTTCATTTAGCATTAGAAAGAAATAAGCGATCTTGACGTGTCTTTTTACTGAAAAACACTTTTGAAAAATAAGTCACAGCAAATATATAATAATTAGCAAGGAAATATGGTCATTTACATACTTTTGGTTTTATAATTAGTTTAGTAATAGTTAGGTACTATTTTTTTATAAGCATTTTTAAATAAAATGATACGTCAAGATCGCTTACTTCTTTCTAATGTAATGGTAAAAAAACAAAGAAAATATATATATCTAGTCAAAGTAATTGTGAATAAAGCGAATTTAAAACTGTTTTTTCCCAAAAAGAAACCATTGCTGCTCAAAATATTAGCCGCTAAAAATTCGATTATCGATATCAAATATTTTGGTTTCGATATCACATCCCTTGAGCGCCATTTTATGCGACATCTTTAGGTATGCACGCGTATTTTGTAGGTATTTCCAGTCCATAGGTTTAATAGGTCTGTGCTCATGGGCCACCGATGCAAACATTAAATGACGTCCCAAAACATTTAAAACGTATACAATATTGTAAGTAATGTTGCATCTAGAGCAGGGGTGGCCAACTTGATTAGACCCAAGATCTCCTGTTTATTAACAAAACCCTGCGCGATCTACCAATTACATACTTCATGAAACCTTGAATGAAACACGTTGCGCAGTCTGGTATACGTATTAATATTTTTTGCCTTGCCACGATCGACTGGACTAACAGTCGCAATCGACCTGTTGGCCACCCCTGATCTAGAGTAAAAATGATCAATTGTTTTTCTGATCACAGTTTCTTCTTTACTTCCAAGTCTTTTGGTTTCCTTCATCTTCGTATGTTTTGTCTATGACTCCAATGGTTTGAATTTCAAATTACAACACAAATAAAATGACGGCATACAATAAACAAAGCAAAAATAAATACTTCATTAATCAATGAACACAAAATATTTACCTTGCAACCAAAATATTTACCGCTACTTACGTGCAAGATAACCAAGCCTGTGCGAAATATATACGTTTTGCATGCAAGCCCTCCCCCCTCTACTGCCACACAAAACGCACACAAATCCCACAAACTTAATTAATCCTATCACCACACAAACACTGACGCGCGTTTCGATCCCTCTACGGGATCATAGCAAGGTAAATATTTTGTGTTCATTGAAATGGACCTCCGCAAAGTAACGCCTGATTCAATAAAATACTTCATTAATCATTATACATATATTTAGCATTAGCACACAAAGACAAGTAATTTTACATCGCTATGTTTCGTATAGTAATACATATATTTTTTGTCGTAATGTATACTTCATTTAATTTAGAATGAGAAACCACAATAACATTATATTGCGGCTGGTCAACTATTTCTTACCTAGCAAACAGTACAGTGCAATAGTTTGGCAGCCGCAAAATAAAATTGTTTTAATGCCACTTTATTTGCGTGTCGTCAATTCTTACTCTAGTACAAATTGCAAAGAGATAACAGTTCACGAGCCGCAATATAACATTATTGTGGTTTCTCATCCTAAGTTAAATGAAGTATAAGTTTGGACAAATGATAGTCAGGAATAAATTGTAAATACGAATTGTATAAATTGTATTACGAGACTTACTTTGAATAGGTCAAGTTTATTTCATTATTTTTCTAATAAGTCGATGAATTCAGTGCTATATCAATTAGGCGAAACGATCATTCGACCAAACTTTGTTATTAGGACAAAATGAACTGATCAGGCATGTCACTATAAGTACCAAAAAGATACCAGTAAAATATTAATTAAGAAACTGTAAAAAGCTCTAATTATAAAAAATTGGTTGCCTGTAAAGTCGGTATACGGGCGAAAGTTTTACGTGACAACGACTTTGAGTGGTAAAATAATTTTAATGTGAATATTCATTCGTATAGTAGGAAGAAGGACGTGTAAACTTGTATGCAGGCGCCTAAGCGAAATAGAAGCGCAAGACATGAACCGGTGTGTATGCCTATCTCTCTCACTCTCTCTCTCTCGCTCTGTCTCTCTCGCTCTTAGGCGGGCTAACTGTGCTCGAGTGGAAGGGACGCGTGCCTTTCACTTTTTATGTCTGTCTCTCTCGCTCTTAGGCGGGCTAACCATGCCCGCGTGCCTCTCACTCGCTCTCATTGTGAGCGCATAACGTGAGCGGAGCGTAACGCAGTTTCTTGAAGTGTCACCCGGCAAACCAATTTATAAGACGTTGTCACGTCAAAACGCAATAGTTCATTTTTTATATACACATATTGGATACTAATAGCGGCTCACACACACTCACACACACACACACACACACACCACCATTTTTTAATTATTTCATCGTAAATAAAGCAACTGGAGATAAAATATCTGCAAAATTATGTACAAAATACTACCTCAGGTTTATTTGTTAAAACAATACACCTTATTCTTTACTGTTGAAGTTATATCAACAATGTACCAGTGCTGCCATCTGTGGCGCTATATCTAACTAACTGTTTTTTTTTAAATAAAATCTTCTTCCTGTTTTTGCCACTGAACGTGTAGTTTTATTTGATTTACAAAAATTTGTATATTGAGGTTAGAATTTTGTTTACCAAATAAGACAGTTAAGAATGAAACGACCTTACTTATAATTATTATGACTTTAGTTAGCCATACACGTCCGGATTAGTACGCTGACCGTGCTCAAAACCAACGGTCAGCAGACAGATACCCGGCGTTCAAATCTGTGCCTATTTCTCGCCACACATCGACGGATGTGTCCGCCAGACACTGTCAGGCAGATCCGACGGACAAATCCGTACGCGTATAGCTAGCGTTTGGTGAGCGGTGTAGTGTTCATACCTGCACTTTCATGGTCTTCCTGGGGCGCAGCGACTCGAGCTTCTTGGCGGCGGCGTCGATGGAGGCGGCGGCGCCCAGCAGCTCGTTCTCCGCGATGATGGTCGGGTCGTCCGGGTCCACCCAGTCCGAGCCTGGAACCACACCAGCCTGGCTAGCACGAGAGCGTGCCGTCGCGTCGCGCGCGAGACAGACTACCCGTCTCTTTCTAGATCGAACAGTAAGAAAAAGACGGGCAAACTATCGCGCGCGACGCGACTCTTGTGCGCTGTCGATTAGACGTGCAGTTACGACAACGATAACCCTTGAAGTTGCTTTACATTGCTGTTGGCTCGACGGCTTCTAGCTCGTTCGCAACAACATTTCTTTTTACCCTAAATTGGCCTGCCCTAGGCCCACTTGCACAGTCCAGAGTTAAAAAATTAAATCGCTAACTCGGGGTTAGGTTCGACTGTTCCATACATTTTGACGGCTCTCTATCGTTTGACCGAATTTCACATGCCATAAATGTATTGTTTGCCATAATGATCATTTGCTATAACTCTTTTTTCTCTTTATCTGTTAATTATTCAGGATTGATATGAAACAAACCTAACCTAACCTACCTATAGAGTTCTACAGGATTGCCATTGAGAAGAAAAGGGTTATGGCAAATGATCATTATGGCATATGAAATTCGGGCAAACGAGGGGCTCCGGATGACAATCGGTGACCAACTATTATTTTACGACGACCATCGGTGACCAACTATTATTACAAAATGATCATCAAGTGACCAACTGTATTTTTTCAAGTGTCACCTTTAAGCAGGTCAGCGGCGGCGATAATGTCCGCGACGGCGGCGGCGACGCGGCGCGACAGGTCGGGCAGCTGGCGCTTGCTGCCGCCAGTCAGCAGCGCCTGCAGCAGCGCGCGGTACGCCGCCGCGGTCTCGCGCCCCGCCTCCAGCGTGCGCACGCGCAGCTCTTCGCTCTCTGCCGTGTATGCTGCCGCCTGACATAAATAAAAAATTACAATGATTCCTTACGCTCTAGGTACGCGAGAACACTTCAGACTGCTTCCAATACAGTGTTTCGGAATTGGTTAACATGATGTATGAACACTATTGCCATAATGTAACCTGTTCGTGGCGATACAATCTCGGTGCTAATTTGAAAGTTGTCAGGCTTTATGCAGTTGTTCAGTCTGAAACGTTGTAGCTCTAAAACGGGCCGACATCACATTCGATGCCACCACAACTGGGGTCTATATTTTGTCCCATAAAATTTAAGTTCCGAATGTATGGTGTGTCACAATTTTCGTTAGTCATAAAGCGTATTTCTGAAACAGTAAATATTTTTTTCAGAATTGATAAGTAAACTAGACTAACCCAACCTGTGGCTTTTCCAAAATTTCTGAAGAATGCACGGTTTTATGTGTTATGATTATGACCAAAAAAATTATGACTAACGATTATTATGACCAAAGAAAATTATGGGAGAAAAGGGACCCGCCACAGCTGTTATGAGTGCTAGTGCTGTTACCTTGCAGGCGGCCAGCAGGTCCTGCACCGTCTTCCGGCCGAGGTTGGCGGCGGCGGTGAGCTGGTCCTGCTTGTTGCTGTTGCCGGCGGAGACCGCCTTGGCCGTGCTGACCGTCATCTGCCGCGTGCTGCGGATCAGCTCCTCGGGCGTCGCCGTATTCTTCGGCGGCGACGGGTTCATCAGGATCTAGAACAACGAGGACATTACACAACCATGCTCGATTCAGGATAGTATTAGACAGGAAATAAATCGCTATCCAAAAATCTCGTGTAAACAAAGGTTTTTTTTAATCATTTTTTTTTTGAAGTATGTTGTGCACTTTTTTTTGCGCGAGTGTGCATATGTGTAGTTTTTTTGCTTAAATATCGATATGGGTGTCATTTTCTAGGTTTAAGGGGGTGCTAATTACAAAAACGAGATCCATTTTGAAATCCATGATGGCGGACTTTTTTTTTCCTTTTGCGCGAGTGTGCGTGTGTGCAGTTTTCACTTGTGCCGACACTCCCGAAGTTCTACCCGGTGCTTTTTTAATACGGGCCACAAACACGTTTTAGTTTTTTATTTCGCACAATAAAGGGTCCACTTACATACAAAAGGTGCGTCATAAAGTGCTCACCTCGATCTCCTGTGAGATGGCCTCGATGGTGCTCTCGAGCGCTCGGGTGCCGCGCGTGTGCTCGTCCTCCACAGCCTTGACGGTCTTCAGCAGCGACGTCACGTTGGTCACCATCACCTGCAACAGTCCCAGGCCCCTGTAGTCCCCGAGTGCAGACTGCCTCGACTCATGAGTGACCACATTGCATCTTTTTGATAGGATAGCCCCATTCCGAATTTCTAATTAAACTCGTCACCGGCAACTGTCGCTTTGGTGAAATAAGGACCGGCTGACATATTCCGGAAAAAAAATGAGAGACCTCGTTTATACGCTATATTTTGGCTATATTTTTTCGACTAATCACCTACCCATTTTTCAAGAGAAAACATTAGCTTTTAAGAACAGTTTCTAAGCAATAAACATTCGATTTAGGAAAAGAAAACGTTTGTTATAATCAGCGAACTCTGTCTCAATTTTAAATCTCAAATTATTAAGCCAGAAATTCAGAATAACATATCGCAAAGGCACGCCTGAACTCACGTTCTGCCAATACAATACAAGTCACTCACAAAACCGAGACGTCACAGAAAAAGGATGCAGTGATACCAATAGAGAAAAACAAAATATCACCCCAGTGTTGCCCGCGATGACTCATTATTCAAAGCTCAGGGTTGCTACTGTTTAGGATGAAAAAAAAAAACGTAAAAAAGCACCATGCCTAACCCATAAGCTTTCAACACCATGGTAATAATACATATACATAATATACGAAGCTTTGGCATCAATATTGGACTTTATGGCTCGTGATATCATGAAAGCTTGTGGTTTGAGTTATTCACTGGATGACAAGCGAAGCTTGCTGCTTGCAGTCCAATACCATGAGATGAGGTTTAACGAAATGTGTTTAGCATTCAATACCTAAGTCAAAACTACCCCACAAATGGGTATAAACTTTTAAATATAGATATAGAATGTAATAGACCAGCAGCGTACGACAAAGAGCGTTAGAATATTTTTCTACACACGGTGGGAGCCTGTGACCCCAGTAACACTCTTAATTGAAAAGAGTAATTCTTCTTTCTCTTTCACACGCACCGATCTAATGTAGCTATATGCTATATCTATGATTTAAAATTTTAAAACGCCCAGAGACATTTGTAAATGTTTTTACTACAGTCAATTATAGGGTCTTGGTTACCCTCGCATGTGGGAGGAAGCGGAGTAACCCCACGAGGCTAGGATAAAAGTCATGCCACACAACAAGACTAAACACATTTCTAGATGACACAAGACCTAGAAGTGACAGGAAGAAGTGAGGAACTCGCGTCCGAAACATAAAGATCATACAAACATAATAATATGTCCGAGTACAAAACAGTCTGATAAGTTGTTAGTCTAAATATCCGTGAGAATATTGATTGTTTCATTTGGAATATTTAGCTTGCTGCTGCCTCAATTAGTGGACAGTAGCGACCGTCAGCAGTGAGGGAACGAGAAAGAAGAGAAGCTACCGAATATTGTTTGGAATAAGTCGTGATTTTACGAGACGGTTGTTTAAGATACTGGCTATTGCCTATGTTTTGGACACGAGTTTAACAATAGTTATGCACGACATCGATGCGACCCACAGGCCATGCGTTAGTGCCAGCTCTGACCAATTCTTTATTATCCACAGCAACGTTTTCCGACTCCTTGAAGCTCTGACTCCTCACGCCCTCCAGCATTCGCATCTGCTCCTCCATCCTGCTGCTCGGTTTCCTCAACCTGTTCCTATATTCGACTACAGCTCTTATCCTCCTCAATTCCTCATCAGAAGTATCTTCCTTATTCAATATGGCTTCGTAGAAATTCCACCAATTATCGATGGAGCCGAATTGGTGTTCCCTGTTCTTTAGTATGTCCTCGTAGATAGACCACCAGTTGTTGGCGTAATATTCTTCCGGGTAGGTACGTGTGAGATCGAATATTTCGAGGCTGTTTCTAGAATTGTTGTTGTTTGTTTTCGATCGTTTTAACGAATTGCCGTTAATTACTGTGGTGCTGCCGTAGTGGTTTATGTTCTTGGTTAAATTTTGACTGGAATGTACGTTTAGGATGACGTTTCTGTGGTAGGAAGGCGGCGCCGATTGAGTTTCTTCGCGAGACAAGCTAGGCGATCTATCGTCTCTCATAACATTCTCTTTATCGTATGTTTCTTCTTTGTATTTACGTATGATCTCTTTATAATACCTCTCTAACAGACACAGCTCTTCGTAAGTGTATTTGGACACGTCTATTTGCGTGTAAACGTTAACAATTTCTTGTATATTGACTTTCTTTTTGCGAGCTTCTATTTGTACATTGGATAGCGCTTTCAGTTGTTCTATGATAGGATCGAAACCTTTGTAGATGAAATCTTTCTTAGCGAACTCTATCAGCTTCAAAACCATATCCTCATATTTCTTATCATACTCTAGATCCCTTTTAACAGCTTTAGATTTATCGACTTCCTCGATAAACGTCTGCAACGTTCTCTTCTCTTTCTCATATTTGTCTATCTCATTCTGGAACTCGCCGAGTACTAGTTCGTGGCCACTGAACCTCTCCAAATCTCGTCTCGTCTCCTCCATTTTATCAATGTTTCTTTTGGCTATAGCCTTCCACCATTCCGAGTCGTCGTTCAACAGTTTCTGGAATATCACTTTGACATCTTTGTGTACTACTTCAGGTGCCACTATCATTTCGGTCGACCCTTTCTGCGTCTCAGGGCTAGTCTCAGGACTAGGACTTTTGCTATCAAGCCTAACTGGCTTAACTTTTCTAATTTTAAACACTGGACTTTCCAATCTTCCCGCTACTTTGGGCTGAGGCACGGTCTGTATAGACCTTATAGTCGTCGTCACTTCTTTAACATCAGTCTCTATTTCAGAGTCTATATCTTCAATCACCTGAGAGAGCCTCTTCATTTCATTATCCAATTCATCGTTCGCTTTCAATCTGAGTCTCATCACAAGTTTCCTATCACCGTCCGCCTTGTCATCTAAAACAACGAACAGATCCACCAATTTCTTCACTTCACCCAGCAATATATTTTCTCCATATTTGAGCACTCTCCAATCCATGTCGACCAAGCTATTCTTCGCTGCCAGATTGTATCTCACATTAAGATTTTCATCGACTTTCCTTTTAACAACGTTTTTCATCAATCCCTCTATGTACGTTATGATTTCTTCACAATTGTCGTGGAAGACCGAAGGTGACACGTCATCGTCTTGGCTGCTATAGTCTAGGAGTTTGAGGAGTTCTTCCTCCTGGTCTGACTGGAACAGGTCGGTCTCTGAGTCAGCCGAGTTGTACTCAGTCTTGAGCGTGAGGGAGCGGCGCTTGGCGGGGAGGGGGGCGGCGCGCGCGGGGAGGCTCCAGCGCTTGTCGGAGAGCCGCTAGTGGAAACAGGCGAGGTTAGGGCTTCGCTAACATTACATGTCTTTGGATAACGAATTACATATAAGCCTGATCATACATTATTTGAAACGATCCATGATTACAACGTTTAGCTAAGCGAGACAGAGTTAAACAAAGTGTTGAAAAGAGATAGACGATACATATAAGGCTAGACATTTTATCAACGGGATATCGGAAGCTATATCCCGTTAATAATAAGATGAATCGTTTTACATCAACGCACACATCGCCTGTCTCTATTCTCGCCTTAAACTCTTTAACACTTAACTGTTATGTATTTCTGCATGGATTGAATCATACATGATAGTATTTTGACATCTTCGAAATGACACGAATCGCATTTCACAATGTACTCGTGTTTTCACTTTAGAAGCCCACTGATTTTAAAAGTGATTAAAAAAAAATAGAAAAAATCGTGAACACGGACGGGATTCGAACCCAAATCCCTTCCTCCACAGTCCATATATTAGTGCCGTCACGAATTTTTCCATTAATAAATAAAAGTCCAATATTGAGACGCGCACAATGTAGACGACACACATTTAACCCAAATAACCAAAATAAACAACTTTGCCAAAACCATTACCGTTAAATATATTAGTTAACACTAATACCAATTTTAGTTTAACATCTTTTACAAATATCCAGGGAATCGAACCCTTTCCGTTATACAAAAACCACCGCAAAACTACGCTTTATAAGTAAGTACGCAAAGTAACGTTTTAATTCTGAAATTACTTTTATACTTACAGTATCTACGGCCAATCAAAGAAAAAGCAAAAAAATCTTCGCTACTTTTCTTTCAACAAACAACGAGAAAGATTGCGACTCCAAAACTTGAAATGCTTATTTTTTTAAACAATATTCTTTTTGCAAACTATAGTGATGATCTTTCTGCTCATCCAACTCTTGGCCTCAAGATGCTCTAACAAGGGTATTTTTTAGCAATAAATCGACAGCAACTTTACAAAGTTATGCGCATTATTAATTCAATTTGTTACTCCAAAAGAAAAGAATAAGAATCCCAAACAGTTTCTCTTCATAACGCTGCTTAACGCATTCACTGCCGGCACGGCTAGCACAAGAACGCGCGAGAGCCGAATCGCGACAGACTACCAGTCTTTTTGTTACCGTTCGTTCTAGACACAGTTCTCGCGCGCTCTAGTGCTAGCCGAGCAGCCGTCACACGCGGCCCGTCTTCAAGTCGCCAGCGACGCACACGTGCGTGCGTGCCGGGCCAATATTAAACGTTTTTGGGCTTTTTTTGGTATTATCGTCTCAGCATATACCATTAAAAGAGATGATGCTGAGGCTTAACTTTTTATGACAACGAAACACAGTATCGATGCTGCATTTAGCTTGCCCAAAGTTGTTGCGGCTCGTCCTTCTGTTAGGATAATTGTGGGACGACAATGACGCATGAGCCGAGCGGTCGAAACGCTCGAATATTGGCCCCGCTGCACTGGACTAGTTACAAAAACGCATCGCCGACAGTGAACGTGTTAACCGGGCATGCCAGAGCATCTCAACTCGGCACCAGTAGCGTGGCAGCAGGCCCGGCCTACCTTGGCGGCGTGCTTGAGCCTCTCCATGTCGGGGTGCGCGACCTGCTTGCCGCTGGCGGCCGTGGTGGCGGCGGCCAGGTCCCGCAGCGCGGCGGCCACGTCCCGCGCGGCGTGCAGCAGCAGCACCTGCGGTTCGGGCGAGCTCGAGCCCAGCGACATCGCGCCCTGCTTCACCACCTCGCACAGTTGCACTGGGGACCACCGGTTACGTTAATCATTACCAAACGGATGGATTTCACGCTTTGGGCTTACAACCACTAAATTTTATAATACCTTATTCACTAATACCCCTAATTGACAACATTTCATTTTTATAACACCTGAAAATGTACATATGGTTCGAAAGCATTTTGCCTCCTGATCACTGCAATATCTAACTAATATTATAAATGCAATACTAATAATATATTATAAATAAATGGATGGATGGATGGATGGATGGATGGATGTTTGTTTGTTACTCAATCACGCCAGAACGGCCCAACGGATCTGGATGAAATTCGGCACATAGATAGAGAAAAGTCTGGAATAGCACATAGGCTACTTTTTATCCCGGAAAATTGCGTAGTTCCCGCGGGATAGCGATAAACGAATTCTTTGCAGACGAAGTCGCTGGCAACAGCTAGTGTTTATATAATTTTATTATCGCTCATTACAAAAAATTAAAAATAATTAAAAATATGTCCTAATTTAACCAATACTACCATAGGATAGGTGAAACGCCTTTGCTTTTTTCACGAGAAAAAATAAGCGATCATAATTTTGTATTTTTGACAACTTCAAAGTACAAGGGGGGCAACTCTGAAATTCTATTTTCGAAGTTCGTTGCATACCTTCTCTCTCACTCTCAAGATAAAGGACTATTAGTATGAGCGGAACAGCACGAAGCGACCCTCGAAAATCGAATATTGGAGAATAGGACCTGACATTGACAATTTGAAATTAATGTCAGTTTTTTTCTATAGAGAACAGACAAAGGGATAAGTGTGCATTCTGTGATAGTACCGGAGTTACGCCCTTTTAGAATAAGCACAAATTAATAAATTAATTATAAATTAAATACAAGCCCTAGCGAAAAAATTAAACTGTTAGCATGTTCATCTTTAAAAAAAAAAACACAGAGAATCATTAAAATTATAGGCTCAGAAATATGAAATGTTGTCAATTTTCAAATTACCATGGGCTCATAACACCTAAAAATACCTGAAAAGTCAAAATGTCCCTTGTAAAATTTTAGGTATCTTTAGGTATTAAGAGCCCACGGTAATTTGAAAATTAGAGGTATTAGTGAATAAGGTATTATGAAATTTTGTGGTTGTAAGCCCGGAGCGATTTTATCCATTGTTCTTCGTACATAACCGAGTTACGTTACTAGGACATTCTAAGGTAAAATAAATACTATATCTAACGTAAAACAAACATGTTCGCGGATGAGGAGTGGCCCGGGCCACCCCGCCGCACCTGAACCTAAATTGATCAAAATTAATCATCCGACGTTAGTTTTATCAGTGCTGGTAATGTAACTTGGTATGTAACAATCGTTTGTCCTTATCTGTCGCTTTGACATTTACCTTTCACAGATAAGGACAAACGAGTGCTAAGTTAGCAGAAGCCTATAGAGCGTTTATGAATAAGGGAGTTAGTCTATAGTAGAAATGTATAAAGTCTCTACTGGTCTGGTCTAAGTGGTTATGATGTTCTCACCGATTGTCGTGACAGAGTTCTGCGCGGCGTGCGCGAGCTGCTCCTGCGTGCCGGCCGCGCCCCCCACCAGCGTCTTGGTGTCCTCCACCAGCGTCTTGGCCGTCTTCAGGATGTTCTCCCGGTGATCGGAGAACGTGTCGTTCTCTTTCTCAGAGTGGAGTGTACCTGAAGAGAGCATACAGGCTGAGAGCTGTTGATGATGATGATGAAGATGCTTCCGACCGGTTTCGGCCATGGCGACCACTTCGACTCCTAGTCGGTATGACGCTCATGCGCCCAAAGATGGCTTATGTAGCTGATCTTAGCGGTGAAACCTCGCGCACAATGATTGCACTCGACCACACCGTTGACCTAATGGTAGTAAATGGCAACAGGCTGGCGAGTCTTCAGTTCATCGCGTTTAGCGTTGAGCTGTCGATTCAAATATCAAACCCTTATGGGTTCACTCTTATGAGTGCGTGAAACAACAAAACGGGTCAGAAGTCTTTGTAAGTTTTATAATAAAGGTGTTTGAAAAGGTGCATCACTGCAAATTAAATCATTCGTCTACCCCATTGCATTCTCAGTATCACATACTCTCTCCCTCTCTCCAGTCTATATACGTCCCACTGCTGGGCACAGGCCTCCTCTCAGAATGACAGGGCTTGGGCTATAGTTCCCACGCGGGCCCAGTTCGGATTGGGAACTTCACACACACCATTGAATTGCTTCGCAGTTGTGTGCAGGTTTCCTCACGATGTTTTCCTTCACCGAAAAGCTCATGGTAAATTTCAAATTTATTTATTTATTTTATTTATTATTTATTTATTTATTTTCACACACAAGCAACTATCATTACAGGTTACAACCTAATGCAAATGAGATATCGCACATTAATTCCTAAAAACTCAGAGGTGCGAGCCCGGGATTCGAACCCACGACCCTCTGCTTGAGAGGCCACTGGTGAAACCACTAGGCTACCATGGCTTCACATACATACATACATAAATCACATCTTTAGTCTGTATTGTATTGTCTTTATCCCTTACGGGGTAGACAGAGCCTAATATAACAAGAGCTAAAGGCCACGTTTAGCATGATTGTTGGCGGATAGGTAGAAAGGGGAATCAAAAACGCTCCTCAAGGAGTATAGGCGTGGTGGTACCGACCAGCGCTGGCGAACAGTATGGTGGTGTCGAGGTCGCCGATGATGGCGGCGATGGTGGCGGCGGCGTCGATGCAGGCCTGCGTGCCGCGCGAGCCCGCCTGCAGCGCCGCCAGCACAGACACCACCTGCACAAGGATCCACCATCAAACACTACCTTCAAACCGGCTCTATATTTTGTCTCATAAAATTGAAGTTCCGAATGTATGGTTTGTTATAATTTTCGTTAGTCATAATGCGTTTTATATCCGAAACAGTAAATATTTTGTTATATGTGGTGTTCAATAAAGAGTTATTGTATTGTATTGTATTTTTTTCAGAAATTAAAGTAACCTAACCTAACCTACTACATTCTGATGGCTTTTCCGAAATTTCTGAAAAATGCACGGTTCCATGTGTTATGACCAAAAAAATGATGACTAACGATTATGATGAACGACGCAAATTATGGGACAAAAAGGGACTCACTTCATTCAAAGTATGTCCAATTTTTACTATTACTACCTACCTGCTCCTAATTGAACTCCTTCAAAAGCATTCAAAATACAGAACTCACTCCTCCCAAAAGCTACAAGTTCATTATCAGGATTTTAGCTCAGTTCCAGCTTCCTATTTCAGTCCAAAACCAATTCAGATAAATTTTATCACTTTGACGCCAGCTTCCCAAAAGCCACCGAAATTTTGAGTATAAGATGTCAACCCTCATAGATTTTTAAGTTATAATACCAACTTGGGGGCAGTTTAGGAGCCCGATATTTCTAAAACTAAAAAACAGCAGGTCTTCATCAGCTCCAGCCTAAATACGTCCCATACTGGGCATACACTTTTCATAATGAGAGGGCTTGTATAGTTCCCACGCAGGCTCAATACGGATATGGAACTTAACGCACACCATAGAATTGCCTCGCAAGCATGCAGGTTCATGATCCTAAATCGAAAAGCTCATGATAAAAATACATTTCTCACTCAAATTAGTGTAGTGTGAGCTGTGCCACACACTCCCAGTATTTAGTTTAGCCTATATAAACGTAAGTCCATATTATATTAAAGAGCAGTATTTACTGGGAACTCGGCCTTATTAGTTGCCTCCCAACGTCCATCTTCACATGGCGACCCTGCCAGTGCCAGCTTATTAGGAAGAAATCGGAGAGGTCGTAGGTCGAACTGTACGACTTTTAACAGTTAAATAGTATAATTTGCTTAGAAAGCTCGGCCGGCAAGTGACACGCGTTTCCAAATCTCGACCATCGCTAATGATCTCAGATAGTCTCACCTTCTCGCTGACGGTCCTTGAGCAGTCGGCGACGAGCAGGCGCGCCTCGCTGCCGCCAGTCAGCCGGCATTCTCCGCCAGCCTTGATCAGCTCCGACGCCGCCTCTCCCAGCTCTACCACCGCCACACGGATACTGTGGAAAAAGCGGACCAATTACAAATCAAAAACAACACTGATACTTAAACTCTCCCTCCGTCTTACGCCTGACGCGAGTTTAACATTTTTTACCCATCCCAAAAAGCGCTCAACACAGCTAAAGAAGTTTTAATTTCGAAAAGCTTGTAGTATTAAAAATGAAATTTTTAGGTTAGGTTATTTTGATTCTGAAATTACAATGATAAACTATCCTAAGCATCTGCTGAAATATTCCGTAAGGCATCCTATTAAAACTAGAGATATACCTGTTGGCGACGTCGGCGTTGGGCGTGGTGGCGGAGGCGCCGACGCTGTCCTGCGCGAGCTGCTCGTACTTGACGCACAGCTCGTTGCCCAGCACCACTAGTCTGCTGGCGTCCGTCGCTGACTTCGCCGTCTAAAAACAAACAATAATAACTACCCGCTAATGTTGCTTGCGAAGGCGGGTCCTGCATGAACACATCGCAACGACGCAGTTATTTTGCACGTGAGTTCACGGAGCAGCAAGACTCATTGAGTCAGATTGTGTTACAGTTTGAACGAACATCCGCGTTGTCATTAGAACGTAAGAAATTGTTAATGTCAATGTATGTATCACCCTATGGTCCCAACGGAAGACCAGCGCTGGCTGCAAGGCCAGCAAATGCTGAGTTGGGACCATTTTGTGACAATTTATTTATCTCCTGTTTAATGTGTTTATTTATTTGATGTGTTGTGATTGTCATATATAAACTGTTTCTTTCTTTTCTTCTTTCTTTAAAAAAATGATCAGAAACTTGGCATTCCAAAACGACTCATTCCTTTTTTTTTAATCATCTAGTATTAACGTAACTTCAACATCTTACGACATCAACTAAGTAGGTATACAGTTCGAAAATTTACAAGAATCAAACCTTCAAACCTCTGAAGTTTAAGCGATAAGACCGCCTATCGTATACTTTGTTCTTTGTTTCTGTATTGTTTTGTACTGATTTGTGGTGTTCAATAAAGAGTATTTGTATTGTATTGTAAGTATTGTATTGTTTAATACGATACAACATTTCTTATTATATCATTATATTTTTTTATACATTATATCAGTAGGTCGTTCATTTAAAAAAAAAATTATCCTCCTATATAGGACTAAGTTTAAAAACGACAAAACTGTTGTATAATACTAAACTCGACTTAGCCGTTGAGGTTTGAAGCTATGATTCTCTTTAATTTCCTCACTTTTCACTACAAAATAAGAATAAACACATTAAAAATCACCCTCCCCTTTCACCTCACAAAAGCAGCGTATAGGAAGCAGCCGTCAAACACTTAAAACTCACCATGTCGGTGGCAAGTCGCGCTATCTCCTTCGCGACGCCGACCATGCGCGTCTGGTAGTCCACGAACGAGTCCGTGTCATCGTATGAACCCACCAGAGACAGTCTGCAACAAATTAGAGTCATCAACACAATGTCCAGCATTCTTGCAGGCGGGACGCTACCATCATCTTACTCGCTAATCATGCCGACAAGCAGCATTGCTAGCGCCTGGAGAGTAACCCCCTGGAGAGAAAACGTTTGTCCTTATCTGTGAAAGGTAAACGTCAAAGTGACAGATAAGGACAAACCATTGCTAAGTTAGCAGAGGCCTATAGAGCGTTTATGAATCTTTATTTATTAGGGTAAGACAGCTGGTGTTATTACTGACACGCGCGATATTCCAGCTCAGCCCTCGAGGCTGGCAACACAATTGTAATTCTTTGGAGTTGTAGCTGTCCATAGGCGTTGGTGATTACCTATCAGGTGACCCCCGTGCTGGTTTACCACGGTTTTATTTTTTTGATAGGGTATAAAAGATTTTGTGTTTAAAATAGTCGTCACCGCCCTCAAGAGGTCATTAATGACTATATCAATCAATCATAATATTTCATAAAATTAGGTTCATAAGTATTCAACAGGCATGCATAATATAAATCACTATCTATTGGTGAAAACTGCATGAAAATCCGTTCAGTAGTTCGAGTTCACCGCAAACATACAGACAAACTTTGTTTCAAGTGATATACGACTAAAATAAAATCAATAACAAACAGACTTGAAACTATCTTTGTGTAACATTAATCTTGACCGTATTCCCGCACTAAAGGCTATCGACCTCGAGCTACGCGCGGCGGCCATCTTGCCTCAGACGTGCGTACGCGTCTGCCGCGCGGCTGATTCACCCACTGACTGGCTGCATCTCGTAAGCTCACTTACACAAATTCTCTAATAAGCTACTTTACTCATACTTAATTTCATACATCGAATGAGTATTTCCTTTATTATTTGGCTTAAGATTTAGATTTAGATTTATTTATTCATCCACAAAAATTACATTATTTAAAAACATGCATGTCGCAAATATAAGCATTTCTGTTCTGTTGAGATCGTCAAAAATCTAACTAATATTATAAATGCGAAAGTATGGATGGATGGATGGATGGATGGATGTTTGTTTGTTACTCAATCACGCCAGAACGGCCCAACGGATCTGGATGAAATTTGGCACATAGATAGAGAAAAGTCCGGAGTAGCACATAGGCTACTTTTTATTCAGGAAAATTGCGTAGTTCTCGCGGGATAGCGATAAACGAATTCTTTGCAGACGAAGTCGCTGGCAACAGCTAGTAAATTATAAACAATAAAATAAAATACAATGTCAAAAATAATAAGTTGTGTAAAAAATTGTGTAATTTTTTAAATTCTAATAACATTTGAATAAAATGTATCCCCAATAGGGATCGTCAAAGCATATTAAATGACATTAAATAAATCATATCTAGTCAAATATTATTATCCAATGTCAAAAAATTACATCAAAAAATTCTTTAACCGAATAGAGAGGGTTATCCAACCAAGAAAACGTAATTGCATAGTTTCCGCGGGATAATGATAAACGTGTCAAAAGTCGTAGCTGCCTACAGCTCTAAGAGTCGCAACGTAAATAATTAATGCAGAATATACTATCAACATCAGTTCTTCAATCTAATACTACGCAGACGAAGTCGCGGGCAGATGCTAGTATAGCGATATGTAGTGAAATAAAAGTACAAGATGGAGCGGAGTTCTTAGTTACTGTAACATGCAACCGACGGTTGCAGCTCTGGTCACTTCATCTCATCTTAACTCCAGCCTATATACGCCCCACTGCTGGGCACAGGCCTCATCTCAGAATGCAGGGCTTGGGCTAAGTTCCCTAATTAAAAAAATCGGAGATCACACTACAATACCAGATCGCTTTACCACAAGCAAATATAATTTTATTTTTCATAGAATTGTTACAGCAGGATGGTGTTTTGAACAATAAATTATTTTTGTAGGTGGAAGTATTTATGAAATCCTACTAACATTATAAATGCGAAAGTTTGTGACGATTTGACGATTTGAGTGAGTGAGTGTGTATGTTTGTTCCTTCTTCACGCGAAAACGACTAGACGGATTTGGATAAAATTTGGTCAGAAGATAGCTAGTACCCTAGATTAAAACATAAGCTACTTTTTATCCCGGAAAATTGTATAGTTCCCGCGGGATAGCGATAAACGTACCAATTGCTAATTCTACGCGTACGAAGTCTAGGGCAGAAGCTAGTTAAATAATAAATGTCTAATTTTATTCGCACTAAAAACGGATATTAGTGGTTTTCGTTTTTTTTTCTTTAAGAATCCCAGCTAAAAACCTGCTGCAGGAAAGAAATCTAAAAAACGGGTAAGAGCGAGCCGGACGCGTTCACAAAGACATCGCATACCGCAATAATACCATAACAAATCGAATAAAATTTACGATGTTATCAATGAACTAGAAGCTCCTTTTTAAAACTCGGCCAAAATCGCATTTCAATGATAAAATTGTTATTGACGTTATCCCAATAAAACGCTTAGGTCATGCATCTAATAATAGAGTCGGATAAAGCTGACCGCTGGCGGACTGCCAGCCTTCGAGCGCCGCTAACCTAACCCGCTATACATAGAACCTTCCATCACTAAACATTGACCTAACCTTAAATACCTACATTTCACTTTACATTGCGATAATATAAAGTCCTTCGGGTTTATCTTGCGGTCTCACCCACTCCCATGGAATTGAATTTCGTTTTATGAGCACACGGACTATACATAAAACAACTGTCAATATATTTACACCATTTATAGAAACACTAGCTGTTGCCAGCGACTTCGTCTGCAAAGAATTCGTTTATCGCTATCCCGCGGGAACTACGCAATTTTCCGGGATAAAAAGTAGCCTATGTGCTAGACTTTTCTCTATCTATGTGCCGAATTTCATCCAGATCCGTTGGGCCGTTCTGGCGTGATTGAGTAACAAACAAACATCCATCCATCCATCCATACTTTCGCATTTATAATATTAGTTAGAAGAACGGCTGATCCCATTTTATGATTGTTGATTTGTAGGATGTCTCCACCTCAAATAGCAGAATAACTGATAAAAAATTGATTAATTTACGTCAGCGCCATCTCTGATGGTGTGACAGAAACTAATCGTAAGCAAAACAAAGTTGGTCACGTCACGAATAAATATTAAATATAGGACCGATTTTTCATTCGTCAGATAGGCCCTATTTGACGAATAACTCTATGGGTATCTGTCAGTTAAGTGAGTAACTGAGGATTGAAAAATCGACCCTTAGTGGAATATGTCCACAGTCAGTATTTTTAATACCTACAAATAGTATTGTATTGTTTGTACTCGTATGGGTAATATATATCTTATCATGAATTTTTCAGTAGAAATAGATTTCATTTTAAGAAGTATATAAACATAAATCTGTGGTCTGTGTGTCTGGATGTAAATGTATAGGCTTCTGCCGACTAAGCAATCGTTTGTCCTTATCTGTCACTTTGACATTTACCTTTCACAGATAAGGACAAACGATTACTAAGTCAGCAGAAGCCTATAGAGCGTTTATGAATATGGGGGTAAGATTTTTTTTATGAGAAAAATCGTTTAGCATTTACTATTAGTATAATTAGCATAGTGTTAATTAGTTAAAAAAACTTTTTATATCGCAGACGCGTGAAGATTTCTTCAAAAAACTTCCTCAACTGAAAAGCTTCTGCTTCCTGCTTCAGTGGCACTCTTTTATAATGTATCGATTGAAACTTTCGCGATTTTCACACATAATTATAAGAAAACGGGACTTAATCGCGTAATTAAAATGTATTTTTGCAAATACCTCGACGTTGTAAAGACTTAGCATCCATGGTCTCGAGAGGACTGAAGTGGCGGGAATCAACATCTTCTAGCTGCACGGGTTTTCCTAACTACCCGCACTTGGTCTTTATTATTAGAGAGAGAGAGAGAGAGAGAGAGAAACATTTATTTACACACATTCGATACACTGAGATATAAAACAAGGAGAAATACAATATACTAAGGAAGTACCGATATGGTGTAAAATGGTATATTAGTTTCTTCACCAGCGCTGCCACTAAGTCGCGTCCAAAACGTCGAGGTATTTACAAAAATACGTTTCAGTTACGTGATTAAGTCCCGTTTTCTTATAATTATGGCACTCTTTTATAGCCTCCAAATGCACGTGCAGTACCTGTTAGGCGTCAGCTTGCACATGGAGCGCTGCAGCGAGTCGAGCAGCGGCGTGATGGCGCCGCGCTGCGTGCTCAGTGCGCGCGCGCAGCCGAGCAGCTCCGTCAGCGCGCGCCGCGACAGCTGGCACTGCGCGTCCACGTTCTGGTGCGCGTTCACCGCCTGCGCGCAAACAGACAAACGTTAAACACGTTGTAGCGACCCTAGCGCCACCAGGACCCTATTTTATAAAGCTAAAATTTACAAGCGGAAGTCTCTATCTAACACATAGGGTCAAAAAGAGACTTCCGCTCGTAAATTGTAACTCGTAGCTTTATGAAATAGGGTCCTGGTCGGACGATCCCACTTTGACAGTTGGCTCAATATTACACTTATGCACTTTACTTTTTTTACTTTATTAATAAACTTATTATTACGAATGCGAAATCGCATTCCATCGACATTTAAATTTAATGTGAATTTTAATGAAATATGAAATTTAAATTTCGATTCGGAATTCTTCACTGATTTTGATTTGAATTGTCACTTTTAACAGAAGAACGCCCCAACTCGTTCAGTGACTGTGTTCATGATCGGACGATTTACATCCGACGATAATCACACTGACGCTTTAGTTACTGAACGTAGCCCTGGTTTGAGCTGTGCGTTGTTGGACCAGTCATGTCCCCCCCCCGCTCACCGTGGGGTTCCCTGCGGCCTGGCTGGCGGCGTGCGTGGCGAGCGCGAGGCTCTCCAGCACGGTGCGCGCGTGCTCGACCAGCTCGCCGGACGACGCGGAGGACGTCATGTTGGACAGCGCGCCGACCGTCGCCGACACCAGCGGCTCGCAGTACGACACCTGACAACGGTTGACACCATTACTAACACTACAAACCACCAACCACCAACACCCCTACAGTTAGACCGACTAAACTAAAAAAATCTTTCACTAATAGAAAGTTACGCTGATATTGATTGACATAGACACTACAGTACAAAACAATACAATCCAATACACCACACTACTTCCCGAGAAAGTTTAAAGTTCCCTCGGGATAGAAATAACTGTTTTGACCTATTTTAAAAATTCTTAAATGTCAATCAGAATCAGCTGTAGATGTAGCTTTCTATTAGTGAAATAATTTTTAAAAACAGCCCCCAAGTTGAATGCACTTATTTCTGTCCCGCGGGAATTTCGCATTTTCCCGGAGAACATGTTTTAATGTTACAATCATCTACAGGTGTGCCAAATTTGAAGTTTAGTTACAGTTACTGAAAAATATATAAATCTAATTTATTCCCTATCCGGTGGGTACTTCAAAAAATCCCTTCTTAGTGCTCCTCTGGGATACCATAAGAATAAATAATAACAGAGTAGAACGGAATCTCTTTTGCCCGCGTCCAAAACGCCGCCATTTATATGTACAGGGTGTTTGGTAGCCAGGTGTGCAAAGCTTTAAGGGGGTGATAGCCGAGCTATTTTTGAACATTTTGAGCCATACATGTCTTAGCCGAAATTTGATTTTTTTTTTAAATTGGAAATTTAGAAATTTTATAAAAATACCCGGAATTTGATAAAAACGAGTCAATATTGCGCCAATGAGCGTTAATTTGCAAACAAAACCTTTTATTTCGGGTAGTTTAATGTGTATTGGATCAAATGAAACAATATTTAAGTGTCTGTCTTGCCACAGAAACAAAATAGAGGCATTCGAAATTACTAAAAATGTCTTATTTCGGCTAAGACATGTATGGCTCAAAATGTTCAAAAATACCTCAGCTATCACCCCCTTAAAGCTTTGCACCTGGCTACCAAACACCCTGTATATTTACTTCCCCCCTCACGTCGTTACACCCCTCTGTCGTCCAGGCATGTTGCTAGGGTTGCTTACCTGTTAAATATTATACTTACGTCTAAAGATCATATCGCTAAAATATAACTTTTTATTTACTTTGAAATCATTATTTTATTCTAGTTTTACAAAATATGAGATTTATAAATCATTAGGTACCTACATTATTTGTTTCCAAGATGAAGGTATGGAACGCGCAAACAGCCAAACGCGCGTGCGGCGACGCCGGCCGCCAGCCTGACTGAGTAGCCGCTTAGCGGGTACTCTAATATCGTGACCATGAGTCCGGCCGGAGCGGGAGTTTCCGTTCTACTATGTTCTTATTTTATTCTTATGGGGATACTCAAGATATACGTCTGCCAAATTTCAAGTTTCTAGGTCCTGTGGTTTAGGCTGTGCGTTGTCTGTCAGTCAGTCACGGTACTGTTTTAGAGGTATAGATATTATCACACGGAGTGTACATCGGTCCAGGTCACTTACCAGTTGTACCACCGCGTGTCCCAGGTTCTCGGCCTCCCCCTTGGCGGCGACGCGCAGCGGCTCGATGCGCTCCAGCATCTCTGTCGCGCTGTTCTCGATCTGCTCCAGATATCCTGCGCAAGAACAACGTATTATTATAAATCTCCGTCTGCGCAGAATCAAAATTGGCGCTAAAAATTCATCCCCTCTCCCATCGGAAATGTACAAAAACCAGCCAAATGGGACTAGTACTTTAGCACGGAGGATTTCGTGTATCTACCTCAGCGAAATAAAGCCGTTTCTTGTATGGACACGTTTCCATTATTTGTTACCCATCTTTTTGTTCTGTGTCAAATTTTGACATGATTATTGCCATCCCGCGGGAACTATGCAACTATGCACCCTGTATATTTGAGATGACGGCTGTATCGATATTTATGCCCTCGGGGGCCTTACCGTGACGTCTTAAAGCGATTCAATTCTGAACCAAAGTCGGATCGATCGCTGTCAGATCCATACTAGAAATGTCAAAATTTGTCTACATCAAGACGTCACGGTAAGGTGTACAAGCGTGACGGAACGTTGTAGCTTCAGGGTGTACCTTGCAGCGAGTCCTGCTTCATGACGGGCAGCTCCTGGGCCACGGCCTGCAGCGCGGCCTGGTCCAGCGCGCGGCGCCGCCGCCCGAGCGTCTCCAGCGCCGCCGCGCACTCGCGCTGCCCGGGCGCCTTCTCTCTGCGACCAAATAACTTTTTGTTAAAAACTCCCTTTAGTACGCGCTATTGTAGCTGACTGTACGGTCTATGCAAACCGCACATTTATACATGTAAGCATTTTACACGCTCAACTCCCATAGAGTGCATCGGTGTATCATTTACTTAGTTATCAAATAAATCATCAGTTCAGTAAAATCTGCAGTGTATCACTTCTATCAGTATCAATTATCATCTAAAGTGTGTACGAGAGCACTGTCCCGTACACTCACTGCACTCGTATTGTCATCCGTCCTACAAATGTGTACCAAATTTGAAGTCAATCGAATCTACTGTTGAAGAGGTCCCTCCCGCGCAGACGGTCCGAGCCAGGCCACCAAAATTCTTTTGCCATATCATTGTATTGTCTCTTGTCATCAGATTTACATACAGAATGTTTGGTAGCTAGGTGCAAAGCTTTAAGGGGGTGATAGCCGAAGTATTTTGAACATTTTAAGCCTACATGTCTTAGCCGAAATTTGATAAATAAAAAATTAATTGAAAATTTAGAAATGTTAGGAAAACACCCAGAATTTGATAGTCTCGAGTCAATATAGCCCCAATAAACGTTAATTTGTAAACAAAATCTTTTATTTCGGATAGTTTAATGTATATTGGACCAAATGAAATAATTTTTAAGTGTCTTTCTTG
This sequence comes from Pandemis heparana, assembly GCA_963854515.1. NCBI lineage: Eukaryota > Metazoa > Arthropoda > Insecta > Lepidoptera > Tortricidae > Pandemis > Pandemis heparana. Next base: position 8,497,617 of record OY978034.1, read on the forward strand.
CCACAGAAACAAAATGGAGGCGTTCGAAATTACTAAAAATGTGATTGGAACAGAGTCATTTTTCTGTGCCATAAAAAAATAAAAAATAAAATTCTTGAAATGTTCAAACATTTTTAAAAACATGACAGTTTGCTCTTTCTTTTAAGATATCATTCATTCACATTGCTTGCTAAATCTAAGATAAAAAGTAAAAACCAAACTCGAGGAGCACTCGCTAAGAATGCACTAGTCTTGAAATTTCACGTTAAAGGTACTTAAGTAGTAAATTACATGAAAAAAAAAAAGGGATAAATCCGCACTGACCTGACGTCGCCGAGCAGCGACTTGATGCTGTCGGAGACGGTCTTGCTGTGCTGCGCGAGCGCCTGCCACTGCGGCCGCGCGTCCGGCGTCAGCGCCAGCGCCTTGGCCGACTCCAGCATGGAGCACGAGGCCGATATTATACTCCTGCAGACAAAAACATAATTAGTAGTTGTTCTTTTTTGACTGAGCGAACATTTCTGGTTTCTTTTTTCGTGGGGGGCATTCAAGTGTCGCGTAAGCAGATTTTATAGGATTATTTACCCCTCCTTCCCCTTGTCAGCAAAAGTAAGCAAACCTCTTCCCCTTCTCCCGTGCTTACGTAATCATTGGTACCTATATGCATTTTTCTTTTAATGTATTTTGTGTAAAAAAGTAAATAATAACTGCCGACGTAATCACGATATCATCCCTCGCCCCCCTCTAACGCTTCTGTAATACTTGAACAGCCCCTGGTTAAGTACTGTCACGGACGGTTTCTAGACTAGCAAAAAATACCACCTATATAAAGCGGCGAGTGAAAAAGGGTGAGAGCGAAATTTCCCGAAGCCAACAGTGGCGTGCAGTAGACAGACGGCAGGGTAGGCAGCAGCAAGGTAATGTACTTGCTGCCTACCCATCGCACGGGTGATGTGCCAGTGTGAGGGATGTACGCACCTGCCGCTGTCCAGTATGGGCGCCTGGCTGTGGCGCGCCTGCGCGGAGATGCGCGCGGGCACGCTGCTGAACTGCGGGCTGTCCGCGAACTGCCGCAGGCTGCGCACCGCCTCCTGCAGCGGGCCCGTCGCCGCCGCGCAGCGCCCGCGGTTGCTCTGCACAGAAACAAACTATAAGCGAGACTCTTTATGCCAACATCACTTGTAAAAAAAAAAAAACTGGCCAAATGCGATTCACACTCGCGCATCGAATTTATCGTACAAATTCAACAAAAAACCAGTGTCAATAGAGTTATGTTCTTAAACAAAAAGCAGGTCCTTATCTGTGAAAGGTAAATGTCAAAATGACAGAGAAGGACAAACGATTGCTGAGCTAGCAGAAGTCTACAGAAACGTTTATGAATAAGGGAAAATAAATTCTTTTATGAGATTTCTTTCACAGATAAAGACAAACGATTGCTAAGTCAGTAGAAGCCTATCTATAGAGCGCTTATGAATAAGGCTGCTAGTTGTATACACTGAGCACTCGCCTCGCTGTAGTCGCTGTCGAGCGCCTTGATCTCCTTGACGAGCGCGGCGGTGGAGTTGGCGACGTCCTTGGCGGCCTGCACGAAGTGGCGCTTGGCCTGCGGCTCGCCCGTCTTGCCGGACGCGACGCGGCACGCGTTGCACAGCGCGCTCGTGTGCTTGGCGATCACCGTCGCCGCCGACAGCACCTGCGCGCCACGATAACATAGCTGAAGTGGACAATCATTTAAACTGGACTGACTTAGTTTATCCAAACGCTGATTTAGTTTATCCGATCGCTAAATTATCCGAACACTGAATATTATTCTTTTGTATCTGAACGCTGACTTAGTTTATGCGAACGCTGATTTGGTTCATGCGAACGCTGACTTGGTTTATGCGAACGCTGACTTGGTTTATGCGAACGCTGACTTAGTTTAAGCGAACGCTGACTTAGTTTAAGCGAACGCTGATTTAGTTTAAGCGAACGCTGACTTAGTGTATGCAAACGCTGATTTAGTTTAAGCGAACGCTGACTTAGTTTATGCGAGCGTTGATATAGTTTAAGCGAACGCTGATTTAGTTTATGCAAACGCTGATTTAGTTTAAGCGAACGCTGACTTAGTTTATACGAACGCTGACTTAGTTTATGCGAACTCTAACTTAGTTTATGCGAACGCTAAATTATGCCAACGATAACTTAATTTTTTTTTGATCCGAACATTCGCTTAGTTTATCTAAACGCTAACTTAGTATATTGAAACGCTCAATTGATCCAGCGCTGACTTAGTTTACCCGAACGCTCAAATTCTTTTAGCACGAATAGAGCATTAGAATTTTTGAGATAATTAAGTTTAAAAATACTGTACTAATTTTACGTAAAACTTGTTCTACAAGTTTAATGTCGTCCCAAAAACATTATCAGTCCCAATTACCCAACTTTCAGATAATCAAGGTTCTTAGAGTATTAAACGAAATGCACAGCAGTGTGCGTGCGTGTGTGCGTGTGTGTGTGTGTGTGTGTGTGTGCGTGGCACCTGCTGCTGGTCGCTGGTGGGGTCTGCGAGCGCCTGGCAGGCCTGGTCGATGGCGACGGCGGCGCGCGCGAACTGCGCCTGGTCCACCAGCCCCGGCCGGCCCGCCACGCTCGTCTCGTCGGACACCGCCACCTGACAGACACCCAACTCATTAACAACACGCTTTTGAAGCGAGCTGTCCGTCTAGCTTCCTTCTATCTGCTTATTAAATTTTGCTAGTCGCAAATAGACTGCCTTAAAATATTTCAGCAGGCCTGTGGTTGGTTCAGTCGGCACGTCTAGCATGCGAGCGCGCAAAATAAATTGCTCATCTTTTTCTTACTGTTCGTTCTAGAACAGTGGTTCCGAACCTGGGGTTAATTATGTGCTGGCTTGTATTGTTTGTATTGATTTATTTATTTATTTATTTATTTATTGACAAAAAAAATTTTACATGGCATTACAGGTTTATAACTAATGCACCATGAAAAATGATATAACCAACTACAAATTAAACGATGAACAATAACAATTTACAATAAATTAAATAATAACATTTCTAATAAAATTACATAATAACATTTTCAATAAAAAAAAAAAAAAACAATCAGACTTTCAGATTGGAACACTTGATATTCTGTCATCCATCGACTCACAAAACCGCAAGCATTCACTTCGCACAGCCATCCATCGCCCCGCAAACAGGTCGCACTCCGGTGCTGATGTCAGCAACGCATTAAGTTGTGTGAGGGCACGGAGCAGCGGGGAGTTCCTGCGGGACGCAGTCCGCGCTGCAGGCACTGCCAGCAAGTCACGCCGTCGCGCCCTAAGATTTATCTTGGGGACATCCGGCACAGACAATTTCACGAGTTGGCGAACAAGTTCAGGACAGTCCGACTCACCGCGCAGAACCTGACAAGCAAATAATACCAAACTACAATTCCGCCTTACCTCCAGAGAGTTGAAACCAAGAGTCCCGAGAAGGTACTTTGTTGGGTATAAAAACGGATAGTAGCCAAAAGTTTTCTTGTAAAGGAACCTAAGAAAAGCTTTTTGGACCTTCTCTAGAAGCAAGGCGTACGCAGACTCATGTGGGTGCCAGATAATTGATGAGGCCTCCAATTTGCTTCTAACCAACGCATTATAAACCAACTTTATAACTCCAACGTCATTAAAGTCTCGCACATTACGAATAACGAAGCCAAGTCTCCGGAAACAACTGACAGATAGCTCCACAATGTGATCATGAAAGGTGAGTCGGGGGTCAAAGAGCACACCAAGATCCTTGACCGAGCAGACACGGCTTATAGGCTCCGACCCCAGCACGTACTGTGTATGCAATGGAGCACGTGCACGGCTGAAAGTGCAAACCGAACACTTGGCTAAATTAAAAAGGAGCCCATTCTGTACACTCCACCGAAAAACTGAGTTAATATCTCTCTGCAAAGAGTCACTGTCAGCCATTTGCTCCACTCCATAGACCAGTTTCAGGTCATCAGCGTAAAGGAGACACTGAGCCGATTTAAGGACCGAAGCAAGGTCATCAATCATGATTCCAAACAAGAAGGGCCCCAATATAGAGCCCTGGCTGACACCAGACCTTGTGTGATACGGTGCCGAAATGAAGCACCCATGCTTAACATACTGCTGTCGGTCCCGTAGATAACTAGCGAAAAATGATAGCAATTTAGGAGTAAATCCAACCTGTTCCAGCTTAAGCATTAACACATCATTATCCACGCGATCGAATGCCTTCTTAAAGTCAAAGTAGATGACGTCAACCTGTATGCCTTTATCAAGATGCTCTGAAATGATGTCAACCAAAATCAAAAGATTAGTATTAACCGACCGCTTCGACCTGAAACCGTGCTGAACATCACTCAAGAAAGGCTTAATTTGTGCGGATAGGGTTTTATGAATTATTGCCTCCAATAACTTAGCTGGGGTGGACAGCACGGCTATAGGTCTATGATCTTCCACTACTGTACCATCGCCAGCCTTCGGGATTGGTCTTACTCTTGAGATCTTCCATAGTTGCGGATAAGTGCCAGATGCAAGAGACAAATTGAATATATAATGTAGAGGCAGTTTCAGGTATTCCATACACCCCTTCACAACATATGCCGGCAAGTTGTCAGGCCCCACCGAACAGTTAGGTTTGAGACGCTTTATACCAATCTCAACTTCCTCCATTGTTATAGATGCTACATTAATACAGTTGGCATTAAGGCTTTGAGCAACGCGTTCTCGTCTATTCGGATCCAGCACAGGAACATTTGGTAGGAAAACCCCTGAGAAAAAAGTTGCGAACGCAGTGGCTGCTCCCTCCCCAACATATTCCTTACCATCAAAGGTCACACGCGGAACAAACCCACCCTTCGATTTCAGGTTATTTAAGTGCTGCCAAAATGTACTTGGATTATCCTTCACCTTATCCTGAATTCGACTTAAATAATTGTCATAGGCAGCCGATATTCGCCTTTTGACCTCAGCTCTTAGCCGTGAAAACTTTTCATAATAATATCTATCTTTGGTAGATTTCCACCTCCTATGCAAATCGCTTTTCCATTTCAAGTCTCTGATTAGATCCGCAGTGAACCAAACCGGATAGGTTCTATTAATCCCGCCTAATCTAGTCTTTCGAGGAATACACTGGTCAAATATTCCATACAGGATTTTATAAAATTCATCCACAGCAATATCGACATCCACGGCACTGAGAACTTCATGCCAATTTGTTTTGACTACCAACTCATAGAGGAGCTCATAGTTGCCCTTACTAAAGTTCCAGTCCCGCTGCATGTCCATATTGCTGGGATTCAGCAGTTCAGTACGTGGTCGTTGGGCAGCATGATCTATTGAAATGGCTATCTCCAAAGGTGGATGGAATCCATCAGACTTAGGAACCAGACCGTTACCAACTGTTTCCGACACAGTAGTATGAATATTGCGCCCTGACACCAGCACGACATCTAACTTTCCACCGTGTACATTCGTCACTTCATTCATCTCAGCCAAATCACATACAGTTAAAAAATAAGCATAATAGTTTAAAATATTCCGAGAAGTATATAATGGGTTCAGGTTCAAGTCGCCTACAATCAACACTACACTCTTCAATTTGTCTATTACTGACTCTACTTTCTGAAACCATCGCATATAAGTAGTATCAGAAGCACTAGGCAGAATGTATACAACGCACACATAGCACGTGAGATGCTCCACGACAAATGACACCCATAAATCTTCGCCGGTTAGTGTTTCGAAGTCTCGTAGACGCTGCAACGTAATTCCAGGACGCGCCGCCAACAGTACGCCACCACCTCGCGCACCAGTACCACGATCCCGGCGCAAAACACTCCATCCGCCACACACAAGCTCAGAGTCATTGACTACTTCAGTGAGGAAGGACTCGGTCACAGCAACCACGTCGGACTCGAGAGACAGGAGACCCTGCCTAAAGTAGTTAAGTCTCGTGTTGAGGCCTCTCACATTCTGGTAAACGACGTCTAGAGTTGATACACGCTCAAAGTTGATGTTGCGATCACGCGGAGGTAGTGCGGTTGCTTTGCGGTCTCCGAAATAACCACATCTTAACTCGAGCATTCTCCGGCCAAACTTCAGGAGACAGGCACTTCTCGTAAAGTTCTTGCGGAACACCAATTTTATACGATTTATATTCACCTTTAGCCTTAAGTTCTTCCACTGTAAATAATTTTCCATGGCATAAGGTTTGCATATATTCACGTATGTCGTCCACCCCTGACATCATGTTCCATAGGTGAACATACTTGCGAGACTCCACAGCCTTAAGCGACGTGACTTCAGGACCCGCAGTACATCGCACGGACGATAAACTAGTCTTCCTTCTTCGAACTTCTTGCCAGTCCTCCGATGCAGACCCATCATCATGCGTAGGGGCACCGTCAGATCGCCGGGAACCGTCCTCTGTTTGCTCCGCATCGCCCATCCCAGTCTGCAGATCATCACTTCCAACCCCTTCATCCAACTTATCAGGTTTCTCATCCGACTTAACAGTTTGCTTCCTCCGAGTCTTACGCTTCTTTCCGTCTTTGGAGTGTTGTATTATTGGAACAGCAGCAGATTTTGGCTCATTAAATGCACAGTGACACTTCGGTGATAGTTCCAGCTGCACCAGTCTCTCCGTGATGATCTCAAACTTCTTCGAGTACTCAGCGAGCTCAACCTGATACCGCGCGACAGCAGAGATGGCGTCAGCCAGATGCTCCGACAGCATAGTCATTTGGTCTCGAACAAGCTGGACTTCGAGAACCAAGGCTGCAGCTTCCCCGGGGGATTTCGACTGCGAAGCTGGACCATCGCTCTTGTTTCTGAATGCGATGTTCTTGAAGGTAACTGGAGTGCCAACCGGGGTGTCGCAGTTTCGAGCCTTTTTAAAAATATTACAGCATTCGGGGCATACCCATGTATCTTTTTCCGCGAATGTAAACTTTTTATTAGTACATAAAACATGGTACAGCTTTCCGCAGTTTTTTACCATGCATTGCAGGTATTCCTCACCCACACCAAGCTCCCTCATGCAGCCACGGCATATTAATTCGGCACTGTCTACTCTCTGCATTGCTGTACCGAAACTTATTTGTTAATTTGAACGCACCGCTTCACAAGTTTCCGAACGTACGTACGTAAGTTTCTTATGTTGGTACGTTGTACGATTGGCAGCTACTCATTGATGTCTTAGTGACAGTTGACAGTTGTCATTACACAGCTGATCAGTTACCGCTTATTTGGGTTAATTAATAACTTTAATTAGGCTGTTATTTTAAATTGTTTGCTTGTGTGCGTGATATCCTGGGTGTAATGAATATCTTCTCGCCCCGATAATTATCTTAAACAGCTCACCAAAGCGCCGTGAAGATACTTTTCACATCCGTGATGCTCGCGTCTTGTTTTCACTCAACTTCGTAAAGGTTTGTGGTGACTAAATGGTTTATTAGCAATAAAATATCGTAGGAGCGGCAATAATATCGACTTATCAGATCAGATGACAGATGACACCCATTGATGACAATTTAAAGTCGGGGTAAAATCGGTTTTCCTAATAGGTCATAGGAATAACGATATTGAAAAGGTTAGATATCACTGTTCTAGAAAGAGACGGGTAGTACGGTACGTTACCAAGACGTCAAAAACATCTATACCTTTATGCCACAAACAATAAGGCCGGTGACACATATATTTGACATGACGGCTGTATCGATATTTATGCCCTCGATTGTACAATTTGTACATGCTCTTTGGTTAAGTATACTCTTGCTTGACCTGACTGTCTAGTTAAACTACACAAAAAAGGCGTTAAGCGTAAAGGGTTCTTGGTAGGCGGTATGTTTACGTTCCAAACGGTTACTATCTGCGGTTAGTACCACAATCTGTCACTAGATGGCGCTGACGGTCAGATAGATGCCGCTATCGTTTGGTTTACTTAGTTTGCTTAAGTAGTGGTAAGATTTTTTGTTTAAATATACTTCATTCAGCAACCTTTAAATAGTTTGTTTCATTATTGAACGCTATTATAGTGGGCGCACATTTCGGATTGTACGGGTTAAGTACACTAAGCATGGCTACCTGGGGGGGTTTCCATGACGTCTTAATGCGATTCAGTTGAAGTTCCCTCGCTGTCAGATTCATACTAAAAATGACAGATAAAACCTGAACTAAGTCGGGATTAAGACGTCATGGTAAGGCTCTTGTTCTAAATACCTATACAGTCTACTTGGAAGCATTATTTTTAATTGTTAGTTGCTAATAAAGATTATAGAAATATAAATAAATAAATAAATAAATAAAAATTCATTACGAGCACACGTTGTCTTAGTTAAAAATGCCAGTTCGCGAAAAGCAACCCTATTACATCTACACTGACCTTTTGCCAAAACGTTTTCAATTTGGTCACCACCAAATTACCACGGCTATTATAAGTGCCGGCACGTAAGTCTAGCGCTGACCTTGTATGCGCAGAAGTATAAAATACGCTATCCGTGGGTGCGCAGATCCCCTCCACGTGACTCGACATCGCTAGACTTACGTGCCGGCACTTAAATTATAAAAATCTAATGTTGATTGAGTTAAGCTGTGTGCTCACCCAGTAGGCAGCCTGCGCGGTGCACTCGACGAGTCCGAGCACGGCGTCGGCCACGAGGCGCACGCAGCGCGCGAACTGCGCGTGCGCCGACCGCTTCACCGCCGTCGCCATGCCCGACATGCCCTCGCCTAAGCACACAACACACAGTGATAACTGTATCATCCTTCCCGACTTTACAATACAATACGATAACTCTTTATTGAACACCACATATAACAATCAAAACAAAAAAAAGGTATACAGAAGTAATAAGGTAACAATACAGAGCTACAGAGCGATCTCTGCCAGGCGACTATAACGGACCCGATTTAGGCACAAAATACTCATCTATACTTCATTTAATTTAGTATGAGAAACCACAATAACATTATTTTGCGCCTGGTCAACTATTTGTTGCCTAGCAAATAGTACAGTGCAATAGTCTGGCAGCCGCAAAATAAATATGTCACTTTATTTGCGTGCCGTTAATTGTTAATCTAGTACAAATTGTGAAGAGATTACAGTTCCCGAGCCCAATATAATGTTGTTGTGGTTTCTCATTCTAAATTAAATGAAGTATAGTTCAAGAGCTCTATTTCTAATTCAAAATTAAAAGAGTCGACGGAGCTCTGCTAAAGTGTTTTAGCCCTTCAGGCCAGTTGAACAACTAATAATACATTTATTTATTAAAGCAATCTCTGAGATCTATCCCAGTCATACATTATCTTTACAAAATACACATATTATGTCATTATCATTAATATTTATTCAATTAAATTATTGTGTTACATTAAATTAAATCAAATCAAACTACAAAAACATAAAAAACAAAGCAATCAATAAAAAAAAAACTTAAGAATATGTAACTTTACGCAATGGTAACATGATACTTGGCCTGGGTCAAGATCAAAATGTATGTCACCTCTGATATCAAACCGACAACCGAAACTCACTTTAGAAAATAATATGACAACATCAGATGAACCGCATGCCCGTTTATACTTACATGTCATTGTTTAGAAGTGTCCCAATGTTCGTTAACACTATTTTCGAAAATGAATTATTTACTATTCAGGTTTTTAATTTTGGTCTCAAGCTACCTTACAAAAAATATAAAAATACAAAATTAGCCCTCTTTTTTACCATGTCTAAAGCAAAATAAATCATTTAATTTTACATAGGGAATCTCCCTGATGCAGCCACTTACTGAGAGCCTTGCTGTGACTGACGCAGCTGTCGACGCACGCGAAGTAGGACAGCTCGCTGACGGGCTCCGAGGGCGCCTCCAGCAGCACCCGCGAGCCCTGGATGCTGCGGATGGCCGCCGCGCACTCCTTCTGCCCCGGCGCCGCCTCGGTGCACACGTCCACCTGACCGCACAGTCAGATACATGACGATGATGATGATGTACTCCTAGACGTATCCGTCTAAGGTATTTTCATTATTGACTGTCCTATTTGATAAACAAAATTCTAACCTCAATGTACAATGTACAAATATCTGTAAAGAATAAGGTGTATTGTGTTATCAAATAAACCTGAGGCAATATTTTGTGCATAATTTTGCTGATATTTTATCTCCAGTTCCTTTATTTACGATGAAATGGTTAAAAACTAACAAAAATGAGACGTTTTGAGGTTAGAATTTTGTTTACCAAGGGACAGGAAAGCGACTTTGTTTTATACTATGTAGTGATGCTCACGAGTCGGTTAATGCTTTCTGTGACGGCACGCGCGGCGGTCGCCAGTTGGTTTTTAGCGTTCGGTCGCGTCAGGTCCTGGAACAAAATCAATCCTCAATACACTGCGTCTTAAAATTAATCCGTAATACTTCACCTGATGAACTATTCCAGAATAATACGGAATATATCACATTTCGTAATAAAATAAAAAAATATCGTAAAAGAGATGACAAAAAGTGAAATTAAATGTTAAAAGATTTTTATTTTTTATTTTTATTTATTTTATAAAAGTAATATCGGTCAAGAAATACGAAAAATAAAAGAGGTTTAAAACTTTTAAACTACTAATTAGTCAGCGATTAGAAAGAGAGATCCGATATGATGTGACGTCATTTATCACAACGCCCATACAAACTCCATATTAAAATTCCGTTTTTCTAGAAAGAGATAGAGACGAATATAAGCTTTATACCTCGGTTATTTTATAGTTATTTGATTTTTTTATTGTTATTCCATAAATGAGCTTTTAATAAAATCCATGAAAAAAAAACATGAATATTCCTTATAGTAAGACATTTGTTTGTTATTAGGCGAATTATACCAAGAGACCACGTCACATAGATGCACTTAAGCTTCATATAAAACTTAGGATAAGAAAAATAAATGTTTACCTGGCTGACAGACTTGGCGGTGGTGAGCAGCTTCGAGGAGTTGATGGTGACGGATTTCATGGAGTTCACCATCAGGGACTGCGTCTCCCGGTCCTGGCGCAAACAAGACAATGGTATGGATTAGACGGTCAGTATTATCGTGATACAAACATGTATACCTAGTTAGTTGTTAGGTAGAGTTCTGAGTGTGATTGTATGAATTTACGTTTATTTTTAAGTTTTTATCCATAATTGTGTAATTATTTACTATAGATACAGAATCGAATGAAATATATTTTGCTTGTGATTATTTAAATCAGTTTTTAAACCCTGACGGCACCAGTGTTGGACACTTTAAGCTGACAAGCACCAGTAATGGACACTTCCTTTTTAATTTAAAGATGATATGGTTTTAAATTGACTGTTGTAAAATAAATGACTATGCCTTAGTATCTTTTAAGTGAGAGTTATTGTGCATTATTGGGTCATGTCCATTATTGGTGCCGTCATCACCTCCATCCTCTGCAGGTACTTACAATGGTGTTCTGCCTTTCCGCCGAATTTATTTTGATCGAATTTCATTTGGCTACCAACATTTCGCCGAATGTTCACTTTGACAACTAATTATTGGGAAATTTTTGTATGCCAACCTCTCACTTGGCCGAATTTTTACAAAGACGAATATCATTTTGATTTTAAACTTTTGGAATATCTTTCACATGGCAAATGTTACACTAGACCGAAAAACTCTTATGATTAATTTGGATTAATTTAGGTTTAGGTGCGGCGCGAACATGTTTGTTTTAATTTATCAACAGCCTTTATTTTACCTTAGAATGTCTTATTTTTTATTAATGGTTATGTACTTAGTACCATTTGGCTATATAAAAAAATTCATTTTAATAAGTGTCCATGTAAAAAAAAAACAAACGTTGAGTTGGCAATCGTGAGGTTGGGAAATGAAACTAATCATTTTAACAAGTTGCCATATGATGATTCGGCAAAATGAAATTCGGCAAATCTATAATAAATAGATAACTATTCTATTCTACGTCAATATAAGATCGTGGATTTGCCTATAGGTATAAGTGCCGGCACGTAAGTTTAGCGTCGACCTTGTATGGGTAGAAGTATAAAATACGGTATCCCTGGGTGCGCAGATCCCCTCCACGTGACTCGTCATCGCTAGACTTAAGTGCCGGCACGTATAGCCAGTGGACTGTGCAGTGCTCACCTCGGTCTGTCCGGCCATCTCCATGCCGACGCCGAGCAGCCGGTTGAAGGCGTCGCCGAAGCGGCGCGCGTCGTCCGGCAGCGCGGCCGGCGTCTCTATGCCCTCCACCACGTCCATGGACGCCGTGTTCAGGTTCACGGCCGCCGTGTTCAGCTCCGACTGCAACTCGCTGCCGGAACAATCATGGGATTATGCTACTTATATTAATGTATGTATATTCTATTTGTGGTAATAAAAGGTTATTCTATTCTATTCTATTCTATTACTTTATGTTATAAGCTCTTAGATCGGCATAATAAGGTCGTGGGAAAACTTCTTTAGCGGCGCTGAGCACTTTTTGGGAAAATGTTAAGGTCGCGTCAGACGTAAGACGGAGGACGAGTTTAAGTACCAGGATATCAGAATCCTCTTTTTGTAATAACTGTTTAAGTACATGATGTGTGTGATTTTAGAGTATACACGAAGTGTAAGTCAATATACCTAGCACTCTACTTTGTAAGTTAGGATGTAATATTCAGTTTTTAGACCTTTAATAAAAAAATAAATTAAAAAAAATCCTCTAAAAGCTTATTTTGAAATACGAATGAAACTAGAGTCGCGTTCGATTTTGACGTGACAACGTCTTATAAATTGGTTTGCCGGGTGACACTTCAAGAAACTGCGTTACGCTCCGCTCACGTTATGCGCTCACAATGAGAGCGAGTGAGAGGCACGCGGGCATGGTTAGCCCGCCTAAGAGCGAGAGAGACAGACATAAAAAGTGAAAGGCACGCGTCCCTTCCACTCGAGCACAGTTAGCCCGCCTAAGAGCGAGAGAGACAGAGCGAGAGAGAGAGAGTGAGAGAGATAGGCATACACACCGGTTCATGTCTTGCGCTTCTATTTCGCTTAGGCGCCTGCATACAAGTTTACACGTCCTTCTTCCTACTATACGAATGAATATTCACATTAAAATTATTTTACCACTCAAAGTCGTTGTCACGTAAAACTTTCGCCCGTATACCGACTTTACAGGCAACCAATTTTTTGAAGTGTTTTTTTGTTGTCTTTATAAAAAATAAGAACTTACGTTCTCAATATAAATATAATTTAGTGCTCCCAAAAGTCAATAACACGATGTATAAAAAAAGTGCTTTCATTTCTGCAATACGAATATTCAATAAACTTCAATTGGAAATTAAAATGTTGAATCGTAATAAATTTAAAGTAAAGTTGCATAATTGGCTCATTGACAAAGTTTTCTACAATTTAAATGATTTTTTTAATTATAAAGATGCAATGTGATGTAAACATTGATATTGTAACACATTATGTATTTATGACTAATGACTATGTTAGTATGACTTCCTTAAATTTTATGCCTGTTCAGGCCGCTGTTGATACCAATCTGTTCACCCTTATGTACATAACCTACACAGTTAAACAATAAATGATTCTGATTCTGAGTCGCGGAGAAAATGTTCTAGGACTTTAGCAAATTGTTAGAGGTCTGTCGATATAGCGTAGCTTCCGAACTTTTGAATTTACTTAAATTTGGATCGCCGCCCACGTTTTCAATAAACAAAGAGTCGCGGAGAAAATGTGTGCGTGTGCGTTACCCGTATGTGTGTTCGCTGGGCGGGAACTCGCCCATGTTGAGTATATTGAGGGTCTCCGTGATGTTCTCCATGGCCGCCTCCAGCTCCGAGTGGGACTCCGCCGCCTCCAGGGAGGAGTCCAGGTGCTGCAATCATGACAACGTCAGTCCGTAACAACGTTAGTAAAGTGTAATCGTAGGAAGTAAGCATCCTAAAAAGTATCCTAATTAGGAACAAGGATGGTTTCTGACAAGCTGAATGGTTTAGCATCCTAGTTAGGAACGTGTAATAATATTTAGTGCAGTTAGTCGCCCTCGCCGCGCACACCTGACGGCGGAGGACGTGTCTGATTCAGTGAGTAAATTCAGGAATAGTGTAATCAGAAGCGCATCCTAATTAGGATGACCAGGGGTCAGACAAAAAGTGCGGATGACGTCAAACCACTTATAGGATGATTTCAAATAGTATTTTTGATTTTCATAAACAATTATCACTTATCAACCTCTTTAATAAACGATATCGCCACTTGAAATGAGTAAGGGTGCGACCACACCGCCGCTTAAAAAACGGTGACGTTACGGAATCGCAACAAAATGTATGAAGAAACGGTGAGAAAACGTGACGCACACGACACGTCACTGCGTATACGCGGCGGTTTGGTCGAACCCTAAGTACGTTTTTGACTGACACCTTGTCAATCAGATGAACAATAAATTGACTTCGTTATTGTAAACAACTATTGTATATTCACGGTTGTATTTAGCTAAAATTGATATTTACTAATGTATAAAAAAACGCTGTAAAATGTCATCTTTACTCGAATATTGTTACTACATGTCATACGGAAGTTTAAATACAAACACCATCCTGTGTGCAAGATTACGTCATTTTTACGTTATCCAAATCACTCGAAGGCAATGGATTCAAACGAGCATTGAGATGTTGGCTCCTTGAACACTGTTTCTACAGTGTCAAGGAATTTACTAGTTATAGACTTAATACATGACATGAATTTAGAAATTATTGACTGCCTACTATTGTAAATTTTTTTTAATGTTTTGACCATATAATTATAAATGTTTTGTTATTGATTTTATTATTGTTGACGCACGTTAACTACCTACTTTATATATTTGCATGCTGTATGAATGCAGCTGAAAAAGATGGAGCGATATCTAACTTAAAATTAAGACATGTAAGTAACCCTTTTTCTGCAAATAAACATTATCTTATCTTATCCGCACTTTTTGTCCGATCCCTGCGGATGACTAAATTTAGCCATGTGCAATAGGCGCTTAAAACGTGCGTGTGTAGAGATCGTGCGTCCCGCTCTGACCTGCGTGACGTCCTTGGCGATGGACACTATGCTGGCGATGTCGACCTGCTCCGACGTGGAGAGGTAAGTCTTCACAGTCTCCACCAGCGTCAGCGACGAGTGCAGCACTTGCCGGCCCGACGACGTCAGTCTGCACGAACACACGTTTACATTAGCCACCTTATTTAAAAGGCGGAAAACAAGTCGATCACCTGGCCTCTATTTATTACTTTACTAGCTGTTGCCAGCGACTTCGTCTGCAAAGAATTCGTTTATCGCTATCCCGCGGGAACTACGCAATTTTCCGGGATAAAAAGTAGCCTATGTGCTATTCCAGACTTTTTTTTATCTATGTGCCGAATTTCATCCAGATCCGTTGGGCCGTTCTAGCGTGATTGAGTAACAAACAAACATACAAACATCCATCCATCTATCCATCCATCCATCCATCCGTACTTTCGCATTTATAATATTAGTTAGATTTACGTAAAAGTTCATGGTTTATGTAGTACTAGCTTCTGCCCGCGACTTCGTCCGCGTAGAATTAGCAATAAATTGTAATTAAAGTTTAAAATTTTGTGAGAAAAAAAAACGTCAAGCGCGAGTCGGATTTAAGTGTTGACATGCCAAATTCCTGTTTTGTGTGTCATGCTAAATATGATTCTAATAAAGCGGTCAAGTGTGATAAGCGTACGCTTTTCTAGATCCTCAGATGTCGATTTAGAAATCAATCGGCCCAATAACTAAGGATTTCGAAATGGCGGCCATTTTTTCCATTTTTGATAACGGATTCACGCTTAGTGACCACTCGGACCCTCAGATATCGATTTTGATATCAATCTGCCCAAAAACGAAAAATTTCAAGATGGCGGCCACTTTTTAAATTTTTGACAACGGATTCTTGCTTAACGACCACTCGGGCAATTAAATATCGATTTTGAAAACAATCTGCCCAAAAACTAAAGATTTCAAGATGGCGGTCACTTTTTCAATTTTCGATAACGAATTCATGCTTGGGGACCACTCGGGCTCTCAGATATCGATTTTGAAATCAATCTGCCCAAAACCAAAAATCTCAAAATGGCGGCCACTTTTAAATTTTTTGACCACGGATTCATGCTTAAGGACTACTCGGACCCTCCGATATCGATTTTGAAAGTAATCGGTCGAAAAACTAAAAATATGAAAATGGCGGCCACTTTTAAAATTTTTGACAACGGATTCATGCTTGCGAAACACTCGGACCCTCAGATATCGATTTTGAAAGCAATCGGTCGAAACACTAAAAATATAAAAATGGCGGCCACTTTTAAAATTGTGTAATACAGTTTTGAATTTCCACCGTCAGTCAATACAACCGACAGGACAATTAAAGTTAACTTTCACACTCAGAGACGTCAATTAAGTTCTTATAATCATAATATTAACTGACGTCTCTGAGAACGGCACACGTTCAAGTTCTGCAACAATTTATTTATACGTTGCAACTCTAGGCAGCTACGACCTTTAACATGTTTATCGCTATCCCGCGGGAACTATGCAATTTTCCGGGATAAAAAGTAGCCTGTGTTTCAATCTAAGGTACCAGCTATCTTCGTTCCAAATTTTATCCAAATCCGTCCAGTCGTTTTAGCGTGAAGACGGAACATACATACACAGTCACTCACATCGTCACATCCTTACATCGTCACTCACAAACTTTCGCATTTATAATATTAGTAGGATAGGATATTTTATCTGTGTATCGTTTCGAGAGTCACAGACGGTTCTGGCTGAAAATCAGTGCTGCAGGTGTCTAACACTAACACCTCAGCGTAATGCTGAGCCAGCGATCGTTTCACTTTTGCGAAGACACACACAACGCTGATAATCTCATTTCATGTCTGTGTTTTTGTCGTTTCTTTTCTATAAAATTGTGTGTATGCTCTTACATGTGTTTTGTAAAATGAATAGATGTCTTCTTTCTTTCTTTCTTACCTTTACAACCTTGATTCTACAGTGTAATGATCACTGCTTGGATTTTTAGATGCAATACCGTGGGATAGTACTATTCGGTGAGACAATGTCAAAAAATGTAACTAATCCTAACTTTAACATTGACCCCGTGTCGCACCGGGAAGTCCGGTAATGCTATAGTCGCGTACTCGCGTATCCATTCGAGGCAGCCACGGGCTGAGCGGCCGCCTCGCTCCGAGGCTGCGCAAGCGGAGACGCCGCCTCGACCTGAGGCGCGCCGCGACCTGAGGCGCGCCGCGACCCGAGGCAAGTTCGGCGCCTCGAGCCGAGCCATATTTTGTCGGTCTTTTTGGCGTGCTCAAAGGCGCCTCAGTCCGAGGCGGGCGTTTAATGGAGACGGGCGCGTTGCTGGCTCGCGGCGCGGATCGTTCCTATGCCTCGGGCCTGAGGCTGCTCAAATGGACACGAAGCTTATCTTAAATGGAGTACAGGTACGGGGCTTAGGGTGTGGGATACCTGGTGGCGTTGTTGGGGTCATGCGGCGCGGCGGCGCGCGCGGCCCGCGTCCAGCCGCGCAGCGCGGAGGCCAGGCCGGCGGCGGCGCCCCCGCAGCCCTGCGGCTCCCCGCGGCGCGCGCAGGACACCAGCTCGGCCGTGCTGCCGGCCGCCGCGCGCGTCGCGTGCGCCATCTCCGAGCGCGCCCACTCCGCCTGCACGCACACACACGCACGATACTTATTTGTTATGCGAGGCTGCAAAGTTTTCGTTTGGCGCGAGTGCCCGTATTCGTGCCCTCGCGACGCTCAGGATCCTTCTTTTGACTCGCTTCGCTCGTGGTTCAATCTTAGGATCCTTCGCTTGCTCGGGTTTCGAGGCACGAGACACTAAACGACCTTTGCTGCCTAACGAAATACAATTTTTCACCACACTACAGCGAGAAAAATGGTGGATGGAGGAAAAACAGTTGAAATAATAGTAAATCATTTTTTGTTTAGCAACTAAAATAACTTAGGAATTAACGAATTTTAAAATAAATCAATAATGGATAACGGATCACGTTTCTGAACGCGACATTAGTTATGTTTTTTTAAATCGAATTAAAAACTTAGCATAACATATTTTGAAGTTCGTAGGTTATTGTTATTCCGTCCCTCTCACTCACCTAATTAAGTACTATTCGTGTAAGCGGGACGGCAACATACTGTAACGTATATACGTTAACTCTTTAAACTTAGAAACTAAACACTTAAAATCTGGAACTAGAAAACTAATTATAATAAAAGTACTACAAATAAAATCCTTAATACCTACTTAAATACGTTAAATTCTAATAAATACGAACCTAATAACTAAATCCTTATTTGCTAAATAATCGTCTTAATGTAATTAATCTAATTAAAAATAAACTTACACTAATGAAGTAAAGTAATTATTTCAATGAACAAACTCACGGAGCGTACGCGCAAATAATGTTTTATCGTATATCGTGGAACCGGTCGCCGGCGCAAGCCGATCTATACCGACTGCTGCGCGAGGAGGTCCGAGCGCCCGCTGCCGCCGCACACTCAGCCACTGGCCTTACGACGCAAAGGCCGCGTCCAAATGTAGCCTTTAAAGCTGCTCTCGGAGCGGAGCGATCGCTGCCGAGCGTCTTTATTTATTTAATTTTAAAATACTTTACTTTCTTATAATGTGAGTGTTATCTCGTCCCGAACTTTGGGTAAGTGTTGCACAAATCATTATTAGCATAGTTTAATGCTTATTAGCCTTGTTATTCGATCATGTTTCTGTTGAAGCGGTAGATGTAAATTTAGCGGTCACCTTAGCCGACCTTCCTTTGTGTATGTGGGAACATTCTAGACCACCTATGCATCATTGCATAGTCTTGCACTATTTTCTAGACACCGTTATCTTGCCAGATTGAAACTGTTTTAAAGATGATTTTGTATACATAATTTTATAAAAGAAATGATTATTTATAATGAGAGATTCTACGCTAGTTGATTTTGCCTGTATTTTGCTACGCTTCTGTATGAGCCTTTCCTTACATTATCTAATAAATCAGCGAGTACAATTTATATACATAATATTCGAAAATAGACTTATTTATTGATATTTTAATTTAATTTATGAAACTGAGAATTCAATTTGATGACATTGCATAATAATTATAAGAAAAGGCTTTTACTTAAATAATAATCACGCAATAAGAATCATACCAATCAAAGTAAAATCATTTATAATCGAGAATCTAATGTTAACGCAAAATACTATTGCTTTCCCTTGGATTTACCTGTGCTTTAATTTAATTAGTGTTATAATAATTATTCAATTTTAGTTATGCTTAGCCTTGGATTCTCACTGCATCGCTTGCTTATATTGTACCTGGACTGCATCACCCATCATTTCATGATTGCTAGTCTGTAATTGCCTACCCCCTTGCGCGCGCGTGACACTTCTGCAGTCCAGGGCTAGGTTTGAGTCTGTGCTAACGAGTCCCATTGGACGCGTTCCAGGAACACCCTACCGGGTGAAGATCACCACACTAAACACCCTGCCGGGTGAAGAACATTCTCAACGCTCATCACCGGCGCCTCGGCTCACCATGGCTTCTTCTCGATCGCCTCACCATCCTGCCCTCCGAACGAGCTCCGCACTACCGAGGGGCGTACGGTAACCAGGAAGAGACCGCCAACCTTCACACAGCTCCAAGGCACCTAGCTACGGCCCTGCCTAGTGGCAAACGACTCACTCCCTGAGCTAGTCTCATGCGCTAATTCTAATAAGGACTCTAAAATTAATGGCTAAACCTAGTTAAATCCAAAAGTTATACCTTACATCTAATGATTAAATCTACCTTAAGTCTAAAATAATAAAAATAGCCTTAATTCTAATATCTTAAATAATTAATTATAAAATGTTGAGAACAATAAAATTATCTTATTGAAATATAATGAAATAATTAACTATACTAAATTATACAAATTAAATTATTAAATTGAATTAAATTCTTATATTTTAAATTAATGAATTTTAAATTATTAAATTATGTTATTTCGTTTTAATTATTAAAATGAAATTAATGTTCTAAATTCTAATGCTTAAATTGTAATTATAAATTATTTATTCCGAGATTAAAATTAACTTATTGTTGTTAAACTTGATACTTTTTATTTGTCTCCGTGTTAGGCTACCTGCCTTCCCTCGATTACGGGACAATACAATAAGTTCATATTTCTAATTTCTGGGTAGATGAGTAGGGCGACTGGGCGAATGGTGGTCAGCGTCACGTTCGAATTTCAAAAATCTTTTACAGTATTCACAAATCAAGTTCAAGTTTTAATTTATCATCCCTGCCGTAACCAAAGATACAAAGGATTAAAATAGTCCTTTAATATGTTAATTGGCGTTTCTGAGTGTGAAAATTAACCTTTGCTTTCTCTCTTCTTCTTTCTGTAGTTAAAGTACAGAATCAGTATAGTTTTTCCATAGATTGCTTTTAAAATCGATATAATGAGGTTACGAGTGGTCTCCAAACATGAATCCGTTATCATAAATGGAAAAAGTTTCCACCATTTTGAAATCTTTAGTTTTTGGGCCGATTACTTTCAAAATCGATATCTGAGGGTCCGAGTGGTCACCAAGCATGAATCCGTTATCAAAAATTGAAAAAGTGGCCACCATTTTGAAATCTATAGTTTTTGGGCTGATTGCTTTCAAATTCGATATCTGAAGGTCCGAGTGGTCGCCAAGCATGAATCCGTTGTCAAAAATTGAAAAAATGGCCGCCATTTTTAAATTTTTAGTTTATGGGCCAATTGTTTTCAAAATCGATATCTGAGGGTCCGAGTGGTCCCGTGATACGAATCCGTTATTAAAAATTGAAAAAGTGGCCGCCATTTTGAAATCCTTAGTTTTTGGGATGATTGATTTCAAAATCGATATCTGAAGGTCCGAGTGGTCGCCAAGCATGAATCCGTTGTTAAAAATTTACAAACTGGCCGCCATTTTGCAATCCTTAGTTTTTGGGCCGATTGATTTCAAAATAGATATCTGAGGGTCCGAGTGGTCCCGTAACACCAATCCGTTATCAAAAATGGAAAAAGTGGCCGCCATTTTGAAATCTTTAGCTTTTGGGCTGATTGTTTTCAAAATCGATATCTGAGGGTCCGAGTGGTCCCGTGATACGAATCCGTTATTAAAAATTGAAAAAGTGGCCACCATTTTGTAATCTTTAGTTTTTGGGCCGATTGGTTTCTAAATCGATAGCTGAGGATCTAGAAAAGCGAACGCCTAATCACACTTGGCCGTTTTATTAGCATCATACTATTTTGCATACAGAATGTATACATACATATAATCGCTTACAAAAATTTCATCTTTTATCAAAAACTTACTCAGCCACACAATCAGCTCACAATAATGAAGCAAATGGAACGTTATTCACGATACATTACTAATTTGCGTTAAAATTTTAGTTTAGTTGAATACAGGTATGTAGTTAAATTTATTGTCGCGTAGGTATCTATAAAATTGTGTGTACATGCTCTTATATTTGTGTGTCTTGCAAAATGAATAAATGTCTTCTTTCTTTCTTCTAAGCTATAAAATGGGGACTCACGGTCTGTCCGGGCAGCGGCTTGAGGTCGAAGGCCCTCGCGGCCGCCTCCAGCTCGTCCAGCTCGTCTTGCAGCGAGCGGATGATTTCGGCCGCCGCGTCCAGCTCCAGGCCCTTGCACGATATCCTGGCGCGGTTCACAGCGGACCTGGGGACGAATTCTTTTTGATCGAATTTCATTTGGCAACCAACATTTCGCCGAATGTTCACTTTGACAACTACTTATTGGCAAATTTTTGTATGCCAACCTCTCATTTGGCCGAATTATTATGAAGACGAATATCATTTTGATTTTAAACTTTTGGAATATCTTTCACATGGCAAATGTTTACACTAGGCGAAAAACTCTCATGATTAATTCGGATTAATTTAGGCTTAGGTGCGGCGGGGTGGCCCTTGGGCCACCCCTTATCCGCGAACATGTTTTTTTTAATTTATAAACAGTCTTATTTTTTATTAATGGTTATGTAGTACCATTTGGCTATATGTATAAAAAATTTCATTTTAATAAGTGGCCATGTAAAAAAAAAAACGTTGAGTTGGAAAATGGAACTAATCATTTAAACAAGTTGCCATATGATGATTCGGCAAAATGAAATTCGGCCAAACGTTGGTTGGGAATTGAAATTCGGCAATAAATTTTTCGGCAAATCAATAGAGAACCGGTCAGTCTTACCTGAGCTCGGCGCAGCTGGTGGTGAGCTGCTGCGTGGTGTGCGACAGCTGCTTGGCGGCCGGCGCGTCCGCCACGGACGGCAGCGCGGCGCGCGCGGCCTGGATCACGTGCCCGCTCGGCTGACACACAGACAGGCACAATATTACTATTTTTCGACTTTCAGAAGGCATTTGACGCCGTCTCACTCTCTTTACCTTAAAGAAAACTGAAAAATATCGGTGTTCAAGGTAAACCACGTACTTAGTTTAAAAGCTATTCGAATGATATTTCGTAGAAGTTAAAAATAGTCTCTTTTGCGATCGATGAAAACGAAATCTCCTATGGAGTACCCCAAGGGAGTATCATCAGTCCTACGTTGTTCCTTGTGTAGATGAATGAGCTGGGATAAGTTGTATGTGTTGGTGTGTCACCTGCAGGAAGGCGTCTGCGCTGGCGATGAGGTCTAGGCGGGCGGCGGCGCGCTCGGAGCCGCGCTCGCACGCGCGCACGCACTCCACCACGCGCGGGACGTGCGGGGACAGCACGCTGCACTCCTGCACGAGCGACTCCTGACGGGAGAAAGGCTATCTTTAGCAACACCGAGTTAACATACATCCCTATTGATACTATACAAATAAATTATTCTTATACATGCGAAAGAGATTCTGTTCGAATTGAAGAGCTAGTGTCCGAGCCCAATATTATCGGGGAGACCGAAGCGTCCAGACTCCGGTGGCTCGGACATGTGGAGAGGTTGAGTGAGGATCGAGCCGTTAAATGAGAGTATTTGGGCCGGCCGAGCGGGCGTAGACCGGTCGGCCGTCCTAGGTATCGTTGGAGCAACTCGGTCCAAAGGGATCACTCGAAACTCGCGGCCAATGGCTGGCGAGAGCTGGCCCAGGATCGCAAGGCGTACAGAAGTCTGGTGTCGGAGGCCAAGATCCACTTCAGGTCACTGCGCCCAGCCAGTAAGTAAGTAAGTGATTCTGTTTGTCTGTGTCCGTCTGTCTGTTACGATTTCACGCCTAAACGACTAAACCGATTTAAATGAGATTCGGTCGGTGTATAGGTGGAAAAGGGATTCAAAATGGTGATGGATCGCTAGCCGCTTCGCTTATAACACGATTCCCGAGATTTTCGCCCATTCCCTCGATGGACTATTACCATCTGCACGGGAATAGGAGCGACTGGTACATTCCAAGTTTTTCTTTGCTCCCAG
The DNA here is from genome assembly GCA_963854515.1 of Pandemis heparana. Lineage (NCBI taxonomy): Eukaryota > Metazoa > Arthropoda > Insecta > Lepidoptera > Tortricidae > Pandemis > Pandemis heparana. The sequence goes on from OY978034.1 coordinate 8,521,104, forward strand.
ACCGGCATGGAAGTAATTACGTAGATGTGCTCGCGTGTCGAAATACCCCGTGTGATATGGGTATCCTTTCTCCCTAGTAGATCGGTCTGATATTACACAGAAATACTAAGAACCGATAACCGTTGGGGTAGACGAGTTCTTGAGTGGAGACCACGGGTCGGCAAACGTAGCGTAGGACGTCCTCAGACTCGGTGGAGCGAGGATCTTCGCAGAGCGGCTGGCAAGAGCCGGATGAGAGTGGCCGAGGATTGTGCTCAGTGGCGTGCCATGGAAGAGGCCTATGTCCAGCAGTGGACGAACATAGGCTGATGATGATGACTACTAACCTGCGAGTACTTGTTGGTGTTGTGTGGCGCCGCGTTCTGCGCAGCCGTCAGCAGCTGCGTCGCGCTCGAGGCCGCCTGCCGCGCCGTCTCCTACCACAAACATTAGCCATTTACACTTGTAGCAATCTTCAAGTTTTCGTTACATTTCCGGGCCGTGCAGGGGCCTTACCATGACGTCTTAATGCGATTCAGTTTAGGTTTGCTTGCTATCAGATTCATATTATAAGTGACAGCTAAAACTTGAACCGAGTCGGAATTAGGACGTCATGGTAAGACCCCAGGGCGCCAGTCTCGGAATAGTAGATTAATGCCGAGACCTGGGAAGTAGCCGATTGCTGGATGAGTAACTTGTTTAAAAACACGAACCGCAGGCGAGTGTTTTCTATAGTTACGAATTCAGCAATTGCTCTTATCGTAGTTGCAGATAAAGAAGTGGTTCTGAGCGAGCTCATTCTTCGGCCGTTCATCGAAATGTCAAGAGAGAGGTTAAAACTTGTCCGGAATATTTTATGTGGTAGTGTTAGAGATTGTCATTTAAGGTATTTTTTGGAGATTAATATTTTGTGTTGTTGATTTTTCTAGAACATTCACTGCACGAATAGAACAGATTCAACGGGAACGGGAGTAGCGTGACTTGACCACTCGCAAAACGTCCCTCCACCAAAATTACGTCCCATTCGCAAAACGTCTTCTCTGCCAATGGTCCCTTATGTAAAATACGCCATTCGCAAAACGTCCCTTAAGAATAAGAATAAGAATCGTTTATTTGCTAGAATACAGTATCAGTAACGTGTTACAATCTTCTTGTCCCTTGTATCTAGCCTGCATGCAGGTGTGCAAATTATAAACATATTATTTATACTAAAGATAACATTATTTTACCTTTCTCAAAAGGTCCCACTCCTTTCGCAAAACGTCCCGTCTGCGAAATGTCCCATTCGCAAAATGTCCCGTCTGGAAAAAACTTGTTTCAGTAGAGACTAGGAGTCTTCTCATGGGATAAGGATCGTTTTGTGAACGGGCCATTTTGCGAAAGGGACGTTTTGCGAACGGGACTTTATTTATGTGAAGGGACGTTTTGCGAACGGGCCCTTTTGCGGAAGGGTCGTCTTGCGTAAGGGGCATTTAAGAAAGGGACAAAGGGACATTATGCGAGTGGGACGTTATGCGCCTAAACCCTATAGTTACCTGCAGGCGCGCCATCTGCGAGCTGACGATGTCCTGCCCCTGCGCGTAGTCCACGGTGATGTAGCGCAGCTCCTCCGCCGCCTTGCGGAGGTTCTCTTGCTTTTCGCGGTCCTGAATAAAAAATATTTATTTTCAGAGACCCAACAGCCAGCCATACTTGTATATTAACTATTCTGGGATATATCAGGGCGCTATTTCATAAAACTACAAGCTACAATTTACAAGCGGAAGTCTCTTTCTGACCCTATGTGTTAGATAGAGACTTCCGCTTGTAAATTGTAACTTGCAGCTTTATGAAACGGGGTCCAGCAGGTGATCGGGTCAGTACTATAGAGCGCTGGTTTAAAAGTTTTTCGTCGTAATTTCTTATTCAAAATTAGGGCACTGTATGAACTAATGTAACTTACACACGTTTTCGAGTGGCTGGCCCGACAACTGCGGACAGAGCGAGTCGGAAGTCTATGGGAAAGACCTTTTCCCAGCAGTGGGATACTATTACGAATGAAAAGGTATTCAGTGAAATTAACCCAACCACCTGAAATATTATGCAATTTTAAGTGGGTTTTAGTGGTCACCTTGGGTGCAGTGGCGCATTGCCTGGCCGCCTCCACCATCCTGGCGGTGGCGTCGGCCAGCAGCTTGGCGGCGGCCAGCAGCTTGCGCTGGGCGTCCGACGGCTGCTTCTCCGCCTCCGTCTGGAACACGCAACAATTTTAGCCGATGATGGCGAAAACACGCGTCTCTTATTAACCTTTAGCTTGTAGCGACACTAGCGCCACCTAGTCGACCTCTACAGAACTACGACGCACGAGTAGCCAGCGCCAGTTCTGATGACAGCTCTAGTGACAGCTGTCACATCGTTCTACATCACGCTAACGAAGTTTCTCAACACGGATGCATAAATACAACTTCCAACTCTCTTCCTTCGGACTTCGGTCCCCAGGCATGACGTCTGCCTGGAGAGAGATCTCTCCATCGTGGCCTATCCCCAAAAACTCTTTCGTTGTGAAAATACAACCCCGGGTTACAGAAACCATCGCTTCATAAATCGGTACTCATTGTGACATTCTACGGGTTTTTTTTTGTATCCAGTGCCTATTTAAGGTCGCGCCTCTGTAAGGCGATCGGCAGTCTCGTCTCGTTTCGTCCCCCCTCGCCCCGCCGTCACCTTGATGCTGCTGATGAGGTGCGCGGTGGCCTGTCCGAGCACGCGCGCCTGGCGCACCATCTCCGCGGGGTCGCTGGCCTCCACCACGCGCTCGCTGGCCGACATCACCGTCTCCACCGAGCGCTCCGTCACGCTCGCCTGCGCGCGCCGGTCTGCAAATAAAAACAACAAGTCAGTGCGACGCATCCAGTTTACTTACGTTTACAGATTACGCGTTCTATCGTAATGATAGCGGCATTCTGTCCAGCGTTGACGACGCCAAAATAAACATACATTAATGAATCACGTATTTCTCGCCTACGGGGTGAACACGGCTCGAGGTAAAGCTACCTAACGGCCACTTTTAGCATGATTGTGAGCTTATAGGTGGACTGGGGAATCATAATAGCTCCAGCTCCTGGCTGACGCGCTGGGCGGCGGCGGTGAGCTGGTCCACGCCGGCAGCAGCGCGGCAGGCTCCGGCAGCTGCAGCGTGTACCTGTGTGGCAGTGCTGCAGCAGGCGCTCCAGCTCCTGGCTGACGCGCTGGGCGGCGGCGGTGAGCTGGTCCACGCCGGCAGCAGCGCGGCAGGCTCCGGCAGCTGCAGCGTGTACCTGTGTGGCAGTGCTGCAGCAGGCGCTCCAGCTCCTGGCTGACGCGCTGGGCGGCGGCGGTGAGCTGGTCCACGCCGGCAGCAGCGCGGCAGGCTCCGGCAGCTGCAGCGTGTACCTGTGTGGCAGTGCTGCAGCAGGCGCTCCAGCTCCTGGCTGACGCGCTGGGCGGCGGCGGTGAGCTGGTCCACGCCGGCAGCAGCGCGGCAGGCTCCGGCAGCTGCAGCGTGTACCTGTGTGGCAGTGCTGCAGCAGGCGCTCCAGCTCCTGGCTGACGCGCTGGGCGGCGGCGGTGAGCTGGTCCACGCCGGCAGCAGCGCGGCAGGCTCCGGCAGCTGCAGCGTGTACCTGTGTGGCAGTGCTGCAGCAGGCGCTCCAGCTCCTGGCTGACGCGCTGGGCGGCGGCGGTGAGCTGGTCCACGCCGGCAGCAGCGCGGCAGGCTCCGGCAGCTGCAGCGTGTACCTGTGTGGCAGTGCTGCAGCAGGCGCTCCAGCTCCTGGCTGACGCGCTGGGCGGCGGCGGTGAGCTGGTCCACGCCGGCAGCAGCGCGGCAGGCTCCGGCAGCTGCAGCGTGTACCTGTGTGGCAGTGCTGCAGCAGGCGCTCCAGCTCCTGGCTGACGCGCTGGGCGGCGGCGGTGAGCTGGTCCACGCCGGCAGCAGCGCGGCAGGCTCCGGCAGCTGCAGCGTGTACCTGTGTGGCAGTGCTGCAGCAGGCGCTCCAGCTCCTGGCTGACGCGCTGGGCGGCGGCGGTGAGCTGGTCCACGCCGGCAGCAGCGCGGCAGGCTCCGGCAGCTGCAGCGTGTACCTGTGTGGCAGTGCTGCAGCAGGCGCTCCAGCTCCTGGCTGACGCGCTGGGCGGCGGCGGTGAGCTGGTCCACGCCGGCAGCAGCGCGGCAGGCTCCGGCAGCTGCAGCGTGTACCTGTGTGGCAGTGCTGCAGCAGGCGCTCCAGCTCCTGGCTGACGCGCTGGGCGGCGGCGGTGAGCTGGTCCACGCCGGCAGCAGCGCGGCAGGCTCCGGCAGCTGCAGCGTGTACCTGTGTGGCAGTGCTGCAGCAGGCGCTCCAGCTCCTGGCTGACGCGCTGGGCGGCGGCGGTGAGCTGGTCCACGCCGGCAGCAGCGCGGCAGGCTCCGGCAGCTGCAGCGTGTACCTGTGTGGCAGTGCTGCAGCAGGCGCTCCAGCTCCTGGCTGACGCGCTGGGCGGCGGCGGTGAGCTGGTCCACGCCGGCAGCAGCGCGGCAGGCTCCGGCAGCTGCAGCGTGTACCTGTGTGGCAGTGCTGCAGCAGGCGCTCCAGCTCCTGGCTGACGCGCTGGGCGGCGGCGGTGAGCTGGTCCACGCCGGCAGCAGCGCGGCAGGCTCCGGCAGCTGCAGCGTGTACCTGTGTGGCAGTGCTGCAGCAGGCGCTCCAGCTCCTGGCTGACGCGCTGGGCGGCGGCGGTGAGCTGGTCCACGCCGGCAGCAGCGCGGCAGGCTCCGGCAGCTGCAGCGTGTACCTGTGTGGCAGTGCTGCAGCAGGCGCTCCAGCTCCTGGCTGACGCGCTGGGCGGCGGCGGTGAGCTGGTCCACGCCGGCAGCAGCGCGGCAGGCTCCGGCAGCTGCAGCGTGTACCTGTGTGGCAGTGCTGCAGCAGGCGCTCCAGCTCCTGGCTGACGCGCTGGGCGGCGGCGGTGAGCTGGTCCACGCCGGCAGCAGCGCCTGCGTCAGCGCCGCGGCAGCACTCCACGAGGCGCTCCACGGCCTGCGCCACCAGCCGCGCCGCCGCCGCCAGCTGCTCGCGGCACTGCGGGTTGTGCAGCGTCGGCGCCACCACCTGACACGAGCACCACGAATATACACGTCAAATTACAAAAAAAAAATTATGTGAGCCATGGGCGCCGCCATATTGGCCTCGACCGCTCTGCCGAGCGCCCGTCACTTTATCCCCACTCCGCGGCAAATGTAATGCGACATGCGATAGAAGGACGAAAAAAATTGAGGCTATGTAAAAGCCGTGGCAAATGCCGGGAAAAACGCTAGGAAGATGATAGTGAGCCTTATTCATAAACGCTCTAGAGGAATCTGCTAACTTAGTAATCGTTCGTCCTTATCTGTCACTCTGACATTTACCTGTCACAGATAAAGACAAACGATTGCTAAGTTAGTAAAAGCCTATTAGAGCGTTTATGATTAAGGGGGGAGGAGTCATTGACTTACAATAAGCAACTAGACTCCCAATCGTAAACAAAAGTGCCTCAAGAAAAGTCCGAGCGGCGTTGTCTATGTATTGTGTGTGTCAACACATCAACTTACACAGATAACATTAACATATTCGTTCAAATTTGCACCTTATTTCGTGGCAGTAATGTTTAATGTCAATTGCATACGATCGTGAGAAGTCAAGACACGACGCCACGCGCTGGAAACCTGTCTGTCTCTTTTTCTCAAGAGTTTGAGATTACGGTGCGAAAGAGACATGTACATTGTTACCGAAGCGCAGTCGAAACAAGACTGAACCAAAACTCTGCACAATAGATGCGTTGTGCAGAGACTTTTGCTTCCGACAGTTTTTAAGGGTGATTGAGAGTCTAGTTGTTTATTGTACGTCAATGGGAGGAGTATAGAAAATAGTGTTTTGTATTTTACCTTGGCGCAGGCGACGAGCTGGCTGGTGGCGAGCGCGCAGTGCGTGGCCGCCGCTATGATGCTGTTCTGGAGAGGCTGGTCGTCGCGGCACTGCGCCGCCACGTTCTTGGCCTTCAGTACGAGCGCCGCGGTCGTGTTGGCCACAGCCTTAGCCAGCGACAGGAGTATGTCCTGCGGGGACGAGTACATTACAGCCGGACGAGTAGAAGGACGACAAAGGGGGTTCTCCATTGATTTGCCGAAAATTTTATTGCCGAATTTCACTTCCGAACCAACGTTTGGCCGAATCATCATATGGCAACTTGTTAAAATTATTAGTTTCATTTCCCAACTTCACGATTGCCAACTCAACGTTTTTTTTTACATGGTCACTTTTTATATAGCCAAATGGTACTACATAATCATTAATAAAAAATAAGACATTCTAAGGTAAAATAAAGATTGTTTATAAATTAAAACAAACATGTTCGCGGCTAAACATAAACCTAAATGAATCCAAATTAATCATAAGAGTTTTTCAGTCTAGTGTAACATTTGCCATGTGAAAGATATTCCAAAAGTTTAAAATCAAAATGATATTCGTCTTCATAAAAATTCGGCCAAATGAGAGGTAGGCATAAAAAAACTTGCCAATAAATAGTTGTCAAAGTGAACATTCGGTGAAAATTTGGTTGCCAAATGAAATTCGATCAAAAAAAAATCGGCGAAAAGGCAGAACACCGACAAAGGGACCGAGAGCGGTGCGGGCGAATGCCGCCCGCTCTCTCGGCCCCCGCGGTCGCTTACCCCGCGCCCCGCAGCCGCAAGGGTGAGGACTCAGTTAAGCGGTCAATCGCCGAGCTAGCCGAGGTTTATACAGTGCTTTTAACAAAGTGAAGAAATCAAATATAAAGCTGCCGTGCGTTTTAAGCATTTTGTTATAAACATCACTCACGTATCAGTCGAGTACAGCTCGACATGTTTCGAACATATTACTGTCATTTTCCATGCTTTCTCGTCATGGTAAAAATTCATTTGTATACTTGTATGAATTGATATCGTTTTGTAAACTTTCGTGTCTAAGACTAAAATGGACTGACGACTGGATGGCCTAGTGGTTAGCGAACCTGACTATGAAGCTTGAGGTCCCGGGTTCGATCCCCGGTCGGGGCAGATATTTGTATGATGAATACGAATGTTTGTTCTCGAGTCTTGGGTGTGTTTAATATGTATATAAGTATGTTTATCCGTTGTCTAGTACCCATAGTACAGGCTTTGCCTAGTTTGGGACTAGGTCAATTGGTGTCAATTGTCCCACGATATTATTATTATTATTATTATTATTAAAATTGTGCCATCAGGATTTCTTTTATAATTCTTCGTTGCTTTATTTACTGCTTCCTAAAGCCCCTATTTCTAGGTACAGTTAAAGAAACTGAATCACGTACTACTAATGTGGAATCTTTTCTTATACTGAACTGATATTGATATGCCATATACCTGCCAAGGAAATAATAGAGAAACTGTTTGTGAAAATGTTCGCCAGAGGAGCGCGATTCAGTTTCTTCAACCAGAGGCCGGAAACCGGTATTGTGCACTCGCTTGAGAACGAAAAGGATTTAGTTTCCGTTCGCGGTTACCGGTTAAAGAACTGTTCAGTTGAGATACCGATTTGAGCGCTTTTCGTTCGTCATTCGTTTTTGAGGAACAAAATTCATCGGTTAAATTGAAAATTACGAAACAAGAGCAAGATAGAACTTGTATTGCTCTCTTTTACACCACTACTGGAGCGTCTGGCGTATGTCGGCGGTGGCTGGGTTTAACCGGTATAATTTCGCTAACGCGAACGTTAAAATTTCGTTCTCTGTACTTAACGGTAAGCAAGACCATTTCGATTTTTTATCATTTAACCGGTATATCAATAACGGTTCCGGTCCCTGAGTGAGATCCCGGTGAGATCACCGCAACTGCCGCTATTCTGAGACCTCACAGACGCGAGTATGATACCCTCCTCTGCTTTATTGATGGACTATCTACTCGTAGCTGTTGCCCGCGACATCGACCGTCGTTGCAGAACTTGCAATTTTGTGAGATAACATGAAGCTTATCGTATTCCTCAGCGTTAAACTATTTTATAACTAACTACCCTTTTATGCTGGTGTAAGCAGAGCCCTGCTCCAAAGCAAAATGTACGCAGCGTGGGGTCACTTTATATTGTCACTGATATATACGGATATACGTACATTATTCTGGTTTTTAGTATTTGTTGTTATAGCGGCAATAGAAATACATCAACTGTGAAAATTATTTTCTAATCTGTCTATGTAAGTAACCAATATAAACTGACATCATACTGCCTACATTTCGCTTAGGAACAGGGCTCTGCCAACATTGGATTTTATGTTCACGAGCCGAATTTGTACGGAACCCTAGGTGCGCGAGTCTGACTAGTTAAATTATTATTGTCATATTTACAGTGTATTTATAAGTATGATTGATCCCAACACCTGGAGTCTGGGCTCTGTCAACCAGGGGCCTTACCATGACGTCCTAATTCCGAAACAGTTCAAGTTTTAGCTGTCACTTTTAATATGAATCTGACAGCGAGCGAACCTAAACTGAATCGCATTAAGACGTCATGGTAAGGCCCCCAGTACGAATGCCTTGAAGCCTATGTTGTTTTAGGCAAATAAATGTATTTTCTTTTTTTTTCGTATTTTCTGTACATCTGATGATATTATAGGGAGGTATGTTAGTATGCCCTACACACATATACACAACATATCAACTGGCAATTAGATTTTTTTCTTCAAAAACAAACATTAAAAAGTCAGATTTTTTAAATCGCCAGTCGATATAAAAAGCTAGCTCATCAAAACGCACCATGTCTCATTTTCAGCGTATCGAAAATTGCACTCTATGTCATCAGACACAGAGTCAAATTTTGTTTACATAAAATAAAACATAGAACCTTTCGAGAAGCTAGTTTTTTTCTATTTTTGCCACTACATTTACTTGCTGAGACTGTTAGTTGCAAATAAAACCCAAAATACTCGTCAAGCAAATGTATTAACAAAAATATTGACATGTATGTAGCGTGCTATAACTTATTATATTATAACCAACACCGTAACAAAGATGGCTGCTTTAAGTGGAAGTTGCACAAAGTTACTAACAATAACATTAGCCATACATACATAAATCACGGCCTTATCCCTTACGGGGTATAGAGGGCCTAAGGAAACAAGACCTAAAGGCCACGTTTAGCATGATTGTGGGCGTATAGATGGAAAGGAGAACCAAAATAGTGATGGGTTGTTACCCACATCGCCTTATGACTCCTAATATTTTCTCCTATAAACCATAAAGCCGAATTTACATTATGCAACTATATTTCATTTAATTTAGGATGAGAAACCACAACAACATTATAATGCGGCTCGTGAACTGTAATCTCTTTACAATTTGCACGAGAGTAACAATTGACGACACGCAAATAAAGTGACATTAAAACAATTTTATTTTGCTGCTGCCAAACTATTGCACTGTACTATTTGCTAGGTAAGAAATAGTTGACCAGACGCAATATAATGTTATTGTGGTTTAACATTCTAAATTAAATGAAGTCTCATGTCGTGCAAGTAGCTTTACATTGCTCGGCCGATAACCTAACGCTTCAAAAGTGGTTAATCAAACGCCGCAGTGTAATGATAGTTGCACGAAATTAGTTGCATAATGTAATTTCAGTGTTTTGACACATCGCAGATTAAATACAAAAGCGACACATTTCAGACACTGTTGCAATTGGAACCTTATAATGATCTTTTGTTTTTAGATGCAATGGCAAATGATTTTGGAATGCGGCTGTATTGTATTTAATCAACGATATTTTCATAGGTTTTCTGTCAAATATACGTCAAAATCGTTGGTTTATGTTAAAGTTATTGCTATAGTAACTTAGCACAACTCACAGTAAGATAAGTGCGTACTATAATATGCTAATGTATCAGATTATTACGGCAGTTTATTACCGTAGTTCAATTTAAAAAAATAAATTACTTTAGTTAATTAAAATAAAATACTGACATTCAATAATGTGAGATCTGACAATTTTATTTTAAAATGTCTAAGGCTGGATTCGACCAAAGTTTTTATTCCAGTAATAACATTCACTCTCGGATACTAATGTCAAAATAGTATGACGTTTTGACATTAGTATCCGAGAAGTGTTATTCCTGAAATAAAAACTTTGGTCGAATGCATCCTTAGAAGCATTGTCTATTTGTAAAAGGCAGTCGAACCAATCGACTTTAAAGTTGTGTCTAGATGAGATGGTAAAGTATTATGTTTAATTTTAATTCTTTTAACACTTACTTACCTATTTGTAAAGCAGCCATATCAATAAGAACATCACGATTTTGACAGTAATAATAATAAAATATAATAATTCATTGAAAATACGTACTTTTAAAATATTCTGTCAAAAAAGTGAGACATTAATTTAACCAAGGCAGGTAAATGAAATTAATGAGTAACAAAAATAAACTATACAAATTATAAAAATATTACGAATAGCAAAATACTACATTAACAAAAATAAAAATAAATTTATGACTCGTATGTATTTTATGTCGATTTCAGTTAAAATATTTTAAAAATGTACAGTCAAATTCTAAGGTATGGAATAGCAACAATGTTTTGGCAGTAAAATAACTCGTTATAGTTAACTTTAGACCCAATATAACCAATTACATATTATCAGTTAAAAGTTAATAAGTCCATAGACCATTAATTTTCGTTAATACGTTATTCAAATTTAAATTTTAACTTAATGTAGTATCAGAGTCAAAATATTATTAGACTTTATTAAATTTAAAGTATTTAAACTATTCAGTATCGTTTATACTATAAACTTTATAGGACATTTTATTATTTTCCGTATTTTGAATTTTATTTTGTATGGAATTTGTCAAATCATGTCTAATTACAAAATATAAAATCACAAAATGATGGCACATCGTGGATAGAGACATATGACATAATACACATTAAAGTATATGTCAAATATGTCATGTTATATCAAGAGTTGTAATAAGAAACAAGCTACCAAAATATATAAACACTTTTGACTCTGACTACATATGAACACCCAAAACAATAATACTGATAATGTAGTTAATCAACACCGAATAATACTTGTAAATAACCAATAACTTAATTAATAAATTATAACAACAAAATATCAAAATAAGACTAGATTAGTTAAGCGATACAATAATTAATAATGTTAACAAAAATAAATGACAACAATCAAAAAATCAGGTAAATCATGGCTCGTGATTTGGCAAGACGTATGTCTCAATATTAACAAAAATATACAGGTCAACGACCTTGCACAGAGAAAGCTCTAGATATATTTAATTTTGCATACTGCTAAGGTGAAGTCTTTCCAAAATTCAAGATGATACCACTAGTCTCTCCTGTTAAAATTAGGAAGCTTTATCGACTCAAACACGAATAAAAATTCACTCTGTATAACGCTAAGAATTAGAAAAGAAAAACTTTTTAAAATTTTCATATCTTTTCCGATTTTTCAAAGTGACAGCAAAATGCAAAATAAAATATATCCTAACTTTCCCATTTTTCTGAGAGTCAATCTCAGCAGAATACAGTCACTATCAAAAACAATAGAGCTGCCAAAACAGTATATATGTGCCATCGAAACGGTTCCAAAGTAATCTACGGCAACTGTAACATTTACAGCTCTTAGAACCTTGTCACGTTATTTTTCATCAAACTTAAAAACTAAACATGTCATTTGGCAGTCTTTTTCCTTATACTTTCGTCTTTTGTCAAGGGGATGTAGCTCAAAAAGCTACGAAACAAGATTCAAAGTTGCTTGTGAAAAGCAGAAGGAAAATGACAGCATACAAATAAAATAATGTCATGCAAAATGGCAACATAAAATGTCATGGATCTTTGTACATTTGGGAAGCTAAAATTTCAATAATAATTAGAAAAATTAATTATTTTTGAGTTTTCTAACAAAGAAAGCATATCTACGACAAGCGGACAAAAACTTGAAAAAGAAAATATTTGGCGCTAATCTCAAAAATCTACACACAAACGTATCAACGACAATGTTTATTTCCTAGTAAGAAAGAATCATGTCATTCGACAAAAAAGTTTAATAAAAGTATAAGTCCCAGACACTCCTAAGTATTACCCAATAAGTACCTACTGTCTACAAAGACCGAATATCAAATCAGACCCAAAATCATAAGTACTTTTCAAAAATCCAACTCGCATTCCAAACATTAACTCACGACTAACACAGGGATAGTCAGAGGCAATGCTATGTCATTAAATATATCAGATTTTGTAATTTTTTATAGCTGTAACAGGCGCCATAACTAAATAGTTTAAAAATCCAATATTTGCAGTGGCCCGTTCCTCGGAGTGATAAGTTAAGCCCCCTCTACACTACTCGCGAAGTTGATCGAAATAAGCCGAGGACGAGAGTATAGAGAGGCACTTCGTGCAACTTCACTTCCAACACTTCTGTGTTGGTTTTTTGGTCCGAGTCAAAGGGCTCGAAGTTTGAGCACGAAGTGTCACACTACATTAGTCGCGAAGATGATCGAAGTAAGCCGAGGACAGCCCACTACACTACAACGTTTTTACTACGCGACTGAGTTTTTTTTTTCGAAGTCCTACGAGTGTGTAGCGTCTCCTCGCCTCGGCTAACTTCACTTTGAACTTCGTCGAAGAACTTCGGCCGACAGTGTAGTGGGGGCTTTACATTTTTAAAAGTGTAAACTAGCAACACTGGCCCAATCAACCAATCCGTGGCTGCGATTTTACCGATGCTGCCATTTGACACTTGTAAAATTGTGACTTGTGTGTTGGAAAAAACATTTCACAGGAATAGACCAAATTTTTGAGTTTTTCCTGTCTATTGCACTCCGCCACCTACCTAAACTGTTTCAAATACCTAATATTAAGCGTTAAGACCGTATTGTCTTGTCTTATTAAGTTTGTAATCTTATTGTACTGCTCTGTAGTGTTCAATAAAGAATCTCTAAATTCTATCGTCTGTTACAGCCACTCAATTCTACATCATCTCAAAGCACTTCCCATCCTCCTGCGTCCCCTTCTCGCACACGTCTTTAGACACGAAACACTGCACGAGCACCGCGAAGAATACCATAATCAGAGCGAGAAACAGCAAAATATTCAGCCAATTCTCTTTCCATACCGTCTTCAGCTCTAACTCAAGACAAACACACTTCGGGCAACACTTTTCCTCAGTCCTCGGACACTTCCGTTTGCAATATTGACAAAAGCCTTTCAGACAATTCGCGCCAATATTACGAAACGTAGGATTATAGAAAATACGTACTTCAGTCTTCCCTTTTTGATCGGCATTATTTAATTCTACAGTAGTTTTGCGATCTTTAGTCTCCGTCGTGTAATATTTCTCGCTTTTTTTAACGAACGTTTCAAAATCATCTTTCACGCGTTTGTTTATTTCGTTTTTAGTGAAACTAGCTTCCGCTTTTTCCATGAACGTTTCCGTAGTAGTAAGTACACGGTTGTATTTGTCTAGATTGTTCAACAGTTTCATATTGAGAGAGCCTGACACTCTGACATCGGGGCCTTTGCGAGTCACATCGTTCCTAATGCTATGGCACTCGATCTTAGCTCCATTCTGTCTGTTAATCTGTTCATTGATTTTATTTTTGCTATCAACATTATCGGCGAAGAAACGTTCGCGCAATATTTCATTTTTGCTCTTCGCATCCTTAACTCTATCAAAGTTAATGTTAACATAATCATGATTAGAGAAATCCTTTTTGAAATTATAGATTTTATCTGATACCGTTTTGGGGTACAATTTGGGACTGTCATTTACATCAACGGCTTCCGCATTAGAATCTAGTACATTCACATCACCTTTATCATCCAAATATCCTTCACAATTATTCAGAATGGCCTCATAATCGCTACCTTTACCCGGACTGTCATCTTTTAATCTATACTGATTAATTTCATCTATAGTCACCGCTTTACCCGGTCTAAAGAACGCGTTACAATAATCTAAGCTCCTATAATAATCACTATCCGATTCCTCTTGAATAACATCTAAACCATTCCAATGTCTGGTATCTATATCTTCATAAATACCATCGTCATTGTATTTGTCGTCGTAACCTTCGAAATCATTCTCTTTTTCTTTGTCGTTGAAGAATACTTTATAGAAGTTGTCGTAGCAGTAGTTGAGTTTGCGGTAGAGGAAGGACCTCTTCCTGTCGGTTACCTGTGTCTCCTTGTCTTGCTCGGTCTCCTCGCCGATGGTGTAGAGGACCGATGTGGAAGCCTCGCCGACGCGCGACGCCGCGTTCAAGAGATTCTGGCGCGGCTGAAACAGATAGAAGGGGACAGTCAAATATCTGTCAATAAAAAGAGTACTGAAATAATTTTGTTCATTTCAGACATTTGTTGTTGCGTATATGATGTTGGAGACTTGAAAGCTGTCTATAGTTGTGTAGATGTAGTGTTGGGTACCTCCTTGGTCTCGGGCTCGGCGGCCTTGAGCAGGTCGCTGAAGGCGCTGCAGAGCTTCCTGGTGGCGTCCAGCAGCCGGTCGCCGTTGTCGTCGTCCTCCATCAGCGCGGCGATCATCTGCACGCCTGCGCACACGCACCATCAGAGACAGCAATTTACAAGGACAAACAAAACGCTGTCGCAATCTAGCTATGTATCATACATTTTATTAATCTACATATAATTTTGCGGCAACACCATAAGAATAAATAATAACATAGTAGAACGGAATCTCTTTTGATCGCGTAAAAACGCCGCCATTTATATACCTACTTCCCCCTTCACGTCGTTACACCCCTCTGTCGTCCAGGCGTGTTGCTTACTGTTAAATATTATACTTACGTCTTAAGATAACATTGCTAAAATATAAGTTTTTATTTACTTTGAAATCATTATTTTATTCTAGTTTTACAAAATATGACATTTACTAGCTGTTGCCAGCGACTTCGTCTGCAAAGAATTCGTTTATCGCTATCCCGCGGGAACTACGCAATTTTCCGGGATAAAAAGTAGCCTATGCGCTATTCCAGACTTTTCTCTATCTATGTGCCGAATTTCATCCAGATCCGTTGGGCCGTTCTGGCGTGATTGAGTAACAAACAAACAAACAAACATCCATCCATCCATACTTTCGCATTTATAATATTAGTTAGATAAATCATTAGGTATGCTATTTGTTTCTAACATCGGCGTTTCCAAGATGAAGGTACGGAACACGCAAACAGCCAGACGCGCGTGCGGCGACGCCGGCCGCCAGCCTGACTGAGTAGCCGCTTAGCGGGTACTCTAATATCGTGACTTTGTGTCCGGCCGGAGCGGGAGTTTCTGTTCTACTATGTTCTTATTAATTCTTATGGCAACACACAGATTTTTTCACAGGGTTACCACTTACCCTTTGTCATCTCGGGCAGGTTGCTGGTGATGGTGGTGATGGCGGCCCCCACCGCCGTGTGGTCCACTTCCTCCGTGGTTCCTGATGCAACATAATAATAACATTAAACAGGAAAAACAAACAAATAATACCATACGTTGTAATGAAACTGCGAACAGGGATTTCTGTCACCTATTTAAAAAAATATTACGTTTCGAATGAGTTAGAAATAAATTTAATTTAATTCAAATTTAAATCATTGATTTAATGATAAAATCATCGATGAAAATAACTTGATTTAAATCACTAATTTAACCCTTTATAAGGCCCCATTTATTGGAGCATACTACCACAGATTCAAAAGCAGCTATCGAATACCTGACAAAGAATATTTTCAAAGCTAGTCGCGTTTTCAATAATTACAATGGAAATTGTGACGTATATAAAAATCAATAAGGTTGAAATGCCACCACCTGGCTCTGCCTCATAAAGGGTAAATCATTATCTGCGCTGGCGCAGTGACAGTTACCCGAGGTGAGCGTGACGACTTGCGCGGTGGCGGCGTTCATGGCGGCGATCTGCGAGGTGACCACCTGCTTGCTGGTGTCCATGGTCACCTGCTTCCACTTAACCGACGCCGCGTCCTGCCCCAGCGGCGGCAGCGGCGCCTGCGCACAACACACGCTCACAAACACAATAAAACGGCCAAGTGCGAGTCGGACTCACACAGACACTTCTGTAGTTTTTTAATGTCAAATAGAAGTAATTTACAAAAGGATCGCCAAGTTCAATTTAAACAGAAAATAACAAATAATATAATGTTTTAAACTTCCTCGATTTTCACTCATATTTAATTAAAGTATTTCGGTACATAGTGAGTGTTGTGTGTCGGTCTGACATGGTGCCGTTGCAAAATAATGACCAAGTGCGGGTACGGTCGCCCAAATAAGTGGTCTACCACTTTTCATCCAACTTCCTATCAAATGAAAATCTCGCTAAAGTCGAACTTTCAAGTTGACAGCCTGTCTTATCGACGTTATATATTGTGACGTACAAAGGAATTTTAACCTTAGGGTGGTAGACCACATATTTGGCTGATGGTATCTAGTTAGAAAAACTCGCGCAGCTAAACCACGGCCACTGCATCGTGACTGAAACGTCGAGATAATTAATAGAATTTTTTACGTGGTTAACGAAATACTTTAAATAAATATAATAAATAATAATTATAAAAAAAACACAACACAATTAAATTCCCGCTTTAAAGACAATTTTAAGACAATTTATTTACATTTTACATGAACTTTGGGAGGACTTGTATGTTGTTGTAAACTCTTTATTGTGCAAATACAAAAATATTATGTGTATTATTTATGGAGAGTCTATAATCAGTGCGTGTTGCCAGTGATGACTTATGGCTCTGAGACGTGGTCTTTGACTGCTGGCTTATTGGAAAGGCTCAGAGTCGCTCAACGAGCTATGGAGAGAGCTATGCTCGGAGTTTCTTTGCGCGACAGAATCCGCAATACAGAGATTCGCCGAAGAACTAGAGTAACCGACATAGCTCGAAGAGTATGTACGTTGAAGTGGAAATGGGCAGGCCACATCGCTCGTAGAACAGACAACCGTTGGGGAAGAAAAGTTCTCGAGTGGCGACCGCGATCCGGAAGACGCAGTGTTGGCAGGCCTCCCACTAGGTGGACTGACGACATCGTAAAAGTTGCGGGAAACCGGTGGATGCAGGTGGCGACTTGTCGTTTAGTATGGTGTGCTAAGGGGGAGGCCTTTGTTCAACAGTGGACGTCTTCAGGCTGATGATGATGATGATGATTATTTATGGTGCTTTTGTATGTTTACAAAAGCTTCCAAACAGACTAGAACTGTGTAATGTGTATAGTAGTGGTGTCGTTACCCTGCCGAGTTGCTGCTCGGTCTGCTTGATGATCTCGCGGCCGCTGGCGATGGTGCTGAGCAGCGCGCGCTGCGGCTCGCTCGAGATCGCCGTCACGCGCGTCTGCTGCACCTGCGACGCCTGCACGCACACACACACACATCAGACTACCACTAGTAATGGACACTTCATTCTTACATAAGGTCTTTTCATTCTTAACTGTCCTATTTGGTAAACAAAATTCTAACCTCAATACAAATTTTTATCTAATCTAACAAATATTATAAATGCGAAAGTATGGATGGATGGATGGATGGATGGATGTTTGTTTGTTACTCAATCACGCCAGAACGGCCCAACGGATCTGGATGAAAATCGGCACATAGATAGAGAAGTCTGGAATAGCACATAGGCTACTTTTTATCCCGGAAAATTTCGTAGTTCCCGCGGAATCGCGATAAACGAATTCTTTGCAGACGAAGTCGCTGGCAACAGCTAGTAAAGAATAAAGTGTATTATGTTATCGAATAAACCTGAGGCAATATTTTGTTGGTTGGTACATAATTTTGCTGATATTTTATCTCCAGTTGCTTTAGACGATTTGAGGTTATAATTTTGTTTACCAAATAGGACAGAATGAAAAGACCTTATGTACAGGCTGCTCGGGAGGAACCCGAAGGATTTTAACAGTTAATTTCCGAGGGAGTAAAAAATGTTATACCAACATCCTAATGTCTGATTTTGATTTTTAACTTTTTTATTTTCATACGCAGTAAGTTTTTTTTTCAGCAGAATCGAGAGCCTTAGGACGAGCTGGCAAAGTTTGTCATAGTTTTTCATTATGACATCAAACACATCATCTGATGATTATTCCAAGCCGGGAGTTTAAAAACTGAAGACTTCAGAATAATAAAGTGACAGCTGGTACAGATGGAAAAATTCGAACTCTACCTGCCTTCTATGGGCAGCGGAGCCGGAAAGGTATTAGAAGCATAGCGGAATGATGAGGACTCGGGTTCGATTCCCGGCCATAGCTTCACTTTTCGATTTTTTCCATGTGTTCTAGTTGTCAGTATAAAAAAAAATTCATCAGCAAAAATATGTTTCCAACTTTAAATTAAATGTAAAATTATAAACAAAAGTTACATGTAGCATAGTTAGTACCTACACAGCCTATCTCGTAGACTAGGATCCCAGGTTAGTGCGTGGAACAACAGAAATAACTGTTAGTAAGTTGGTAACAAATACATACTTAGTACCTACAGATGTCAATTCCGTAACCTGCTTCTTAAACATGCTACTGTATAAATATTATATGTCACTGTGTTAGATAAGGACACTTCAATCATTTATACCAGATATAACATCAGCCGCTCGAAGGTGGAACGGCTAAACAGTTCCGTAACTTTAAGATCTCGGACATATTTTCTAAGTAAAAATTTTCACTTTGAAATCTGTTTTCCGCGCAGTTGCGTGTTGACGCAAAAACTAATTAAAGTTTAAAAAATACTATATCTTACGCGACTGTATATGTAGGAATAAATGATTAAAGTACACATACCAAAACCCCAAAACAAAACACAACAAGCAAAAAAAAAAAAACAAAAAAAAACCCACGGCCGGCGGCGTGTGCCCGGTGATGACCTGCCCCGACACGGTGGTCTGCTGCGCGCCAGTCATGTGGCCCACCGCGAACGGCTTAGCACCTATATTGAAAAAAAAAACATAAACAAAAAAAAAAGCAAAAAGATAAACGCGCGGTCACCCATCCTCATACTGACAGTGGTAGACGTTACTTAACTTTGCTAAGTGCAAAACTAACAGGGGCCTTACCATGACGTCCTAATTCCGACTCAGTTCAAGTTTTAGCTGTCACTTTTAGTATGAATCTGACAGCGAGCGAACCTAAACTGAATCGCATTATGACGTCATGGTGAGGCCCCAGGTTACTTAAAGTAGGGATGGCCACTACGTCAGTCAAGGTTTTAAGTAGATCGCGAGAGTGAAATCAAATACTACGAGTAGGTACACGCCAGCACACCACTCATACATACATACTCGAGTTGACTCTGGCAAACACTATTTAGGCTCTTTAAAATTTTCCGAAATATTTCTGCAGGAGGTCGGATTAGTTTAACTAAAAAACCATGTACTCGTATATGTTTTTCAAGACCTTTTGGATCATATTTGACAAATGTTTCCATACATTGATTGATGTTCAAAGTAAAGCGTCAAGGGCGAGACTTCATTAATCAAACATTTAAATTAAATTTAATATCTTTGTACGGGAACAAACCCGTGTCTGCCGCATATTCTTGAACAATTTGAAGATATATACACTCAGGGACGTATGTATGTATGTAAACTCTTTATTGTGCAAAATAAACAAGACAAATACAATTGACAAACACTGGGAATCCCAGTCTGGGATACATGGACAAAGGCGGACTTATTACATATTTAGTGGTGGTTTTTATTTTTTTCTAGTCAAGCATTATGCGTTTTGCTAACTTTTTTTTTGTGTTCCGCTAAAATATTTCCCTGAGTGTATATAAACTCAGACAGTCGGTGACAGCTAGTAGGAGTATTCTATGGTCATAGTATGTATGTTAGTATACCTTCAGCTCCGGGGCGCATGACTGCCGGCTTGGCGACCGACTCGGTGCTGACCTTGCCCGACTTGAACGTGTCGTGCTGGATTATGTTGGCCCTGCACACACACGCACACATTACCATTACTTCATAAACTTAAGGGCTATTGTTGGTGAAAACAACC
Source organism: Pandemis heparana (assembly GCA_963854515.1). Lineage (NCBI taxonomy): Eukaryota > Metazoa > Arthropoda > Insecta > Lepidoptera > Tortricidae > Pandemis > Pandemis heparana. The sequence continues at coordinate 8,541,127 of OY978034.1, forward strand.
GTCAGATTTGTATGTTACTAAGCAAGTTTGGTTTTTTTGTACACTCACACCCCATTATTCATAAACGCTCTATATGTATATCTGTTAATTTAGCACATTTACCTTTCACAGATAAGGACAAACGATTGCTAAGTTAGCAGAAGCCTACAGAGGGTTTATGAATAAACGGGAAAGACTTCAATAAGACACATGCATTAAATTTTTATCACATTTCTTTTATGTTTTTATTTTATTTACAACTGGCTATTTTTTTGTTATTTTCTAATGTTTTGACATAAAAATATAACGCAATTCACAAATAGAAATAAATTAACCAATCAATCTATCGTACTGACTTACGATTTATGAAATTTACCAAGAGCTTTTCGGTGAAGGTAAACATCGTGAGAAACCAGACCAATCCCAATACGGCTTAGTTACCATTCTGGGTTGGAAGGTCAGATGGCAGTCGCTTCTGTAAAAACTAGTGCCTACGCCAAATCTTGGGATTAGATTGTCAAAGCGGACCTGGCTCACAGCCGTGGCAAAAGCCGGGAAAAATACTAGGAAGATGATGAATCTATTCTCCTGGAATCACTCCAAACTATGTCATACATACATACAGAGAATTTATTATTAGTTGTGAAGTAAATTATCTTTGTAAACTCTCTTTTTATTATTGTATTTTAATTTTTGAGATTTTATGACATAATAATCATAGTGCTGCCGTGCAATCCTTAAACCACAGTAAGTGCTATTTGAACTTCTTACACTTACTGCGGTTTAAGGATTGCACGGCAGAGTGTTAATTTAATCATAGTAATAATTTCTTTATATTTTTGTCATGTATACTAATTTATCCCTTGTGATTGTTTAATTATTTAATAGCCATTTTGTTTAACTCTTATAGCCTGAAACACTAAATTTCTTAGTTCAGGCATATGAGTTGTTAACTTAGATTTATAAGGAAAGTTTGTTCTTTTATTAACGTTCGTAAAACATCTATAATATAAAAATGAATCGCAAAATGTGTTGGTAAGCGCATAACTCAACAACGCCTGGACCAATTTGGCCAATTCTTTTTTTAAAATGTTCGTTGAAGTTCAAAGATGGTTTTTACGACGAGAAAAATTCGAATATTAATAAAAAAAAAACCACGGGAACGGGAAAAAACGGGATTTTTCGTTTTACTGGTCGTAGAAAGCTGAAATTTGGCAAGTTGGTTCCTTGGGGAGTATAGAGAAGCTATAAGAGATAATTTCCCAAAATTCCCACGGGAACGGGAAAAAGGGGCTTTTCGTTTTACTGATTGTAGAAAGCTGAAATTTGGTATGTAGGTTGCTTGAAGAGTGTAGAGGAACATTAAGAGAGCATTTCCCGAAATTCTTACGCTAACGGGGAAAAACGGAATTGAAATACTCCTGGTACACGCGAGCAAAGCCACGGGCAAAAGCTATTTGTCAATAAATGAGTCTACGCGGACGAAGTCGCGGGCAAAAGCTAGTTTATGAATAAATTATGTTTATCCTATTTGTACTGACTTGGAGGGTGATACGGAGTCCTCGAGCATGGCGGAGCCCTCGTCGCCCTCGATGCCGAGGTGGTCCGCGGCGCGGCGCCGGCGCACGATGATGTCGATGTACCCCGCGATCACCTGCAGGATCTGCTCCGCCTCCGTCGTCTGCACCGAGTAGTACTGGTCGCTGCGACATAACACCACATTGCGTTATCATAACGAATACGATCATAAACAATCGACTCCAGAGAGAGAGCCTTATATTACTTCTGTGGTGATAAATAGAATGCCGCGGAACGAATAGTCGACCGCAGTCGTGTCAGATATAGGTCCTATTACTCGAGACATCAATAAGGTGCTGACATGTCAGGTCGGCAGGACCTGGTCTGTGAGGCTCAACGGTGGTGAGCGGCCAGGTCTGCAGGATCTGGTCTGCTGCAGCTGAGGGCAGTCACCTGTAGTCGCCGAAGTCGAGCGTGAAGGTGTTGGGGCTGGCGCACCAGCGGCGCACGGTGGTGAGCGGCCAGGTCTGCAGGATCTCCTGGTCTGCTGCAGCTGAGGGCAGTCACCTGTAGTCGCCGAAGTCGAGCGTGAAGGTGTTGGGGCTGGCGCACCAGCGGCGCACGGTGGTGAGCGGCCAGGTCTGCAGGATCTGGTCTGCTGCAGCTGAGGGCAGTCACCTGTAGTCGCCGAAGTCGAGCGTGAAGGTGTTGGGGCTGGCGCACCAGCGGCGCACGGTGGTGAGCGGCCAGGTCTGCAGGATCTCCTTGGTCTTCTCGTCCAGCCGCAGCACGGAGTCCTTCGTCACGCCGAGGAGACGCGGCACCAGCTTGTTCTTGCCCTTCATTTTTTCCTGGAACATAACGGGTGTCGTTAGTAGGAATAGTAGAAAAAGTGATTGCGGAAATGACCCTTGCCCTTTCAAAACAGTGAACGTAATTCTAGATGGACTAAGTATAAATATTTCATAGTCATAAAAGAAAGAGGAAGGTAGAAGTGGCATGTGAACGAGAGACGCGTGCCACCTATATGCGCAAACTGCAGGAAAAAACATCAAATTGAATTTGACGATTCGAGTAGCAGAATGATTCTGCCAGAATCAGATTTTCTCGAATGTTCCGCTGTCATCAGTTAGATTTTCAATCACGTAAACCTAAATCCCATTCAGCAGAGTTCATTTTGCAACGCAGTTATTTTAACGACATCTGTTGTGCAATGGCAAAACTATTATTTAGACAACTGTCATTTTCAGACTGTTATCTTTTGGCTAGTTCACGCTAGATGGTGTTTATATACCTGTACGGTCGCCCAAATAAGTGGTCTACCACTTTTCATCCAACTTCCTATCAAATGAAAATGTCGCTAAAGTCGAACTTTCAAGTTGTCGGCCTGTCTTTTCGACGTTATATATAGTGACGTGCAAAGGAATTTTAACCTTAGGGTGGTAGACCACATATTTGGCTGATGGTACAATGGACTTCCAAGCAATATTCTGTGGGTGGAAAGTTCAAATTATAATACCGAGAACTTATTACATTTTTATAATAGAAAAGCTACGACCAATAATTGGCAAGATTTCAAGTTTGGTGACACCGGTTTCCCTAGCGATTGTGCCTCGTCGCATTTCTATTTTATTTTATTACTAGCGAACCGCCCCGGCTTCGCACGGTATATTATGCATGTATTATACATATAAACCTTCCTCTTGATTCACTTTATCTATTAAAAAAACCGCATCAAAATCCGTTGCGTAGTTTTAAAGATTTAAGCATACATAGGGACATAGGCACAGAGAAAGCGACTTTGTTTTATACTATGTAGTGATAAGTACAGAATATTTCAGCAGCCAACTAACCCATACTTCGATTGAACACCTCTGTAAACGTTTTTCACAACTCTGTAACCTCTTCGTTTTGGCGTTCACCCTGTTGCGTTTGTGGCAGGCTCACCTTGACGAGGAAGAAGGCCACCCCGTAGGTGGGCAGGTCCCGCGCGTTCTTGGTGTAGAGCACCTTCGCGTCCAGCTCCGACAGCCCGGCGTGGCGGCGGTGCTCGCGGAACACCTTCTTCTCCGCGCCTTTCACCTTCACGTACGAACCCGGCAAGAACTCCTTCAGACTGTTGACAAACATCGACAAATATTATGACTGGATAGGTTGGTCATTCTGAATACGAAGCTAGAGGTCCCGGGTTCGAATCCCGGTAGCAGACCATAGAACAGGGTTTGAACCTTTGTTTCACCGAGACTCCCCGAAACAAAAATAATAATTAATAATATAATGGAACTTTGCAAACTTGTAAAGCGATATCCTCAGAAATTTCCTCCAAAGGACGACTTCAGAAGCGATAGGTTAAAGAACACATTTTCATTGGATGTTTATGTGCCTGTTGCCGGAACGGCTGGGTTCAGGAGATATACTAAGGTTGTTGCAGCTAAAGTTTATAATGCCTTGCCAAACAAAATAAAGTCCTTGACATATTCCAAATTTGTGGTTGCTTTGAAAAAGCACCTGATTGAATTATGTCCTTATAACCTAGATGAGTTTTATAATGTTAGTAAATTATTGGATAGTGTAAAATGACTAAGTACTGATTGAATATGAGTCTAAATAGATGGTTCTTGGTGTATAGTGTAAGAAATGACATTTAATAATACTATTGATATTGTATATTGAGGTTTTTGTATCTATATATTGGCAATAATTATTGTAGTATTTGATGTACTTAATGTTAATGTTTTTTTTGCTTATGACTAATATGTACTTAGCTACACCCTATGGGTAAAATTGTACCTTTGCAATTTGATGCTAATAAATAAATAAATATTTTAATCCCCCCCACCCCTTAACACTTGATTTGGCTACACACTAAGTTTTTTTTTTAATGCAAACGAATCTATTACAAATGAAGAATGAAAATGAGGCTAAACTCGAACTGTCAAGTTGACCGCCACGTCTTATTGACATTCTATTTTTTACGTCGTCCCGGGCCCTAAGTCGCAATTTACCAGCTGCACGCAAATTTCCACTTCCCGGCCAAGGGAAGAAATAAAATTGTGTACACACGTCAGGCGGTGATAAAGAAAGTTTCCGGTCGCATGTTTAGCGCCCTCGACTTTGGCTCGAGCGACAAGTTCCTGCGATCGGAGGCATTCTTTATTTCACCACCCTCAGCGTGGATTTTCCACCTCAGGATAGCAGACCACAGGCTGACGGTGCATCATGATCCATCACCAAAAACGTAAATTCTACAGTCAGTTACAACTCACTCTAGGAACCCTATACTCACTCTAGGAACCCGATGGTATGTTTGTCCTCCTTGTGGTCACCGAACTGGATCTGGCACTGTATGCCGGCGAACTCGCACGCTGCGGACAACAATCAACGTCATCATCATGATGAGAATGGGCGTTTTCCAAAAAAAAGTCCACATGTACATTTTTTCCAGAATTTAACCATTTTGGGTTTTTTTCGTTATTTTTTGAAATAATTAAACGCAGATTGTGAAATCCATCATGTCCTGTAGTAGTTAGTTTTTTTTAATACACACTGTCTGTCGCCACATTCGACTTGTTTCTTTTTTCCATCTCCTAATAAACACTGAAACCAAAAGTGATCACACGAAATAATATATTCTAACCCCCTTATTCATAAACGCTCTATAGGCTTCTGCTAACTTAGCAATCGTTTGTCCTTATCTGTGAAAGGTAAATGTCAAAGTGACAGATAAGGACAAACGATTGCTAAGTAAGTTAGCAGAAGCCTACAGTGTTTATGAATAAGGGGTTAAGAATATTCGCTACTAGCTTCTGCCCGCGACTTCGTCCGCGTAGAATTAGCAATCGACATGTTTATCGCTATCCCGCGGGAACTATACAATTTTCCGGGATAAAACGTAGCCTATGTTTTAATCTAGGGTACCAGCTATCTTCGTACCAAATTTTGTCCAAATCCGTCCAGTCCTTTTAGCGTGAAGAAGGAACAAACATACACACTCACTCACATCGTCACATCGTCACAAACTTTCGCATTTATAATATTAGTAGGATTGTCGCAACTGACCTTTGTCCTGCGTGATGGGATGCGTGCCGTCCAAGATGGCGTCCCTGGCCTGCACGTAGAGTAGGTTGAGCTGCACGGGGTCGCGCGAGTCCACGTTGCGGTCCGAGAAGAACAGCTTGCGGCGCAGCAGCAGCGTCTCCGCCACGTCCACGCCCTGCTCGCGGAGCGTCTTCGCCGGCTCCACCCAGTTCACTGCGGGGGGAGGGGAAGGGTTGGTTGACACTTGCATAAGAATAAATGAAATGAAATAAAATGTTTTATTACCAGACTTACGTCCATATTACAACAGAATATTTGAAAGAAAGAAAAATTAAAAATTAAAATTAAATGTCAAATTTGCTCAAATTAAATCAAACTAAATCAAACTAAAGTATATAAAATTAAACGAGGTCAAATCAAATTAAATTAACTCAATCAATTAAATTAAATTACACAAAATTAAATCAAATTAAATCAAACAAATAAAATAAAATAAAGTAATAAAAGTCCAACATCTCAGGTTACCCCTATCCCGTGACGACGACTATGACTACGACGTGACGATTGATAATAACAGAGTAGAACGGAATCTCTTTTGACCGCGTTCAAAACGCCGCCATTTATATACCTACTTCCCCCTTCACGTCGTTACACCCCTCTGTCGTCCAGGCGTGTTGCTTACTGTTAATTATTATACTTACGTCTAAAGACAATATCGCTAAAATATAAGTTTTTATTTACTTCGAAATCATTATTTTATTCTAATTTTACAAAATATGAGATTTATAAATCATTAGGTACCTACATTATTTGTTTCCAAGGTATGGAACGCGCAAACAGGCAAACGCGCGTGCGGCGACGCCGGCCGCCAGCCTGACTGAGTAGCCGCTTAGCGGGTACTCTAATATCGTGACCTTGAGTCCGGCCGCAGCGGGAGTTTCCGTTCTACTGTTCTTATTTATTCTTATGAGACTTGCGCATGTTTACAAGCTAATGTGTGATGTGATGATATGTACATAATGGCTGCCTTTTCGCCGAATTTTTTTTGGTCGAATTTCATTTGCCAACCAAAATTTTTCCGAATGTTCACTTTGACAACTACTTATTGGCAAAGTTTTGTATGCCAACCTCTCATTTGGCCGAATTATTATGAAAACGAATATCATTTTGACTTTAAATTTGGAATATCATTCACAATGGAATATCGTTAGGCCGAAACACTCTTATGATGAATTTGGATTAATTTAGGTTCAGGTGCGGCGGGGGTGGCCCTTAGCCGCGAACATGTTTGTGTTAATTTAGAAACAGTCTTTATTTTACCTTAGAATGTCTTATTTTTTTTGGCTTATTTTTTGGGTCAGGTTCGTTTCGTAGCAAGTGGAACAAAGTAGTCTCTGCCTACCCCTGTGGGAAAGAGGCGTCACGGTATGTATGTATGTGTATGTATGTATTTTTTATTAATGATTATGTAGTACAGTCACCAGCATAAATATGTGATCACTTTTGTACCTTGTCATTTTAAAGTCATGTTTGAAAACCATACGAAATCATGTAACGGCTGAAAGCGACAAGGTACAAAAATGATCACTTATTTATGCTGGTGACTGTACCATTTGGCTATATAAAAATTGACATTTTAATTAGTGCCCATAATATAAAAAACAAACAAACGTTGAGTTGGCAATCGTGAGGTTGAGAAATAAAACTAATCATTTTAACAAGTTGCCATATGATGATTCGGCAAAATGAAATTCGGCCAAACGTTGATTGCGAAGGTCGTAAATTTTTCGGCTATACGATAGAGAACCGTACATAATATTTGACATGAGGGCTGTATCGATATTTATGCGCTCGACTGTACTCTTTCTTTTTTCTCTCTATGTGCATCGAATGAGTGTGAATAAATATTCCTCTCTCTCTCTCCCTTAGTGACAGGCCTACCTTCATCATCGGTGCGCAGCTTCTTCCGCAGCTGGTCCATCTTGGCGTCCCGCTCCTTGTCCTGGTGCTTCCGCTTGAGCGTCAGCGTCCCATAGTTGGGCTTCTCGCACGGGTCCGGCTCCTCCTTCTGCTCCTCGCGGACCTGACAACACGCATCGTGATATAAAATAAATAAATAAATATCATAAGACAAATTACACCAATTGACCCCACAGAAGAAAGAGTTATAATAGAAGTGGTATGTGAACGAGAGACGATTGCCACCTTTATGCGGAAAATTGCACGTATGAACGTCAAATTGAAGTTGACGTTTTGAGTAGCAGATTTATTCAGCCAGAATCAGATTTTCTTGAATATTCTGCTGTCATCAGTTAGTTTTTCAACCACGTAAACCTAAATCCCATTCATAGCTGGGCATTAACTCGTTAATCCGTTAATCGTTAATTAACGAAGTTAACATTTTGATTAACGGATTAACTTTTAAGTTAACTTTAAAAAATGTTAACGGACACGTTAATTCCGTTAATATGCAGAAGTCTGTTAATCGTTAATCCTATGCCTACTATTTACCGCACGGCACCACGGCGCGGCGCGGCGCGAAAAACAGATTCAGACAAGTATGAAACGACAAGTGCCGGGCGGCGCGTGGCAGCGAGTGAAATAAAAACAAAACTAAACTAAAACTAGGTACATTTTGCCAGTGCGTGCGAGTGAGAAAACTGCGAAGAGATTTGTTTCGTTTAATCATTTCATTACTTAGCGCAGAACCTAAACCAACAGGTTTTATAAGTTCACTAACGCAACGATATAAAAATGCAGTTTCACATATATTAACGGATTAACGATTAACGTTAACTTGCGTTAATTCTTCCGAAATATAACGCTTTAACGTTTAACGAAGCTAACTTTTTTTGTAGCGGATTAACGATTAACGAAGTTAACTATTTGATTAACGGTGCCCAGCTATGATCCCATTCAGCAGATTACATTTTGCAACGCAGTTATTTTAACGACATCTGTTGTGCAATGGCACATCGGATATCCCGGTACTAAAACTCTCCCTCCGTCTTACGCCTGACGCGAGTTTAACGTTTTATACCCATCCCAAAAAGTGCTCAACGGCGCTAAAGAAGTTTTCACAAAAAACGACTTACCAATCCATATTCATCATAGTTGGTGATCCCGATCTTTGTGCAAATCACCACCATCAAGTTGGCAACGATCTGGCTGTCATCCACCAGCAGCGTCTTCACAGAACCTGTTCCAACATCAGAGTGCCATCAGCCAAATATGTGGTCTATCCTACCGCCCTAAGGTTAAAATTCCTTTGCACGTCACAATATATAACGTCGATAAGACAGGCTGACAACTGGAAAGTTCGACTTTAGCGACATTTTCATTTGATAGGAATTTGGATGAAAAGTGGTAGACCACTTATTTGGGCGACCGTACACGGTTGACATTTAACACCCTTAAGGTGCGACCACACCGCCGCTTAAAAAACGGTGACGTTACGAAATCGCAACAAAATGTATGAAGAAACGGTGAGGTATGCGGGTGGTAGGGCCTTGTGCAAGGTCCGTCCGGATAGCTACCACCATCTTACTCGCAAATCCTGCCGCTAAGCAGCAGTGCTTGCACTGCTGTGTTCCGGTGTGGAGAGTAAGACAGCCGGGGAAATTACGGGCACAAGAGGCATTTCATCTTAGCCCTCTAGGTTGGCAACGCATCTGCAATCCCTCCGGGGTTGCGGGTGTCTATGGGCAGTGGTGATCGCTTACCATCAGGTGACCCACTTGCTCGTTTGCCTTCCTATTCGCATAAAAAAAAAAAAAAAAAAAAAAAAAACAGAAAACGTGACGCATACGACACGTCACTGCGTATACGCGGCGGTTTGGTCGCACCCTTATTCATAAACGCTCTGTAGGCTTCTGCTAACTTAGCAATCGTTTGTCCTTATCTGTGGGTAAATGTCAAAGTGACAGATAAGGACAAACGATTGCTAAGTTAGCAGAAGCCTACAGAGCGTTTATGAATAAGGGGGTAAGACTGATGTAATAAGACCTAAGATTTTTATGAAGACGATTTGAAACTATTTCCAACTAGCTAGACACACTGTTCCCTTAGTTATTTGTGACACAAAGGAGCAATATGATGTATTTACGGCGACGGCGGTGCATTTAATCCAGAATGAACCGAAAGATTCTACAATAGAATCTTGAGCGTAGCGAGGGATTCTAAAGTAGAATCCTGAGCGAAATGAGGGATTCAAGTATTAACGCCCAAGATGAAAATCTTTTTACCCCCGAGTGGCTCACACATCTTTTCACACCAAGCATTAAGAAACTTGAAAAAAAAAACTTAATTAAAGAGTTACCAGCATAGAAAATGGTGTGATTTTACAATTTTATCAAATTCTAAAAATTGCATTTACAAAAAAACATTCGGAATTAGGGTCTTATTTACGACTTAGGGTCCCGTTTATACCCTTTGGGTACGGAACCCTAAAAATTATGAATGTTACCACAATTTTAGTGTAAGTACACGGTTTTAAACAATAAATGGACCCGATTCTACAGCGGCCGCTAAAATTCCTAATTTTATTTAGGCGTTTATTTAAGCGTAGCTAAATCCCTTTGCTGAGCGGCTGTCACAGTCAATTGACAACGCTAATTTTAAAATGAGAAAATTTAGTTTTAGGCTATTTAGGCGATGGGCACGTAGAATCGCATCCAATTTTTCTTATTTCTTATTCCCGCTGCCTGCCGCAGCCTACCGCACGCCGCTGCCAGCAACTCACCGTCGAGCATGCGCACGCGCAGGTTCCTGGTCTTGCGGCTGTACTCGAGCAGGTCGCCGTTGCGCAGCATGTAGTAGTCGAGGCTGCGCGACGCCTCCAGCCATATGCCCTTCTTGTTGTCCTCCTCCGACGCGAGGAACAGACCGTACTCTTTGGCTGTGGGAACGAGACGGCGACATGTTTATGAGGACGTTTTGAAACACAATAATATACAATCATATTTATTTATTTATTTACTAGCTGTTGCCCGCGACTTCGTCTGCAAAGAATTCGTTTATCGCTATCCCGCGGGAATTTTCCGGGATAAAAAGTAGCCTATGTGCTATTCCAGACTTCTCTATCTATGTGCCGAATCTTATCCAGATTCGTCGGGCCGTTCCGGCGTGATTGAGTAACAAACATCCATCCATCCATCCATCCAAACTTTCGCATTTATAATATTAGTTAGATATACTCACGGTCGCTGGCGCTGGCCTCCAGGATCTTCTCCCGGATGACACGGCAGGCGTCGTAGACGGTGGTGGCGGGGTCAAACTGGATGGTCTTGACCACTTTGCCGCTGTCCAGCGATATCTTGAGGGAGAGCGTCGCCATGCTGCTGAGGGAACGAGCTCTGAAACGAAATATGCTATGTCAGGACCAGAATCTAACCTCATATAAATTTATACAACACGTCGTATAGAATTAGGGATTTTTTAGCAGGCCGTCCAATACGCATTTGGTCCAATACGCAGTTCGTCTATTATGCAGTTCGTCAGATGTCGTTAACGTAGTTCGTCCATATCGCTATTCGTCCATATCGCTGTTCGTCCATATAGCAAAGTCAAAGTCAAAAGTCAAAAGTTTATTTTGCAAATAGGCCGCCGAGGGCTCTTTTACATGTCTTTTTTTGAATCTACCAGCGCATTCGGAAAGACCATCATTGCCAAGAAGAAGCTGTTCGTCCATATCGCTATTCGTCCATATAGCTGTTCGTCCATATCGCTATTCGTCCATATCGCTGTTCGTCCATATAGCTGTTCGTCCATATCGATATTCGTCCATATAGCTATTCGTCCATATCGCTGTTCGTCCATATCGCTATTCGTCTATATCGCTGTTCGTCCATATCGCTATTCGTCCATATCACTATTCGTCCATATGGAGTGTGCAGTGAGGGGTTGTCAGAGTAGGCATCGCATACATATTGTGGTGCGCCACCCCCTCGCTGACTATCGCTGCCTACCTTGACAATCCCCCGCCACTGGAATTAGGTATACTGGATTTTTTCAGCAGGTGTTTGGGTAATTTGGAACTTTAGGCTGATGCCGCGGCGACGCTCACCTGTGTACGGTGACAGTGGCGGCGCGTGCCGGGCCCGAGGCGAGGTCGAGGTCAAGGTCGAGGTCGCTGGCGCGGCGGCGCGGCCGGCTGAACGAGCGGAGCCGCTCTCTCGGCTCAGTAACCTGAAAAAAAACACACTTTAGTCTCTGCAACATTCCCGGCTGGAAAACTCTGGATGAGATTGGCACAGTACCGGGCAAAGTGGTGTGAAAATGAAGACTCAGAAGTGGGTGGATGTGGGCTGATTAGATAGTCTCTGCAAATTAATGGAATAGCTCAATTGTAGACAAGTCCTCGAACATGACTTTAAAGTGACAAGGTACAAAAGTGATCACATATTTATGCTGGTGACTGTACAATGGATTTATTATCTGACCTCTTGCGTCAACCGTCGCCAGTTGTCGAGCGCGTGCTGTATGCGCGCGCGCAGGGAACGTCACGGGAGCGTCGGTGCTTGCGGTGCGGGGTCAGGCTGTGTCTGCAAACAACAAACAACAAATTAATAATTAAGACTTTTTTTCTTATGAGACAGGACGGCCAAACGAACGCGCGTCGCCAGTCTTTTTTAGGGTTCCGTAGCCAAATGGCAAAAAACGGAACCCTTATAGATTCGTCATGTCTGTCTGTCCGTATGTCACAGCCACTTTTTTTCGAAACCATAAGAGCTATACTGTTGAAACTTGGTAAGTAGATGAATTCTGTGAACCGCACTAAGATTTTCATACAAAAATAGAAAAAAAAAAAAACAAATAATTTTGGTGTTCCCCAATTCCCCATACTTAGAACTGGAACTCAATTTTTTTTTTCATCAAACCCATACGTGTGGGTAGCTCTTCAAAAATGATATTGAGGTTTCTAATATAAAACTAAAAAAATATTATGATGTACATTTACCATGCAAACTTTCACCGAAAATTGGTTTGAACGAGATCCAGTAAGTAATTTTTTTTTAATTTAATATTTGTCTGTTAAAGTAGGTACTCAAAAATATAAAATGACCTCACACTGCCTACATTTTGCTTAAGAGCAGTAGAATTATAGTCTAACTCGCTCGCAATCGTCATCGTGTTCATTTTGACAGTTCATGTATGGGCTGACAATTGGCATCGGAATCAGCTAGCTGTCACATTCATATAAGAACTGTCAAAATGAACACGATGGCGATTGCGAGCGAGTTAGACAATAAGCCTACAGGGCTCTGCTAACACCGGATTTTATAATAACTTGGCGAATATGTACGGAACCCGACTCAGTCCGACTCGCACTTGGCCGGTGTTTACTTTTCGTTCTAGAACTGGGTAGTTTATCACTCGCTCTCTTTCCAGCCGTGCAACAGAGGCACTGAACTAGGTCGACGCATTAAACAGCAAACTACGATCAGAAGGCATCTGCCTCGGCCGACCCATTTGCGCAACACGCAACGAAACCATAGCAGCCCCAGGGCTTAGTTCGAGCGTAATCTTAGCGTAATATTTCAGCCATGAGTCGCGTAATTTACGCTTCAGTTTGCGACCAAACCGCCGCGTACACGCAGTGACGTGTCGTATGCGTCACGTTTTCTCACCGTTTCTTCATACATTTTGTTGCGATACCTTAACGTCACTGTTTTTTAAGCGGCGGTGTGGTCGCACCTTCATTCGGTACTTATAAGTGCCAGCACGTAAGTCTAATCTGACCTTGTATGCGTAGAAGTATAAAATACGGTATCCGTGGGTGCGCAGATCCCCTCCACGTGACTCGTCATCGCTAGACTTACGTGCCGGCACGTATAACCCCGACGCAAGTATGGATCTGACAGCGTGCATTAAGACGTCATGGTATGGCCCCAGGAACTATTTCCTTGACTGTACATACCACCGAACAACGGTTAAATAAATAACGACACTGTCTTCTTCAACCTCGACATTGGCGGAATCATCGACAGTATCGATGGCGCTATTTCTTTTTTAAAAATTGAATTGATTGACTGCACATACAAGTATTTCAGGCCATAACTCATAGCGGGCCGCAAGTGCTGGCTATAACGGTCGAGTAATAAACGAAACGAATCCGGGCCCGCGGAGTGGTTACTAATAGCTGTGTGAACCGATGGATACACGGTGTTAGCGGTGTTACTATGTATTTCAACATTCAAACACTGCTTACAAATTAACATAGCGCCGGCGGTGGGACAAGTGCCTTAAGGCGCTGTCAACAGCAAATGACCTTGAGCAGCGCCACTCTTCACACATACAGTTCGCGTACCTGTGAGTGAAAGAGAAGAAACTATTCCGGCAGCTTGGCGCGCGTCTAAAATCTTGCAAATAAGACATAAATAAGAAGAAATAAGAAAAAGTATGGATTATTTGTGAAATATGACTCGTTAGCCGTGTAGGTATGAATATGTTGACTTCATGTTTTTAATTGCAGACCCATACGTCGAAAAAATAAAGACATAGAACCGTTTAATGATGATTTTAAGACCAATCTTTGCAATTATTTTCTATCGAGCCGATTTTGTTCAATTATGTATCGAGTCCGTCTAGCGTGTTTGAAATATGATGAAAATTAACATTATATTTTTTTTGTATTTTTTTTTGTGTGTAGTTTTTCTTAAAAAAGTGCTTAAATAACATAAATTTCAACAAAATTAGGTGTTGTCAGCCTCTTAAGCCTCTGATGTTCATTGGCAATGATTGTACCTATGTCATCAGGTAGGTAACTCACTTGCTCTTGTGCCTTCTATATTGTATTAGCTTCTGCCCGGAACTATGCAATTATCCGGGTTAAACAGTAGCCTACGTTTTAACCCAGGGTACCAGCTATCTCCGTTCCAAATTTGAAGCTAATCCATCCAGTCGTTTGTCGCCGGCTAGCGGAGAACAGGAAAGGAAAACAAGGCGTGGGTGTAAAAAATATAATACAAAATAAATATGTACAAAGTCGTTTCAGTCAGCACTGCTCTTGAAAGGATAATAAGCACTGGCCTGAGACTTCGGGTAGGCAGGAAAGCAGGCAGGGCAGGGTGTCGTGTCAGGATGGCCTCGGACTGCTCCGAGGCGTCAGAGTGGAGAGTTGGAGGAGCGGAAGTGTGGTGTAGGTAGTAGACGGGAAAGGAAGGGCTGTAATCAAACACCCTGCTTAAAGCTCGTAAAGCCTATCCAAGCCTCGTTTCAGTGTAGCCTAGGCCAGTGAGAAAAACTAAACGAGACTCGGATTAGGTTTCACAAAATAATTAAACTCTAGAAACAGTAAAGCTAATATTTACAGTACCTGCGTTAGTGGCAGCCCTTTTATAATTATATACAAGTAGTTTACACAAGCAATCTTCAGTCTAATAAAATATAATTGGAATAAAGTACCGAAATGCGGCTTATTCCTTGCCAAATAATCGAGCGAGTCCCAGGAAAAAACAAAAGCCGATCGTAAATTTAGAATTTTGAATTTAGTTTTTATTTGTAAGCGGCCAGTGCGCTTTTGGTGCGTCGCGGAGGTTTACCATGTTACACGTTTCAGCGTGAAGAAGGTACAAACATACACACTCACTCACATCAGCACATCGTCAAAAACTTTCGCATTTATAATATTAGTAGGATAAAAATAACATCGCCTGAGATCATTCATCCACAATCTATTTGTCAAGATGTTTTGATAGCAGGCATTAGCATTAATCGCCTAACAATGCGTAACCGCGTATGACAGCCGTCTGTCACTCGCGAGATCTATTTATACGGACAATATAATAGCGTGCCCGCGCGCAGGTGGCCGCCGTCACAAATAGTACAAACACTTTATGGCGCCGGCATTGATTCATTTTAATACAACACAAACAATATGTACCATCAGCCAAATATGTGGTCTACCACCCTAAGGTTAAAATTCCTTTGAACGTCACAATATATAACGTCGATAAGACAGGCTGTCAACTTGAAAGTTCGACTTTAGCGACATTTTCATTTGATAGGAAATTGGATGAAAAGTGGTAGACCACTTATTTGGGCGACCGTACTTTTTCCATGTGTTGCAGTTTTTAGTGTCGTTTAGAAATTTAAATAGTTTTGAAAATGTTTTTCAGGATTTTTGACTCGACAAGGGCGGGATTAAATTTTGAATCAAAAAATGAAAAATCTTTGTTTCTTTTTTTACATAAAATAAGCTTACGTCTGACCTCAATCTCGCTTGATGGAAGGCGAAGATGATGCCTAAGATGAAACTAACCCAGCCATCTGCTGAAATATTCGGGATAAATTCTGATAGACGTATTAAATCGTCATATGTTGGTAGTCCTTATTCTGTGGCATTAGGGTGCGACCAAACCGCTGCGTATACGCAGTGCAGTGACGTGCCGTAGGCGTCTCGTTTTCTCACCGTTTCTTCATACATTTTGTTGCGATTCCGTAACGTCACCGTTTTTTAAGCGGCGGTGTGGTCGCACCTATACTACTTATACCTTTCAACATAAATAAACTATTCTTGTACTCAAGCAAAGTTCTCAGAAGTCATTGACCCATAATCCTCGTAACTGCGTGAAAACAGTTCATTCATGCTGCTAAATATAGCAACCATAGAATGCTGCTGAAGATATCTTCATAGATGGTTAGATAGTGGTTAGCTATGCATACCATACTAACCGTTTGAGTCTCTGGATCCAAGTAGCTTCATATTCGAATATTTATTTGAACAAATAGTGACATACTCGAATAGGTGAAAATAACAGACTATTCGCATCACAATTTGGTGCTGTCAACAAGCTTTGTCACTACATAGTATAAAACAAAGTCGCTTTCTCTGTCCTTATGTCCCTATTTCCCTATGTCCCTTTGTATGCTTAAATCTTTAAAACTACGCAACGGAATTTGTTGCGGTTTTTTTAATAGATAGATTGAATCAAGAGGAAGGTTTATATCTACACTAATATTATAAAGAGGAAAGATTTGTACCTATTTTTGTATGTTTGTATGTTTGTAATGAATAGGCTCAAAAAGTACTGGACCGATTTAAAAAATTCTTTCACCAATAGAATGCTACATTCTTCCAATTTGACATAGGCTACATTTCATTTTGAAAAAAATTTGGGATCCTTGGTAAAATTTGAACAATGTAACCGAAGGTGTAGAAAAATGAGTCTTAAAATATCTTTCGTCGAATGCGCTGCCGAAACTATTAGCGATAGAACAAAATAATGTACAACAATATTGAAGAACATCATAATGTCTACAAAAAACTCCGCGGTAGCATATGTCCAACTATTGTAGTTATGTCACTACAACTACTTTTTTCATTTTAAACATTAATGAAAATGCTAACCAAATTCAAACCATGCTATTTATGTGTTTATATTAATCCTTATCCAAATAAATTATTTTATGGTCAAGACCATTTAACTACCTATAAAATAGTTTTTAAATTATTTAAATTGGACTTTCCATTCAAAAGATATTACGAATTAAAAAATTCAAACAGTAAACAAAAACGCCATAGCGCCGTGGCCGTTCTTTGCGATGCAGTCTGCAGTGTTTTATATCCAAATTTCCAAAAATAAATAATTGTCTACCCCGTGCGAAGCCGGGACGGGCTGCTAGTCTTACATAAAGGTGTACAGGCGGCTTATTGCCTAACTCGCTCGCAATCACCATCGTGTTCATTTTGACAGTTCATGTATGGGCTTACAATTGGCATCGGAATAAGCTAGCTGTCACATTCATACAAGAACTGTCAAAATGAACACGATGGCGATTGCGAGCGAGTTAGACAATAAGCCTGCAGATCTTTTGGCGTCTTGTTAACGTACATATTTTTATGCTCTTGACTGTAAAACATAACCCTCCTGGCGCAGTCGGTTAAACAGACCCCCACATGCAACCCATTAACATTGGGCGAGCCCTTCACTGCCGAGTTATTGCAGAGTTTTGCATAAAAACGTTAAACTGTATGCAAGGGAATGCTGACAGAGTGCTCCATAGACTTTATTGCGATGGCCGACGCCTACGTTTTAATTTGATCACTTTAAATGGATCATAACGTGAGGAATGCGTAATACTGAAGCGTTAATGGAGACCCAACCAATTTTAAATTCCACTAATATTATAAATGCGAAAGTATGTGAGGATGGATGGATGAATGTGATGCGAGTCATATTTGTTCCTTCTTCACGCTGAAATGACTGGACGGATTGCGACAAAATTTGGAACGGAGATAGCTGTAGGTACCCTAGATTAACGCCATAGGCTACTTTTTATCCCGGAAAATTGCATAGTTCCCGCGGGATAGCGATAAACGCCTTATGACAAGGTAGACAAATCTAAATAAAGGTATTATGGCTTGCTCCCACCTTGCTCCGATAACATATGCACTGCACCTTAACTCAGTTATAGACTAACAGCCTTATTCATAAAAAGTTAGAGGCTCTCTATAAGCTCGCTATAGGACCGATGCAAAAAAACATGATTCATAAACGTCAATTAGCGCTAATCAGTCCATCAAGGGTCTGTTAAGTCTTCCAAAAGTTAGCGGACCGCGTAGACCCTACTTTATCTCTCTGCTAACTCACAAAATGGCCGCCACACATGTGAACAGCTGATTTTGGCAAGAGCAAAACCATACGCAAGACAGTTTTTTTTGTTTTAAGTTTTTATTCCCTCCGGGAAAGGTGAAGGAAACTAGATCCACACTGCCTCGTTCGGGTTAATTCGCTGGTTTCCCGTTAATTCGCTGCCACTGCTGTCAATTTTTTTTTAATTCACTAAAAGGCCATTTTTGGTCTATGATTTGTCAAGGTGACAACATAACGCGTCTAATCCATCCATCAGCAGCTCATTAGCTAACAGGCCGCTAGCAAGCGTTTATGAATCATACTTTTTAACAACTGTCAAATAAGCTAAATCAGTCTGTTAACTAATCGACTGATCAAACCTCAATTAAGGATTTTTTATGAATAAGGCTGTAAAGCTTTCAAATAAAATAAAACATCTAAATCGGTTCACCAGTTAAAGCGCTACGTTGCCACAGACACACGCACATACCTATCAAGCTACCCCTCTTTGCGTCGGGTTGTTAAAAGCACAAATTCCACCCGCACCAGACCAGACCACTGTCGAATACAAAGTGACAGAATCCAAAACAAAGCCCCTACATCATCAAACTGTCATAAAACGTTGCAGCGGGCATCGACGCGGAAACCAATAGCTTTCATGTCTCGCGCTAAACGGCAAGCTTAAGGCCCGAGCACCACTACAGCAGCAGTGCGTAAGCGAAGCGATAGGCCAGTGGTTCCTCCTTTTCAGTTCGGTTACACTTATGACCTATACTCCATTCGTTTAGGTATTTAAAAAAAGGTTAACAATCTTATGAATCTTATAAATTAATTATGAAATAACAATGTAATTCTTAACTAATTTTTAAAGTGTAAAGATTTAGATTTAGATTTTTTTATAAAGTGTATATACATTTCAATAAAAAGACATGTCAAGATTGTTTACCTTTTTTTAAATACCTAAACGAATGGTGTATAGATAGGGTCACGGATTACCCCTTCCCAGTATTTCGCGGGGGTAACGAGCTTTCAGCGTTCAACAGCCTTATTCATAAAAAATCCTTAATTGAGGTTTGATCAGTCGATTAGTTAACAGACTGATTAAGCTTATTTGACAGTTGTTAAAAAGTATGATTCATAAACGCTTGCTAGCGGTCTGTTAGCTAATGAGCTGCTGATGGATGGATTAGAGGCGTTATGTTGTCACCTTGACAAATCATAGACCAAAAATGGCCTTTTAGTGAATTAAAAAAAAAATTGACAGAAGTGGCAGCGAATTAGCGGGAAACCAGCGAATTAACACAACAGACGAGGCAGTGTGGATCTAGTTTCCTTTACCTTTCCCGGAGGGGATAAACTTAAAACAAAAAAAACTGTCTTGCGTATGGTTTTGCTCTTGCCAAAATCAGCTGTTCACATGTGTGGCGGCCATTTTGTGAGTTAGCAGAGAGATAAAGTAGGGTCTACGGTCCGCTAACTTTCGGAAGACTTAACAGACCCTTGATGGACTGATTAGCGCTAATTGACGTTTATGAATCACATGTTTTTTTGCATCGGTCCTATAGCGAGCTTATAGCGAGCCTCTAACTTTTTATGAATAAGGCTGCAAGACAACAACCAGCTCATGCGCCCACGAAAAACCAATTTTACCCCCGAGGGGGTAATTAGGCACTCCCAGATCAGGAACCCAGGCGATAGGAGATTCACTAAAGCCGGACTCACCTGGGAGCTGCAACCGTAACTGTTGCATGTTACAGAAACCATAAACGCTAGTGTGTACGGAGCTCGCTAGCCAGCCTTTATCTCCGCTTGATTTGGCATCTCATTCTATTAGTTCTTTTAAAGCATGCCATAACATGGATCCGTATCGTATGTCTGTCATAATAATAACTACCCAAGAACAATCTCTACAACACTAAAAATCTGTGATATAAAACCTTGGCTCTAGGTTTATGAACTTTCTTTGACTTGTCTTGTTTTTCTAGGAAGTATCCACCCTTTAAAGAATAAAAATTCTTAAGTAACCTTATTCTTCTGAAGGTTACTATAGTATACTTATATACTATAGGTACAGTCTCAAATATTTTCCTGCCTATTTCATCACGTAGTTGAGTAAGCTCGACCAGGGCCCTACTATGACGTCTTCAATACAATTCCGACCCAGTTCAGGTTTTAGCTGTCATTTTTAGTATGGATCTGACAAACGTAATTGAATCACATTAAGCCCCTCTACGAAGATTTTTCATTTATATCACGCAGTTTACTTTGAACATTGATTAGTGCCCGGAAACATTAGTCAACTAGGTATCTATGTTTCAAAAATCCAGAAAACATTTATAGGGCTATTAAATCAAACTAACCCATACACCTGTTGGTTGTTCAGAATACATCACTCGCCTCGCCATCGCTTTGGAGCCCTGGCTTTACGCATTATACATGCAATCGAAATATTTCGGCCACGGCTATTAAGCACAGAGGGGCTGTCTCTGAAATTCTAAATATTGTGCAGTCAATGGCAGCTCCTCAATTGTTTTATGCGAATTTTTAAGAGGGTCGTCTTGGGGTTACATTGTATTTTAAACGACTATAAAAGGGTCTAAATCTCAACACATGTGTTTATTATTATAAGAAAAACGGGACTTAATCACGTAAATAAAAAGAAATCGCGAAAAGAAAATCGGAAAAAAAAGAAAACGCGAAAGTTTCAATCGATACATGTGTTTATTTTTACACAAATCAATCACACAGTTCTATTTACACGGAACATGGTTGATGAACTAATTAGGGTTCTACCCAAAGGGTAAAAACGGGACCCTATTATTAAGACTTCGCTGTCCGTCCGTCTGTCACCAGGCAGTTGAAATTTTCACAGACGATGTACCTTTTTCTGTTGCCGCTATAACAACAATTAGAAAAAAATGATATTAGAAACCTTAACATCATTTTTGAAGACATATCCATAGATACTACACACATATGGGTTTGATGAAAAAAAAAATCGAGTTTCAGTTATTTCTTTCTATTTTTGTATAAAAATCTTCGTACTTATCAAATTTCAACATAATAGCTTTTATAGTTTCGGAAAAAAGTGGCTGTGACATACGGACGGACAGACAGACAGACATGACGAATCTATAAGGGTTCCGTTTTTGCCATTTGGCTACGGAACCCTAAAAAGGTAAGTACTAAAAACAGAATATTGTATGTCTGTCTATGTAAGTAAACGATATAAGATCACACAGCCTACATTTTGCTTAGGAGGTAGGGCTCTGCTAACACTGGATTTCATATTCACATGCCGAATTTGTACAGAACCCTCGGTGCGCGAGTCCGACTCGCATTTGAACGTTTTTTTAAAGGATTTCTTTAAGTCACAGCCTTTTGACAAGAGGTCAGGTCAAGAGTTAATATTAATACCCTAAACCGACGAGAATGTATGACGAGATTGACAAATTTGTATGTATACCTAAGTCAGGATATTGTATATATTTTAATGTGCGTAATTGTCGTCCTTTACACGTGCCTGTGTCGTGTCGCGACGCATCAGACACGCGTGAGCGCGCGCGCACCCTCCGCAATTGACACGTCGACGTTTGACAGGACCGTCTTCCCCACCCCTTTGTATAAACAAACAACGTAACCATTTCAACATGCGAATAATTATGGTAAAGTCAGCTATTCGCAACGCTACACAGTTTTTCATTCGGCAGTTGGCTACCACGGGCATGGCGGCCGAAGCGGCGTCGCGGCGTCGCCTAGCAACGGGCGCCTCCTATGGCGCTTACACTGCTATGAAAAGAGCTGACGTTGTCTACAACGCTTTATGACAGTACCTTTCTCGAAGCTATGTTCAATTTTGTACGGCTTAAAACATCAAAGCCTGTTTTCACTTTTTCACTCAGTCAATATGACAATCAGCCTAATTTTAAACACTTTCTTGGTCGACTATACAAGTTACAATTTTTCAAAGTTACACTAGCAACACTGCCCAATAGTGGTGGTCGTTATTACAACAGCAGATAATGTAATGCATTATTTGCACGCAACGAACAACACATTATCGAATCGTCAACTATCCTGTTATCATTATTCGTTGTCTGTTGCCAACGTTGTTCATACGCGCACTGTTGCCGCACTTGGCATAGACGCGCAAGCGAGTGCGCAACAAATCAAGTAGGTGTGTGTGAGAGATAGCGCTATACGCGCGAGCTCGCATCGCAATCGCAATTCAAATAACTGACTTTTGGTATCATTATTAGCTGCTGCTGTTTGTTGTCAGTCAGTACAATAACAAACAAGGTAACAGAGCGTTGTTTTGCTTTGTTCCCGTACGTTTTGAATACGCTGCGATCGAGACGAAATAAGTATAACAATTATTTAATAATAAGTTCATTATCGTTATGTAAAACAGCAATATAACAGGATAACAGGCAACAGTTTACAATAACAGCTATTTAAGAATAACACAACACTGTTATTCATTATTGCAAAACAGCCGTTATTGCCACCACTACTGCCCAACCAATCAGTGGTTGGTATTTTACAAGCTTAATATTAACTTGCAAGGTGTATGTATGTATGTAAGTATGTTTGTCTGGGTGGAATCTTGCGACTCAGTTTTAAAGCAGATAATCTTCATCCGATGAGCTGAAATTTTGCATAAATACTAGTGTAAGTCAAAATTTGAAATGTTGTCAATTATAGGTAAACTCGAGGTTTCTCTAGTTGTTATAAGGGACACGTACGATTCTATTGTATTAAACATAATCCTAGACGATTTCAGCCCATCAAAAATGAACATGAAGTTTTGACATTTACGTTGCACCTTGATGTTGGATTGCATGAAGAAATACTGACAGGTGAGAGTAGATACGAGAACCAATCACATTGTAAGGGTGCGACTAAACCGCCGCGTATACGCAGTGACGTGTCGTAGGCGTCACGTTTACTCACCGTTTCTTCATACATTTTGTTGCGATTTCGTACCGTCACCGTTTTTAAAGCGGCGGTGTCGCACCCTTATACTAACGAGAGGTAAAACAATGTCAATATGACAACTTAAAATGAAGCGAATTGAAAGCAAAGCAGGGGTGCGAGTCGGGTTACCTCCACGTGTGACGAACAAGAGCTGCGGTTCGTTTCTGGATCCGTCCGGGGGGAAGAGCAGTGCTTGGTCCGGTGCACCCTGGGCAACGGCTAATGATTTCCTGGCAGTATCTGAGGGATATCATTGACCGTTGGCTAAGAACCCGACAGGGGGGGAGAGGGGTCTTAGACCGTGTAACCGTACAACGTTGCCGACATTTTGTCACATGA
This sequence comes from Pandemis heparana, assembly GCA_963854515.1. Lineage (NCBI taxonomy): Eukaryota > Metazoa > Arthropoda > Insecta > Lepidoptera > Tortricidae > Pandemis > Pandemis heparana. The sequence goes on from OY978034.1 coordinate 8,564,553, forward strand.
TTGTATATTGTATTTTATGAAAATTTTACCCTGACATTGGCGAAGTTGTCGTCGCTATAACGACTTGTAACGCCACAAAGAAAAAAGAAGAAGAAGAAGAAAGCAAAGCAATACATGAGAGCCTTGTAGGGTTCCTTATTGATGAAGACCAGATAGTACAGTAGATTGATAAAAGTGACTACACCCGACTAGTCTATGATTTAAATTGGATGAATTCAATGAATATTTCTAAAAAAGCTCACCTATCGCCAATTACATTTCATGCAGGTCTGGGAGCAAAGAAAACATAATATGTACCAGTTGCTTCTCTTCCCGCGCAGATGGTAAAAGCCCATCGAGGGAATGAGCGAAAATCTTAGGAATCATGTTATAGGCGATGCTAGCAACCCATCACTATTTTGATTCCTCTTTCCACCTATACGCCCACCTATGCTAAACGTGACTTTTAGGTCTTGTTATCCCACTCTCTACCCCGTAAGTGATAACGACCTGATTTACATGCATGAATGGCCAATTTGCAAAAATAATTTCATGTCACCTTATTCCTAATCCTGAGCAAATAGAACGAAAGGCAGAAAGTCTTCATTATAAACAAAGTGTATATCTAAAATGACATTCTCAAGAAACCATATCATCCACGTATACCCTACATAAACAGAACAACAGCTATTGAAGCAAACCCTTACAAAGGAACAAAGACACCCAAAGTGACAGGCGACGGGCAAGTGACACAGGCATTAAAGTATCGGGTTGCCAGCTATTTGTCGGTATTGCCAGTAATGGAGATCGAAAAGAAAATGTTAATAGGGGTAATCAATGAGAGAAAATTGAAGATAAAGCACCTATAAAATATATCAAGAGAGAGACAGTTGCTATAGCAACTGAGAGACTGTGAATAGTGTGAATGTAAGTCAATAAAGTCAAAGGTAAATTTGAAGCGCTCAAAAATTCCACATGGATCATTTTTAAAGTAGTAAGGTTCAAAAGTTCCTGGCCGTATATATTTAAAAGAAGAAAACAAGAAACAAATGAATGTCATTTTATTTGTCATTTATTCAGCTATTGTGTGGATAATTTCGTGGTTTGTAACTTTCGTTTTCATAAAATTTTCTTTGATTTAAATATAAAAAGCGGTGTAATTTGTACAATGTTCAAATTGGAGTATCGATCAGTGATAAAATTTCTGACAAAGGAAGGCATAAGTCCAACTATAATCAAAGAAAGGTTAGATAACGTGTACGGGAATTCCTCCCCTTCGTTTTCGACTGTTAAGGATTGGTGTAAGCAGTTTCGTTTAGGGCGTGAGTCCATCGATGACGAACCCCGACCAGGCCGCCCTGGTGAGGTTCTTACGCAAGATAACGTCGATTTAGTCGAACAAGAGGTACTGAAGGACAGAAGACTAAAGACGAAGGAAATAGCGTCAAGAACGGGACTTACGAAAATAACAGTCCTTAGGATTCTACACGACCATCTAAACATGAATAAGGTTAGTGCAAGATGGGTCCCGAAACTTCTCTCGAGTGCTCAGCGAGCTGAACGAGTGGCGTGCTCCAAGGAACTTTTAGAGGAGTTCAAGTCATGTGAGAGTGAATTTATCCAGTCCATTGTTACCGGAGACGAAACTATGGTCTTATACTATGATCCTCTTTCGAAAAGAGAGTCGATGGAGTGGCGTCGTTCTGGGGAAGCACCCCCTCGAAAGGCAAAGGTGTGCCAATCTACCAAAAAGATAATGGCCACAATATTTTGGGATTGCGAAGGGATATTGCTTATAGATATCAAAGAACGAAATCAGACAGTAAACGGCAGTTACTATGCTTGCCTTATAGACCAGTTGCGAGAAGCAATAAAGCTTAAACGTCGAGGAAAACTCAGCAGGGGTGTCCGTCTTCTTCATGACAATGCGCCTGTCCACACGGCTGCAGTTGTAAAGGCGGCTATATCTAAATGTAGATTTAAAACAATCCGTCACCCACCTTACAGCCCTGATCTAGCCCCAAGCGACTATTTTTTATTTTCTAAACTTAAATCGGACTTAAGGGGGAGAAAATTTTCGTCCGATGATGAGGTCGCTGCTGCAGTTTTCGAGCATTTCGAAGACAAAACTTCCGAATATTATTTTAAAGGCATAGAAATGTTAATCAAACGATCTGAAAAATGTATAACAATAGGAGGAGACTACATTGAAAAATAAAAATATTTTTTTTAACCTAAACGTTAATTTTCATTATTAGGCCGGAAACTTTTGAACCTTACCACGTAATTATGTATTCAAGCAAGTGTAAGTAATTCCAATGAGGTCTACATTGAGACTTCAATTAAATTATTACAAAAGCACCGCCTCTAACTAATTTAAAAAAACAGACATTTAATAATGAACATGAAAATCTGTACGCAGCAGATTGTTAAAATGTTAAAATTCTAAAAATTGAAAAATTTAAGTCATTTTAAATTTAAATACTACAGTGGGTGTCGCACTTCTAGATCAATCTGCACTGATTAAGACCAACTAAAACGCGTGTTAAAAAACTTCTGAATTCAATATAGGTAATCATTACAAGATATCACCACACACGAGTACATAAACAAGATTATATACCCACAGTACATAGCCAAGAAAATCTATAAATCCGTGGAAATCTGCGCAAACAAACATCACGCATGCGTCACCCCCACCTTTGATGGTAGGGGGGATCGATAAGACTCTGGCGCCGGCAAGTCTGGCGCCTGCGACGTCGCCACCGTCTCCCTTACACTTTGGGGAGATAACGGGAGAGAAAAGGTGGGGGTAGGGCGTGGCTGTTTGAAAGGCACGTGTAGATTTTGAAGGTACTTACTGAAGGTAGAATATTATATTATATTATTCGAAGAAAGGCAGTCATTCGAAAATGTAAATTGGCTTAGGTACTCGAATTCAATAATCAGAAGTGCTGGCGAAAAAATTTTAAAATGGTATTAACGATAGAATATTTAAAAGTATCTGCGTAAAATTAATCTGTTAAGAAAGCCTTTACAGAAACAGACTAAAAAAAATCAAAATTACGTACAGAATATAGTCTAGAAAATTCAGACGATGATGACGTGGCAACGGACAGAGATCCTATCGTTAATAAAAATAAAGTTACGCTTACTATTACCGCTTGTGATTTCTAAGACAGTGACACAGTGTTAGTTAATGTTATCCCATTGTAAGATAAAAGCAAAATCTCCCATGCCCATCGCCGCCATATTGCACATCCGGTGCCGCCGGAAGTCGTCACGCTGTCCGGGGAAATCGGATAGTCTGTTAGTCTGTTTTCTATTAGCGGATTAGGGGACGATCGGACATCGGGGGATGAAGATGATGCAGTGAACTGGACCGTTAATGCGTGTTTTATTGGAGTTAGGAGAACATTAATCAAGAAATTATTCGGAATGACTGCGATATTTCTTCCCTCGACCATTAGAATGAATAGCATCTTAGTTAGGTGCATTACGTAGTTTCCGGCTAAGACTTATACTTTGAGCATTTAATTCTCTGAGTAGTACTATAAAAAATGAAAGACTTAGAAGTAGATTAAACGTTTTAACAACAATTTTATCTGTATCTGCGACGTTTTGACAAAATGTCGGGTCAGGAGTAACATAAACTGACGAGCATGTATAAAGATATTGATGAATGTGGATGAAGCGAAAAGTTATGTGAGGATCGTAGCAAGTGGGATAAAGTAGTCTGCCTACCCCTACGGGAAAGAGGCGTGACGGTATGTTTATCTGTAGGGGGATATATATGCAAATTACAATATTCTAGGAGATGTCTAGCAATATTAGATCCACAAAGTTACAAGACATTAGAAAACGTTAGAAACCTTTTTATTCCACTTGATAACAGATATTTGAGAATAGGTAAAAATAAAAAAACTGAATGCCTCAATCAACTTGATATAGAAACAACAAATATACTCAATCACCCCGTAATTGGCAAAAGCTAACAGTGCCCCGAACCTGCAATTTAGCAATTACTGGTCGATCAATCAACAGAACAGTAAGACTGCCTGCTGAGAGTAATGAAGCTGATTTAAATAAAGATGAGGGACCCCGCGGAGGTAAAGATGTTTCTAAACTAGCTGATAAAAGAGGGATAAAAGAAAATCAGGCTTAAGAGAACAAGAAAAGTAATGAAGATATAGTGAGATGAAAATAGTGGGAAGGAAAATATTAACTTTAAGAACCAGATATTTCCATCAATGTGGCGTCAAGACGCTGACACGGATGATATTGATTTTACTAACGACAAGAACAATATTTCTAATCACGACTCGTCTATAGTACTTTCTCGACGAAATGATTAACTGATTGCTGTACATATAATGAGACTAACAAAATTGGTAAAGTAAAAAATTATCACAGACCAATCATCACGCTCACACTAGAGCAGTTCAAAATGAAAACTAAGTGTAAATTGATAATGAAAACGCTAACACACATCATTTAATTACACACGATTTTGGAGCCGACATCGATGCAGCCGCTTGCTGTAAAGGGGCTCTAACGAACTGTAATGACAGAGTACAGGGTACAGGGCGAAGCGGATATTATTCTAATGCTCATACAAACAGATTAGAGGGCGACGACCCTGCTTTAATTGAGCTATCGGACAGTGACATTGCTAATTTGGCAGAACAAGGCTTTTTTGTTGCACTGACACAGATCTTTTAGAGATTGAATAATTAATCAAACGTGAAACGCTAACTTGTGCTTTAGAAGAAAACGGAGCGTTTATTCGGCATAATTAAACGGATATATAAGGTAAGCAATATAAGGAAATTCACTTTGATAGTTTCCTTGTAGCTCTGTACAAAGAAAATTGAAAATAAGACGAAGTCTACTGCGTTATTTTTTTTTTCGTTCAATACAATAGTTACGTAAACTTTTACTTTTGATACAGTTATGATTAGGATGGTTAATGCTGAGTACAGTTCCCAATCAACAGCAACTATAAAAACTATGAAACTTTCAAATAATGAACAATCAACACCAGACGAAACACTAAACTCTATTAACGCAGTTGACCGGTAACGTGACCCTCAACAATGCGGCAACGAGGGCTTCGAAACAAAGTGCCAAATAACGGCTGAAACTGGCAAACTAAAAGTTGGAGCACGTGGCAAGTGGCACTTACCTCGAGGAGCGGCGAGCCATCGCGTCGTCTCGTTCCCACTTTAGATGTAATACTTGCTCCTCGCTCTTTCACGCACTGCAGAACTTGAAACTGTAAGGTTGAGGTTGGTTGCTGGGTGCAGTATGGTTCTGTTGCAATGTGCAGTTAGTGAAAGAGCGGGGACCTCCGCTTGCGCGGACGGTCCATGGAGTAATGTCCCGCGACCCCAGCGTCTCTGCGGGACCTCAGGCTCTACCAACTCTCTCTCAACTCAGGGGTTGAACCGCGCGTGCGCGGTATCCACCCTCCGTCTCACCCAAACGCGCGAGTCGGACAGAGAGCACTAACTTGAGGGATGATTTTCGGAGGGTGAAAATACGGCGAAAGATGGAAATGCATCTCGGAGTCCGCTCGGATTTCCGTGATTTTGCTTATTGATTCGCGGAGCCCAAGTTATTAATACCCTTATTATGTCACAAGATTTAGTGGACGATAAAAACTGATCATTAAAAGTTGCCATTAAAAAAAAACCATATTCGCATCTCTAACATCAAACTTTTTTTTTAAACAAACGAAAATGAACTTTCAATCAATGGTAGCTTAGCTTAGAGTAGGAACTGAAACAGAAGACGCACGCTTTGCACGAATCCTTTAAAACATCTTAAATTCAATGTACGTAGTTGAAACAATCGAAGATGTACTTCAGATAAGGGTTGATATTACGAACGATACTGCAAAATCAGCAAAAAAGGGTTCAAATATAGACGCAGTAGGGTCTAATGTGGTTGTAGACGGTGAAAGGGTAAGTGTTGTGGACAATTATGAATATTTGCGCAGCGAAGCGAGCGGCGACGTGCCAGAAGTAATGGGCGGTGACGTAAGGGGTAAGGGACAACGCGATTGATACAGCATTTGTTATAAACACACGCGTTTGTACAATCTGTTGGTTTAGCTAAAAGCAGAGAAACACGCGTGATTATACGAGTATCTATCTGTTTATCCTAATATTATAAATGTTTGTTGCGCTTTCGTAATTAAAATACTCAACCGATCGATGTTGTTTGGCATGGTTTTTTTTTATTTTTTTTCATGTGAATAGGAAGGCAAACGAGCAAGTGGGTCACCTGATGGTAAGCGATCACCACTGCCCATAGACACCCGCAACCTCGGAGGGATTGCAGATGCGTTGCCAACCTAGAGGACTTAGATGAAATGCCTCTTGTGCCCGTAATTTCCCCGGCTGTCTTACTCTCCACACCGGAACACAGCAGTGCAAGCACTACTGCTTAGCGGCAGGATTAGCGAGTAAGATGGTGGTAGCGATCCGGACGGACCTTGCACAAGGCCCTACCACCCGCAAAAGGAGTTTGAGACCCTGGGAAGTACAGAATAGTTTTATCCTGTTGTAGTTTCCGAGGGTAGTCCCGCGGGCAAAAGCTAGTTTATCATCTTTTAATTTGGTGCCGGTGCCGGGGAATAACCTACATTTAACATTATAGAGAACTTATTATTTAATCCTACTAATATTATAAATGCGAAAGTTTGTGACGATGTTTGTTCCTTCTTCACGCTAAAACGACTGGACGGATTTGGATAAAATTTGGGACGAAGATAGCTGGTACCCTAGGTTAAAACATAGGCTACTTTTTATCCCGGAAAATTGCATAGTTCCCGCGGGATAACGATAAACATGTTTGCGGGTGGTAGGGCCTTGTGCAAGGTCCGTCCGGATCGCTACCACCATCTTACTCGCTAATCCTGCCGCCAAGCAGCAGTGCTTGCACTGCTGTGTTCCGGTGTGGAGAGTAAGACAGCCGGGGAAATTACGGGCACAAGAGGCATTTCATCTAAGTCCTCTAGGTTGGCAACGCATTTGCAATCCCTCCGGGGTAGCGGGTGTCTATGGGCAGTGGTGATCGCTTACCATCAGGTGACCCACTTGCTCGTTTTCCTTCCTATTCACATAAAAAAAAAAAAAAAAAAAAAAACATGGTCATTGCTAATTCTACGCGGACGAAGTCGCGGGCAGAAGCTAGTCAAATATAAAAATAATGAAATCAATTTATAGCATGTTTATTTTTGCACTCTTAAAACAATATTTTTTGTAGTATTTCGTAACTTACGCCTTAGAATTCTGTTCCAACGTTTCGTTGTACTGCGGTGCAATTTTATCAAATTAATGAGTTTAATTAAAAACGTTCATTATCATTTTCCTGGAACATAATCTTACTTTAATAAAGTATATATACGATGCAGTTACTTAACCAAACCAATAGTAATTAATATCAAGCATTTTTCTTATCATTCAACTTAAGAGACGCTTTTTGAACGAAATATAGTAAGTACGAAATGTAGAGCGAGATTTGAACTGCGGTCTCTTGAGAGAACGCACTGTTATTCCACACCTAATACCACTAGGCCAAACGCACATACGTTAAAGCGACGAAATCAACGTACACTTCAAAGATCGAACGCGACTCTAGCTTCATTCGTATTTCAAAATAAGCTCTTAGAGGATCCTGATATCCTGGTACTTAAACTTTCCCTCCGTCTTACGCCTGACGCGAGTTTAACATTTTTTACCCATCCCAAAAAAAAGTTTTCACTTCAAAAATGGATTTTTTTACAAAAACTTAAACATCACCAGAGCGTGACTTGTTTGCTGATAACTGGAGAAGTGTGTGCGTTGAATGTCTGCGTTTCTGTGAGGCGATGGATGTACGTGTGTCGTCATGTATTTAATTAATTAGTTATTATTGTAAAATGTTATGTGTTTTTAGTTTTATCTTTCTTTTATTGTCTGTCTTACTCAATGCCTTAGTGTCACACTGTAAGATTGTGTAAGATATTTCATAAATAAATAAATAAATAAATAAATCACACAGCTATAAAATAAATCACATTTTTTTCATTGTATGACATGTCATTTCGGAATAAAAAAATCTAATTGCATAGTAACAATTAACGGTAAAGAACCACGAGTATGTAACATTGTGGAGTGGCTAAGAGCTAATAAGTGGCGGCAACCCTTCCGAGTCAATATTGTGTCAGCTCCACGTGTCTCACGGGGCGCGCGTGCACGTTGCAAGGGACGACACGACAAGACACGACACGAAACAACAAAAGAAATAATGATGGGTGTATTTTTTAGAAAATATTGAATTTATACTACACTAGCTGTTGCCAGCGACTTCGTCTGCAAAGAATTCGTTTATCGCTCTCCCGCGGGAACTACGCAATTTTCCGGGATAAAAAGCCTATGTGCTATGCCAGACTTTTCTCTATCTATGTGCCGAATTTCATCCAGATCCGTTGGGCCGTTCTGGCGTGATTGAGTAACAAACAAACATCCATCCATCCATCCATCCATCCATCCATCCATACTTTCACATTTATAATATTAGTTAGATTGTAGAGGTATAGTTTGTGACGTTGTAGGTGGTAATAATCTCTGGATCTACTGAACTGATTTAGAAAATTCTTTTAACAATAGAAAGCCAAATTATTTCCTGTTCTAGTATATTAGGCCGGGGATCGAACCCGGAACCTCAAGCGTCGTGGTCTTCTCTAACCACTAGGCTACCCGAACTTAACTAACATAAACTGAATTTAAATTTCCATACAGTAAACAAACAAACATACAAGATGTTGCACTTGAATAGTGAGTGTTTATTTTAATCGATGTCGAACATGACACGTCGTGACAGTAATGGAGTAGCTTAGAAATAGTATGATTGTCACGTAAGGATCACACTTGAGGTGATTGCTAAATTATAATTTGGTACGGTCGACGATTTATTAATAGCCTTCATTCAGGTTTTAATCCCAAAAACCTGTGTGCCTTCTGGCAAAGGCCTCTCGCAATCTCCTACATTCGTTCTTGTCCATAGTGACTCTGGTTCAGAGGGGTCAGTTCAAGTTTTAGCTGTCACTTTTAGCATGAATCTGACAGCGAGCGAACCTAAACTGAATCGCATTAAGACGTCATGGTAACTCCCCAGGTTGCCGATAACCATAACCATAGATTTTGTCATAAGTAACTACATTTCTTCTGGTTTCTGTAAATCAATCAAAATCGACACTTTCTAGTTATTGCTATTGTTAGAGTCTTAATGCAACTCTAAGGGTCACAAAGTCTCTGTAAATTTCCTGTTATATTAAGTGTCAGTTGTCAGTTTTATATGATACCATCTCTATTTATTACTAAGAAACAGACAGAGACGTCATAATACATAACTGACACTTAACATGGAACTTATCAGAGAGTGGTGGAACAGGCCCCACGTATCACGAATATGCTATCACAGCTTTTTTAAAAGCAATACTTAACTAAAGGTTTTTTGGTAGTAGCTTTACGATAGATTTTTCGTCATTGGAACCCCGTGGCTACCGCTCTGGCAACAAAGGCGCCCCGCTAAGCGGCATATATTACATTTTTACAGAATACCCTCTTTGTTATTTTTACTAAGACCAAATAAAAAGTAAAGAGTCATACGAAAGGCCTTGACATTTTTGAACAAGGAATTTTCCCAAGTTTTGAAAAAAAAACAGTAGGCTTATTGTCTAACTCGCTCGCAATCTTCTTCAGTTCTTGTATGAATGTGACAGCTAGCTGATTCCGATGCCAATTGACAACATTTCATTTTTATAACACCTGAAAATGTATATATGGTTCGAAAGCATTTTGCCTCCTGATCACTGCAATATGTTTATATAATTTTAATATCGCTTATTATAAAAAATAAAAATTAATTAAAAATATGTCCTAATTTTACCAAAACTACCACAGGATGGGTGAAATGCCTTTGCCTTTTTCACGAGAAAAAGTAAGCGACCATAATTTTGTATTTGACAACTTCAAAGTATAAGGGGGGCAACTCTGTACTTCTATTTTTGAAGTTCGTTGCATACCTTCTCTCTCACTCTCAAGTTAATGACTATATTAGTATGAGCGGAACAGCACGAAGCGAATATCGAAAATCGAATATCGGAGAATAGGGCCTGACAATGTCAATTTGAAATTGACGTCGGTTTTTTTTCTATACAGAAAAGACAAAAGGATAAGTGTCTATTCTGTGATAGTTTCGGAGTTACGCCCTTTTAGAATAAGCAAAAATTAATAAATTAATTATAAATTAAATACAAACCCTAGCAAAAAAATTAAACTTCCAGCATGAACATCTTTTCAAACAAAATACAGAGAACCATTAAAACTATAGGCTCAGAAAAATGAAATGTTGTCAATTGTCAGCCCATACAAGAACTGTCAAAATGAACACGATGGTGAACGGGAGCGAGTTAGACAATAAGCCTACAGGTTAAGAGTATCCTAAACCTATGAGCATGTATGAAGTATGAAGAGATTGAAGAATGTGGGTGAAGCGAAAACGGTATGGCAAAGTTGTGTTGCAAGTGGAAAAAAGTAGTCTCTGCCTGCCCCTATGGGAAATAGGCGTGACAGTATTACTTATTTATCTATGTTAAATATATAAAACTTACCAAATACAAAAATAATCGTTCGTTTCTCAGTCGTTCGTGTTTCCTAAATTACTTGTGGTTGCGTAGGCACAGTTTCGTTATAAATAAGGCACTTGTTTTGGCGTGTTTCTGTCTCTTTCACATCGCAGTTATACCTGGGGAAGAAAGAGAGACAATTAGAAATTGAACTCGTTAATCTTCAAGGACAAGTCCCATGTTGGGCGCCACTCTTGGGTCTATCAGAAGTGGCACCCTTTTTAAAGACTACAAAATAAGTTAATATTATTAACTATACTTGCATTGCCATTCATTGTACATCTGTACACCAAATTTCAAGTCAATCTGATCACAAGAAGTGGGTCAGATATGACATGCAAGTTTTGACCTATACACTATGCATTTATTTACAAACACCTCGGCTTGACACTGAATATAAAACTATAAGTATGAATGAACCTTCCTCTTGAATCCCTCTATTGATGAAAACCGTTTAAAAGAACTTAACGTACATAAAGCGTAGCCTATGAGATGGGCCGATCAGATCAAAGCAGCCGTGGACGATACCTTACACGCTTGTACATGCGACCAAGAGGGCAGTACGCTTAGTGTAAGTTTTCGATAGCGAAATACGTCTTGATAAAGTTTGCGTTAAACTGTCAAATACTATGAGAACTGTTTGTTGCCGTTTCGTTCCGCTAGTGGCGCTGTCAATTATCCCATAGCAATTGAGACGTTTACGCGAACGCGTTCGATACGTTTTTCGTGTCAAGAACTTACACTAGAGGCTCAACTGTCAGGGACGAGTGGCGGCGTATTGTGAGGCGGGTCACGAGTACAGAAGTGACGACCACGACCACTCTGTCAAGAGTGTAACAAAGAAGAAGAGCGTACTTAAATAAAGACGGCGTGGAGCGGCTTAGTCTTACTCTAAATTCATTCCGTCATTGGCCAACAGTAGCTCAGCGTCCTATGCAGCATATCTTTCAGATCCTAAAACCACCGCCACATAGAAAAAAAGCGACGGGTAGCACTCCGGAAGTGCCGGCTGAAGTGAAAACAGCAGCTTAGATTAGATTTTAATGTTGTCTCCATGACGCTCAAGACGCGTACCGTACTGGCCGCTTACAAAATAAAACGTACGTATCATCTATATTGACAGACCCCTAACAACTGCTGATGCTCTAGTACTTTTGCTCCACTCAACAAAAAGACACTTCAAAAATCGAACGCGATTCATTCGTATTTCAAAATAAGCTCTTAGAGGATCCCGATATCCTGGTACTTTAACTCTCCCTCCTACGTCTGACGCGAGTTTAATATTTTTTATCCGTCCAAAAAAGTGCCCAACGCATCTAAAGAAGTTTTCACTTCAAAAACTATGTCCAACACCCTCGCTACCACAAACTACGCACACGACGAGAGCTTACCCCGCCCCAAGAGAAACAATCACGCATTTAATTTCGCCGCAGTTCGATCAAAACACATAAATCTATAAACCCTTTGCGGCTCTTACAAGGCTGTTATGCAGTCCGAGCCATATAGCAGCTGAATTATGGTCCATGATATGCTGGAAAATATCTCCATGAGGCTTTTATTCAGATATATTTGTACTCTCCGGTAAGATTTGTACCATTGTTAAGTTCTCACGCAAAACTTTTAAAGCATATTTGACTACAATTACGCTGCTAAGTTTTCTACCTGTTATCGTGATATTTTATTGTATGAATTAATGTATGTCGAAATACATACATATATCCCTTCTGAAGTAGGCAGAGAAGGTAACTAGACTTTAAGGTCACGTTTAGCATAATTGTAGGCGTATAGGTGGAAAAGGGAATCAAAACAGTGATGGTTTGCTAGCCGCATCGCCTATAACACGATTCCTAATATTTTCACCTACACCCTCGATGGGCTTTTACCATATGCGTGGGAAGAGCAACTAGTACATTCTACACTAACCAGCATATTTAGCGGAACACAAAAAAAAGTGAAGGTAACTATTTTTATTTTCTTGTGGTCGAGCATTAAGTATGCGTTTTGCTAACTTTATTGTGTTCCGCTAAATATGCTGAGTATATGTTTCCAGCGTCGATGTCGTAATAAATTAATAAAAAATCTCAAGACAAATCCTGAGGTACGTCAAGCCTAGGTAAGGCGTACTCCCGCCCGCCCAAAACCGAGGTTACATAAGAGGCTCCAGCGAGGCGGCAGACGGGCCCGAGACGGCGCCAGGCGGCCGGGCGCCGCGAGCGGGACGGCGCATCTCGCCCGGATCGGTGGCGCCCAAGCTGGGGCGGCCTACTTGCCCGGGCGGGACCACTCACACCGGGTGCCTCAGCTATGCGACGTGGAGGAAGTACGGTCGCCCAAATAAGTGGTCTACCACTTTTCATCCAACTTCCTATCAAATGAAAATGTCGCTAAAGTCGAACTTTCAAGTTGACAGCCTGTCTTACGTGGTAAGGTTCAAAAGTTTCCGGCCTAATAATGAAAATTAACGTTTAGGTTAAAAAAAATATTTTTATTTTTCAATGTAGTCTCCTCCTATTGTTATACATTTTTCAGATCGTTTGATTAACATTTCTATGCCTTTAAAATAATATTCGGAAGTTTTGTCTTCGAAATGCTCGAAAACTGCAGCAGCGACCTCATCATCGGACGAAAATTTTCTCCCCCTTAAGTCCGATTTAAGTTTAGAAAATAAAAAATAGTCGCTTGGGGCTAGATCAGGGCTGTAAGGTGGGTGACAGATTGTTTTAAATCCACATTTAGATATAGCCGCCTTTACAACTGCAGCCGTGTGGACAGGCGCATTGTCATGAAGAAGACGGACACCCCTGCTGAGTTTTCCTCGACGTTTAAGCTTTATTGCTTCTCGCAACTGGTCTATAAGGCAAGCATAGTAACTGCCGTTTACTGTCTGATTGCGTTCTTTGATATCTATAAGCAATATCCCTTCGCAATCCCAAAATATTGTGGCCATTATCTTTTTGGTAGATTGGCACACCTTGCCTTTCGAGGGGGTGCTTCCCCAGAACGACGCCACTCCATCGACTCTCTTTTCGAAAGAGGATCATAGTATAAGACCATAGTTTCGTCTCCGGTAACAATGGACTGGATAAATTCACTCTCACATGACTTGAACTCCTCTAAAAGTTCCTTGGAGCACGCCACTCGTTCAGCTCGCTGAGCACTCGAGAGAAGTTTCGGGACCCATCTTGCACTAACCTTATTCATGTTTAGATGGTCGTGTAGAATCCTAAGGACTGTTATTTTCGTAACTCCCGTTCTTGACGCTATTTCCTTCGTCTTTAGTCTTCTGTCCTTCAGTACCTCTTGTTCGACTAAATCGACGTTATCTTGCGTAAGAACCTCAACAGGGCGGCCTGGTCGGGGTTCGTCATCGATGGACTCACGCCCTAAACGAAACTGCTTACACCAATCCTTAACAGTCGAAAACGAAGGGGAGGAATTCCCGTACACGTTATCTAACCTTTCTTTGATTATAGTTGGACTTATGCCTTCCTTTGTCAGAAATTTTATCACTGATCGATACTCCAATTTGAACATTGTACAAATTACACCGCTTTTTATATTTAAATCAAAGAAAATTTTATGAAAACGAAAGTTACAAACCACAAAATTATCCACACAATAGCTGAATAAATGACAAATAAAATGACATTCATTTGTTTCTTGTTTTCTTCTTTTAAATATATACGGCCAGGAACTTTTGAACCTTACTGGTACAGTGGCGTGGCGTCCATCGAACTCGATTCCCACTGGCTTGCCTATTTTAAGGCAGTTGGGCAATTTATTGTGCAGAATTAGAGGAAAAGGGTAGTTAAATTCCCTTCGGCTTCCCTTCTGATATACTTGACGCCACGCCACTGCTGTCTTATCGACGTTATGTATTGTGACGTGCAAAGAAATTTTAACCTTAGGGTGGTAGACCACATATTTGGCTGATGGTACCTTGAATACTTCAAAGATATTTAGAAAAGGCTAACATACCCTATAGGTATCAGTATCGCCGTCCAAAGGGGAAATGCTGCCAACGTCTGCGGTACTATGACGCAGAGGCCTTTATTTTTATGTGATAGGAAGGCAAACGAGCAAGTGGGTCACCTGATGGTAAGCGATCACCACTGCCCGTAGACACCCACAACCCCGGAGGGATTGCAGATGCGTTGCCAACCTAGAGGACTTAGATGAAATGCCTCTTCTTTTTTAATTGATTTTTTTGAAGACTAACTTCTGCCCGCGACTTCGTACGCGTAAAATTAGACTCAAGAACTGATGTCGATACTCGATAGTATATTCTGCAATACTAATGTGCGTTGCGACTCTAGGCAACTACGACCTTTGACATGTTTATCGCTATCCCGCTGGAACTATGCAATTTTCCAGGATAAAAAGTATCCTATGTTTTAATCTAGGGTACCAGCTATCTTCGTTCCAAATTTTATCCAAATCCGTCCAGTCGTTTTAGCGTGAAGAAGGAACAAACATACACTCACTCACTCACAAACTTTCGCATTTATAATATTAGTAGATAGGATTCGTTTCAGTTTAGTTTTTAATTCAGTTATAGTTTTAATTTGTTTTTCTTTTTATTTGCAATCTAATGTTTATTTGTAATTGTAATCAATTATTCCTTAAATACTGTTGACAGGATTTTTTTACTCAAAGTTCTTTTCTCAATTAGAGTCTAAATACATTCTTAGAATGAAGGAAAACGGGCAAGTGGGCCGCTCGGTGGGACGTGGGCACCACCACTCATATACTCGCAAACCACAACACCAGAGGACCGCACGTAGCCTCATTTGACCCACTTCTAGAGGTCGGGTAGACAGAGCTTATAGTAACAAGACGTAAAAGCCACGTTTAGCACGACTGTGGGCGTGTTGAAAAGGGGAATGAAAATAGTGATAAGTTGCTGGGCGTCGCCTATAACAGATTCTATGAGGGAAGAGAAGCAACTGGTACTTTTTAGGGTTCCGTACCCAAAGGGTAAAAACGGGACCCTATTACTAAGACTTCGCTGTCCGTCCGTCCGTCTGTCACCAGTAGGCTTATTGTCTAACTCGCTCGCAATCGCTATCGTGTTCATTTTGACAGTTCTTGTATGAATGTGACAGCTAGCTGATTCCGATGCCGATTGTCAGCCCATACATGAACTGTCAAAATGTACACAATGGCGATTGAGAGCGAGTTAGACAATAAGCCTACAGGCTGTATCTCAAGAACCGTAATAGACAATTGAAATTTTCACAGATTGTGTATTTCTGTTGCCGCTATAACAAGAAATACTAAAAACAAAATAATAATAATAATAATTAAGGGGGGCTCCCATACAAAAAACGTGATATTTTAGCCCTTTTTCATGGCTACCACTCGCCGAGCTAGATCTCAAGAACCGTATTAGCTAGACAGTTGAAATTTGCACAGATTATGTATTTTTATTGTGGCTACAACAACAAATACTAAAATCAAATTAATAATAATGATTAAGGAGGGCTCCCATACAACAGAGTATTTCTGATACGGAACCCCTCGTGCGCGAGTACGACTCGCACTTGGCCGGTTTTTACGTGATAATAACCCATTTTCACCATAGAATATTTACAAATATTGCTTCACATCACATACTCCACTGCGATAAAATGCTTCATGTTATTGAGCGCAAACCAACTGATAAACTCAACAAAGCTACCACACAGACACAGTAGCCACCTATCTCTATTAAGAGTAAAGGCGCTTGCGCACAGCGAGCGAAAAGTTCTCACGTATCGTACTGAGTCTCTAGGGTAAATTTTCACATAGAAACATCTCGGACGTGTTCACATATTTACAGGGTGTATCAGACACCCCCTAACAATAACCATAGCTATAGAAGCTAAAAAAAATATTTTGAAAAAATTGGAGTATTTTTTTTTTTTCTATAGGAATGATTAGAATATAATTAATACTACCATTCCTATAGAAAAAAAAAAAAAAAAATACTGTGGGCTACTCCGAAATTCGAAGTTCGTATCACACCGTCCCTCTCACTCTCAAATCAATAACTATTAGTGAGAGCGGAACGGCACGAAACGAACTTCGAAAATCGAATTTCGGAGTGTAAGGCCCCTTATTGTCTAACTCGCTCGCAATCGCCATCGTGTTCATTTTGACAGTTCTTGTATGAATGTGACAGCTAGCTGATTCCGATGCCAATTGTCAGCCCATACATGAACTGTCAACATGAAAACGATGGCGATTGCGAGCGAGTTAGACAATAAGCCTACTGTTCTCATAGTATCCTACTAATTACTAATATTATAAATGCGAAAGTTTTGTGAGGAACGGATGTGACGATTGTGTGTATGTTTGTTCCTTCTTCACGCTTTCTTAACACATTAGACAAAAAATGACAGCTAAAACCTGAACTGAGTCAGAATTGAATCGCATCAAGACGTCGTGGTAAGGCCCCAGGTAATGGTACTCGGTCAAAATTTTTGTCGCTGTACAATATTATTAACTGGCAGTGTGCGCGCGCGCTTACCGCGGCACAGCACGTGCGCGGACGACGGCACGCGACAGCGGCGCCCTGCGCGCGCGCCGACGTTTATCCAATTTGTTAGCCAATTTAAACGTAACGGGTCATAGTAGGTACTCATAGTATTGGGATTACAGATCGTTATAAACCAATGTGAATTTATAGAAATAATTCAGCAGATGATTGAGTTACCGTTTTCAAAAAAGTTTAGGTATACATACATGATCAATTTTTCCAGAATTTTTGTATCTCTTTTGGGTTTTTGTTACTCAGAATCATTTGAAATATTAAAGTCTTAGCTCTTGTGTGGTGTGTGTGTCTGTTTCTCAAACGGAGTACCCTATCGATCCTTATACAAGAAAAAATGTGTCCCAAAACTTTCATTTAAGTGATTGCTTTCCAGGTGACCCCCATGCTCGTTTACCCCTTAATCCCTATCATATAAAAAAATCACAACTTGGCCTTTACGTCATGTTATCCAAGGCCTTGCTACCCCGTAAGGGAAAAAAACGAGATTCATATATCGTCCTATTACTGCAAATACCAGTTATCTGCAAAAAATTCATTTCGAGATAATTCAATTTTAATGTTCGTGAGTTGTTTTATACCAGAAAACGCGTAGTTTATACTAAAGAAAAAACATAATTGAAATGACTACTGCACGCGTTTTCTGGTATAAAACAACTCACGAACATTAAAATTAAATTATCTCGAAATAACTTTTTTGCAGATAACTGGTATTTGCAGTAATAGGACGATATGTATGTTGTTTTTTGGGGTTTAATTTCTAAACGACACTGAAAATTAGAACACAGAAAAATCCTAAAAGTAAAGCTATGGCCGGGAATCGATTCCGGCAGGCTTATTGTCTAACTCGCTCGCAATCGCCATCGTGTTCATTTTGACAGTTCATGTATGGGCTGACAATTGTCATCGGAATCAGCTAGCTGTCACATTCATACAAGAACTGTCAAAATGAACACGATGGCGATTGCGAGCGAGTTAGACAATAAGCCTACAGCTGAGTATACGTTTTCACATCGCTGTGTATTTGTCGATGAATAACCGCCATGGTTTAAAACTGTAGGCGTTTCATCTCCCACCTTCGCTCTGGCGTTCTATTTAAATTCCTAACGTCGCACAAATAGTTTCCATGAGGTGAGACAACATAAGATAATCTAACTAATATTATAAATGCGAAAGTATGGATGGATGGATGTTTGTTTGTTACTCAATCACGCCAGAACGGCCCAACGGATCTGGATGAAATTCGGCACATAGATAGAGAAAAGTCTGGAATAGCACATAGGCTACTTTTTATCCCGGAAAATTGCGTAGTTCCCGCGGGATAGCGATAAACGAATTCTTTACAGACGAAGTGGCTGGCAACAGCTAGTGATTATGATAAAACTACCAAGTCCATTCTTATAAATCTAATAGAAGAAAGAAAATAAAGAAAGAAGACATTTATTCATTTTGCAAGACACACTAATATAAGAGCATACACATAATTTTATAGAAAAGAAACAACAAGAAAAACACAGAGATGAAAATTAGATCATCAGCGTTGTGTGTCTTCGCAAAAGTGAAACGGTCGCTGGCCTAGGACTACTACGAGGTTACATTCGAAGATCGTTTGGTGCCGTTTCGATCACACTGTATTTAAAGTATTACTATTGGGACTTAACCGAGAACCGAGTAAAAATTGTTTTGTTTGTTTTTGTGGTAGTTAAAACAATTTTTACGGGGTTAACTCCTGACAATAATACTTTATACCATTTTCATTCTTACCTGTTCTATTTGTTAAACAAAATTCTAACCTCAAAAAGTCTCATTTTTGTTATTTTTTAACTATTTCATCGTAAATAAATTAACTGAAGATAAAATATCAGCAAAATTGTGTACAAAATATTACCTCAAGTTTATTTGATAACATAATACACCTTAATTCTTTACAAAAATTTGCATATTGAGGTTAGAATTTTGTTTACCAAATAGGACAGGTAAGAATGAAAATGGTATAATATAAATATGTATATGACTGAAAACACAACTGTAATTTATAGGAGACTGAGAGCGATAGCAGATATGAAGCTCGAATTTTGCAGTAGTCCCCCCCCCCCCCCACGAACATATACTGCTAAAATAAATAAGGGCCACTTCAATTTCGTAGGCCAAATACATACACGAGACAGAGCCTGAGGTAACAAGACTTAAAGCCTTGTACAGATGAAAGGTTATGTTAATTTAGTATGTCTATCGGCCGCAAGATGCCGCTGTATCGGGCCGTCCCATTCCTACATCGCGGTATCGAAATGTTCCCCAAGAAACTATATAATGGCTGAGAAATTAAATAAATTTGTCATTCAACGAGAAGCTGTTGTATTATTGATATTATTGATACGACGGTCAGACAGCCTTCCCCTTTACCCTTTGACCTTTGTTGTTCATGAATTTAGCATGATTGTGGGCGTATACATACACGAGATTTGAACTGTGCTCACCTGAGAGAACACTGTTTTTCCACACCTTCCTTTTCATTTTTTCTTGTTTTTCTTTTTTGCTTACCTTTAAAAATCGAACGCGACTCTAGCTTCATTCGTGTTTCAAAATAACCTCTAATACTTCATTTAATTTAGAATGAGAAACCACAATAGCATTATATTGCGTCTGGTCAACTATTTTTTACCTAGCAAATACTACAGTGCAATAGTTTGGCAACTTTGGCAGCCGCAAAATAAAATTGTTTTAATGTCGCCGTATTTGCGTGTCGTCAATTGTTACTCTAGTACAAATTGTTAAGAGATTACAGTTCACGAACCGCAATATAATTTTGTTGTGGTTTCTCATCCTAAATTAAATGGAGTATAGAGGATCCTGATATCCTGGTACTTAAACTCTCCCTTCGTTTTAAGACTGACGCGAGTTTAACATTTTTTACCCATCCCAAAAAGCGCTCAACGCCGCTACAGTAGTTTTCACTTCAAAAAACTAAATCTGTTTTATGGACATGCGTTTTTTGAATTATGACAGCAGTACTGCATTATACTGCCGTTTAAGGTCGTATGCGTCACTTTGTCTCACCGTCTTTTCATACATTTTGTTGCGATTCCGTAACGTCACCGTTTTTTAAGCGGCGGTGTGTTCGCACCTAAATTCAACACCCTCCTGCTTTACAAATTCAACTCGTACTTTAAACACCAGTAGGCTTATTTTCTAACTCGCTCGCAATCGCCATCTTGTTCATTTTGACAGTTCTTGTATGAATGTGACAGCTAGCTGATTCCGATGCCAATTGTCAGCCTATACATGAACTGTCAAAATCAAAATGAACACGACAATAAGCCTGCAGTGTGCTCTCGGCCGAACTGCCCACCTGACCAGCCCTTTGCTTTCGCCCGACCTTTGCGTCGCGTGGGACGCGCCCGCGCACCGGACGTGGCGCAAGCGCAACACGAAAGTGGAGCGACAACGACAAGCTTTGTCTCAACGTTTATTTACGCAGAGGTACACCAAACTCCATTCCAATCCACCATTTTAACATATACATGCACAGGTTACGTCTACATGTCTATCTAGGCCTACAGACAGACAGACGGACGGACAGCTAAGTCTTAGTAATAGTGTCCCGTTTTTACCCTTTGGGTACAGAACCCTAAAAATAACAACTAAGATGATGAACGAAGATGCGACAGAACCATATTTTCCCGCAAAACGTGACGTCACCACATGATACACGGATGACGTCACAACCATTCACAAACGTGTAGAGGCAAAATTGACAGTGTCATCCATTAATTGCAATAACAAGGAAAACATAATTGTGTCAATGTGTCAAGGTGGCAAGAATGAGGAATACTCACACGAAAATACGCATGAATCGGTTTGATTTGCGGTCGAGATTCGGAAAATAAACTGAATTAACTTAATTGTTTATAAACGTTGAGGAAAATATTATTTAAAGGAATATTTTAACATTAACACCCTTATTCATAAACGCTCTATAGGCTTCTGCTAACTTAGTAATCGTTTGTCCTTATCTGTGAAAGGTAAATGTCAAAGTGACATAAGGACTAACGATTGCTAAGTTAGCAGAAGCCTATAGTGTTTCGTTTACTTATGAATAAGGGGGTAAATATATACAGCACGGCTAGCATGAGAGCGCGCGAGAGCTATGCCGCGCGCGAGGTCTATCCGTCTATTTTTAGAACGAGCCGAGCAGAGCCGTAGGCTGGCAGGAGTCTGACGCATGACAGCGAGTGCCATGTCAGACCGTCAATCAGCCACCTTCGGAAAGAGGTTGCTTCCCGACAATATCTAATCTATACTCGTACCTACATACATGCACATACAGTCACGCTTCTTTCCCACAGGGGTAGGCAGAAACTACTTTGTTCCACTTGCTACGATTTTGACATACCTCTTTCGCTTCATCCACATTCATCAATCTCTGCTCGTCGGTTTTGGGACTCCTGACCTGCCCTTTTTTCAAAACGTCTCCTGTCTCCTATTTGATCACGGAATCACGGAACGTCCGTCTAGGCCTTCCCCTCCCAACGCACCCATTCACACTCCCCATATAAATCTGTTTAGTTAATCTTCTTTCATTCATCCTCTCTATGTGACCAAACCAACTAAGCACACTTCTTTCTATCCTAGTAGTAGTTTCTCCGGATAAAGGACAAAGCGCACAAAGCAGCGCGTGCGCATACGCAATGTAATCTAGGCAGTCTAGCTAATCAGAGGAAGGAGGAAGCTGCTGCCCGGCAACAGTTAATAGAGTAATTAAATTACTAATGCGGTCTCTGAATCATGAATGCTATCTGTTTTATTATGAGTTATTACCATTACTGAGACTTGAGAGATTGCTTTAACAGAAGCTTTGAGAACACGAATCATTATAATAAGAGTTTTTAATGATTCACGGTTAAGTTCATTCGAAATATTATAACCCCCCGTCTACCCGTGATCATGATACATGCAACTGTATCGAAATATCGGGAGCTCAATAAAGGTAATCGCGGTTCACATCCCGTTTATAATATTTCGAACGAATCATTATACTTTTACAATGTATAACTAATATTTTATTACAAGCTTTATACATATTTTAACTTGCAAAGTATGTATGTTTTGACGACGCGGTTAGCCTAGTCGGTAGTGAGCCTGCCTGCGAAGCAAGCGTCCTGGGTTCGAATCCTGGTAAGGGTATATATTTGTGTGATGAGCAGATGAGCACGAATATTTGTTAGTCATTAGTCATTTATTCCATAACAATTACAATTGTGTCGGAAATCTAAATCTACTATACATACGGGTATAGTATACCAATTACTAATTAAAAACTTAAAAATCTGAATAATAAATTCTAATAACAAAAATAAAATTCAAAAACTAAAACAATAATGAGATCAAGATCACAAATTAAAAAAAAAAAAAAAAACTAAAAACAATAATACCTACTTAACGAGATCAGGATCACACAGTGAAAACATATTATTATAAAAATAGATGGTAATTTATTCTACTTATGTACAAATGAAGTCATTGACATCATAGTAGCATTTCTTTAACAAGAAGTCCCTAAGTCGGTTTTTAAAGATGTTGACATTGTTAATAGTCTTCAGATCCTTAGGTAGACTATTGTATAATCGGACCGCTTGGTGTCGTACACTATGCTTAACTACTGTTAAAACTGTGTTCCTGAGTCATGGATGTTTCTATCTATTTAAGTATGTATTTCTCTATATAAGTATGTATATCGTTGTCTAGTACCCATAACACAAGCCTTACTAGCGCTTACTTTGGGACTAGGTCAATTTGTGCGAATTGTTCCCTAATATTTATTTATTTATTATTATGTATGTATGTTTGTCCGGATGGAATCTTGAGACTCAATTTTGAAGCAGATATCTTCTAATTTAGCTGAAATTGTGCATACTTGTGTAAGTCAGATGACAGTACAATAATCTGGTAGTAGAATTCCGGTGGTCCAGCCAGGACCGTCTCCGCAGGAGGGAACTCTTCAACTGTTGGTCCGATTGACTTGAAATTTGGTTCACATATGTATGACGGATGGCAATGCAAGTACAGGCAACAAAGTACAGTCAGCAATAAAGCTTGTAACTAAAATGAATTTTTTAGGTTAGGTTATTTTGTTTGTTTGGTGAACGCGCTAATCTCAGGAACTACTAGATCATTATAAAGTTGTGTACGTTATTTCTGAGTGACAGGCTATAGTTAATTCTGAACCGACGAGGTATGCCGTAAAAGTTAAGTTAAGACTATGTAGGACCAGTAGAGACTGTATACATCTCTACTATAGACCAATGTAATTTAAGGTACGAACTTAACTTGGGGACCTTTTACATCCCTTTTATAAAATGTATTAATTGTATTTTAGGTAAGTTAAGTAGAAATTAAGTACTATATTGTAAATCTATTTTATTTTGAAAAAATGAATTTCTGCCAAGTTTCTTGCGGCGCATTCTTCTTGGCAATGATGGTATTTCCGAATGCGCTGGTAGATTCAAAAAAATACTTGTAAAAGAGCCCTTGGCGGCCTATTTGCAAAATAAACTTTCGACTTTTTGACTTTTGACTTTTGACCATCTGAGAGACGTCCAGCTGTCGTACTTGGCTTAATTCATAGACAATAGACTATACAGCTGAATCAAACTTCAAACTTTGGCGTGGAGCCAAAGGCGATGCCACAATATGGATTATGACGGAGTATGAGTCATAGTGAGTGTAGACGTGATAGCCCAGTGGTTTGACCTGTTCACTCAAGAGGGTCGTGGGTTCAAATCCCGCGCTCCTTATTTTTTATACATACACAAATCACGTCAATAACCCTTAGCCCTCTTCCCTTAGTCCCCTTAGTCTAGATCCTAAGGAAACAAGACCTAAAGGTCACGTTTAGCATGATCGTGGGCGTATAGGTGGAAAGGGGAATCATCGATCCTATGTATATTGACATCAGTACATACATATCGTCACGCCTCTTTCCCACAGGCTGTGGACTCAGAGAGACTACTTTGTTCCACTTGCTACGATCCTGACATACCTCTTTCGCTTCATCCACATTCTCTTCATACATGCTCGTCGGTTTCGGGTACATATCAGTATCACGATAAGATTAGACTAATCCATGCCATAGTAACATAGAAACAGTAGTAAACATTAACATTATTCACAGCTAATAACGCTCTTAATTGAAGAATACTCAAAACTCTCTTTTTTTCTTTGTTTTGTACTGATTTGTGGTGTCCAATAAAGAGTAATTGTATTTGTATTGTATTGTAACTTTCCTCGTTTACCTTTTAAACAGCAAAAATCAAAAATGGCGTCAAAATTCCAATTTAAATGTCTCGTTAAACTTCTCAGAAATATGACGCACGCGCATGCCTCAACATGATTTTCTCTCAATAGAGACGTGATCATTAAATAATGATTCGTCATCACGGTCGCTGGCGTAATTCTGTGAATCAAAGTCATTCAGAATCAGAAATATGGTTGGTCAAACGCAGTCATCATCATTAGAACAACAACAGACCTCGAACGAGAAATATGTGAGACAAGTCAAAACAACGGTTCTCCATTGATTTGCCGAATTTCACTTCCCAACCAACGTTTGGCCGAATTTCATTTTGCCGAATCATCATTATGTTATGGCAACTTGTTAAAATGATTAGTTTCATTTTCCAACCTCACGATTGCCAACTCAACGTTTGTTTGTTTTTTTACATGAACACTTATTAAAATGTCATTTTTTATATAGCCAAATGGTACTACATAACCATTAATAAAAAGTAAGACATTCTAAGGTAAAATATGTATAACATGATATTCGTCTTCATGAAAATTCGACCAAATGAGAGGTTGGCATACAAAAATTTACCAATTGTCAGTTGTCAAAGTGCACATTCGGTGAAATGTTGGTTGCGAAATGAAATTCGATCAAATAAAATTCGGCGAAAAGGCAGAACACCCAAAACAACGCTTGTCAAGTATTCTTTACTAGGTACTAAAGTGCGCCTATTTGCTTACCCCCTTCATAAACGCGCTATAGGCTTCTGCTAACTTAGTAATCATTTGTCCATCTGTGAAAGGTCACAGTTACAGATAAGGACAAACGATTACTAAGTTAGCAGAAGCCTATGGAGCGTTTATGAATAAGGGGGATAGTGTGTGCTGGACCGAGTTAGTTTAAGGCGCTGTCAACAGCAAATGACCTGGAGCAGCGCCACTCTTCACACATACACACTCTTCACGTGCCTGTTAGTGAAAGAGAAGAAACTATTCCGGCAGCTTGGCGCGAGTCTAAAATCTTTCAAATAAGACACAAATCATCTAATCTAATCTAAACTAATAATATATAATATAATATTATAAATGCGAAAGTATGGATGGATGGATGGATGGATGGATGGATGGATGTTTGTTTGTTTGTTACTCAATCACGCCAGAACGGCCCAACGGATCTGGATGAAATTTGGCACATAGATAGAGAAAAGTCTGGAATAGCACATAGGCTGCTCTTTAACCCGGAAAATTGCGTAGTTCCTGCGGGATAGCGATAACCGAATTCTTTGCAGACGAAGTCGCTGGCAACAGCTAGTAAGAAATAAACAAAAGTATGGATTATTTGTGAGATATGACTCGGTAGCCGTTTAGGTATGAATATGTTGACTTTATGTTTTTAATTGCAGACCCATACGTCGAAAAAATAAAGACATAGAACCGTTTAATGATGATTTTAAGACCAATCTTTGCAATTATTTTCTATCGAGCCGATTTTGTTCAATTATGTATCGAGCCCGTCTAGCGTGTTTGAAATATGATAAAAATTAACATTATATTTTTTTTGTGTGCAGTTTTTCTTAAAAAAGTGTTTAAATAACATCAATTCCAACAAAATTAGGTGTTGTCAGCCTCTTAACGACAACTTAAACCATAACCGAGGATTTTAACGTTTCTACAGGGCCTCTCAAAATTGGTCTGACATATTTCAGGTGGTTTGAGTTAGTCGGACTAGATAGCCCTGTTAATGTTTTTCAATGTTTTTGAGTAATAGTTGACTAATGTTCAAACCGCGTCAAGGGCGAAACTAAATTTTGAATCAATAACTTAACCATTGCTGAAATACTTATTCCGGAAAAATGACCACTGGAAACTCTTACATTTCTAAGACCTATACTGACTACTGACGAACAAAAAGTGTAAACGAACCAATAAGAATAGCCGTGTAAATAGTGTTTGTAAACACCGTATCTAGACCGACGTTCCAATTCTTGCGAGCGTCGGTAGCGGCAACCTTCACAGAGCAGTAAGACGCAAGCCAGACGATGCCACGACAAAAAAAAACTTGACATTAATGTCCATCGTCATCATATCAGAATAACTAGTCGTTGACCGCGACTCCGTCTGCGCAGAATTCGCTTATTGCTGCACCGCGGGAACTATGCGATTTTCCGGGATATTATCGTCCCTTCCAGCACGGCTAGCACGAGAGATCGCGTCAACAATTTTAAGACTGTACAATTAGATTGCCATCAAGCGTTGGCAAAGGGCATAGCTAAAGATGACTTAGCTTAAGCTTTTGACTGAATATTTGAAGCTTTAATATAGAGTTACTAGCTTTTGCCCGCGACTTCGTCCACGTAGACTTCATTTATTTTCAAATAGCTTTTGCCCGCGGCTTCTCTCGCTTGTAGGTTGGTACCTATTTCAATCCCGTTTTTTTCCCGTTTCCGTAAGAATTTCGGTAAATGCTCTCTTAATGCTACCCTACACTCCCCTAGCCAAATTTCAGCTTTCTACGACCTGTAAAACGAAAAATCCCGTTTTTTCCCGTTCCCGTGGGAATTTCGGAAAGTCGTCTCTTAATGTTCCACTACACTCTCCAAACAATCTACATGCCGAATTTTAGTTTTCTATAACCAGTAAAACGAAAAGTCCCGTTTTTCCCGTTCCCGTAAGAATTTCGGGAAATGCTCTCTTAATGCTCCTCTACATTCATCAAGCAATCTACATGCCGAATTTCAGCTTTCCACAACCAGTAAAACGAATAGTCCCGTTTTCCCGTTTCGGGAAATTGTATTTTAATGCTTCCCTACACTGATCAAGCAACCTACATGCTAAATTTCCACTTTTTAAGACCAGTGTAATTAAAAATCCCGTTTTTTCCCGTTCGTTTCCTTCAGAATTTCGGGAAATCCTTTAGACTGTAATACTTCTGTAATTTCAGTTTTCTACGACCAGATCCTGTAGAACTGTATATAAATCCCGTTTTTTCCTTATCCCGTAAAAATTACTTTCTTAGTTATGTAATCACCTACTTGTGTACGAAATTTGAAGAGTCTAGTTCTTTATTATAGTTATGTAGATAGGGTCACACGAAATCGAATATATAAATCCCGTTTCTTCCCGTTTCCGTGGAAATTTCCAAAAATAGGTACGTGTGTTTTTGTTTTCGTAATCAGCGTCCCGATAAACCGTAAAATTATATACCCATTTTGATTTTCAGACTTTGTCACCACATTTCCCCCTTTTAGGGGTTGAATTTTCAAAAAACCTGAAAGAGGTGTTTACACATTTATCGTCAGGAATACTCCTGCGAAGTTTCGAATAAAATAGTCTAATCTTGTTTCCCCATACAAACTTTGGACCCCCATTTAACCCATTTAGGTGTCGAATTTTGAAAAATGCTTTCTTAGTGTCTTTTGAATGTCTAGAACCAGCGGTTTAGGCTGTGCGTTGATATGTCAGTCAGTCGTTTCTTCTTTTATATATTTAGATTTTTAGAAACAGCCCCGAAGTTGAATGCACTATTCTGTCCCGCGGGAAATTCGCATTTTCCCGGAGAACATGTTTTAGTGCTACAATCGTCTACAGGTGTGCCAAAATTGAAGAGTCCAGTTATTACAGTTATGTACTGAGAAATATATAAATCACATTTAATTCCTAACTCGTGGGGATTTCACAAAATCCCTTCTTAGTGCTCCTTTGGGTTGGGATAATCAAGATATACGTCTGCCAAATTTCAAGTTCCTAGGTCCAGTGGTTTAGGCTGTGCGTTGTCTGTCAGTCACTCTGAATGTAACATATAAATCTCATTTTTTTCTTATCCCGTGGGAATATGAAAAAATCCTGAAATTTTTTTTTTAGTGTTACAATCATCTACATGTGTGCCGAATTTGAACAGTCTAGTTATTACTGTTACTGAGAAATATATGAGCCTCATTTATTCCCTATCCCGTGGGAATTAAAAACAAAATCCTTCTTAGCGCTCCTTTGGGATACTCAAGATGTACGTCTGTCAAATTTCAAGTTCCTAGGTCCAGCGGTTTACGCTGTGCGTTGTCAATCAGTCACTTTGAATCGAACATATAAATCCCATTTTTTCCTTATCCCGTGGGAATATCAAAAAATCCTGAAATTAGTTTCTTAGTGTTACGATCATCTACATGTGTGTTGAATTTGAACAGTCCAGCTATTACAGTTTTACTAAAAAATATATAAGCCTCATTTATTCCCTATCCCGTGGGAATTTCGAAAAATCCCTTCTTAGTGCTCCTCTGGGATACTCAAGGTATATGTGTGCCAAATTTCAAGTTTCTAAGTCCAGTGGTTTAGGCTGTGCGTTGTCTGTCAGTCACTTAGTAACGGAACAGTTTTATATATACAGATATCAAACGCTTCAGCTACAGACTTAGGCCAACAGCAATACCGCGAGAGCCTATGCCATTGCCGCCAAAATTCACGATGCCGGACCAATTGCTTCGACTCACCGATCGTTTCATTTCCGAATTAAGGACGAATTGCGCAAGGCACAGTGCTAGGTACTTTCGATTACCTCACATATCGCAACTTTTACCCGATTATGAAGACGCAAGAATAATGTGTCGAAAGTTTTTAAGTAGGTACCGACTGTGCATAAAAGGATCCATTTTAAATTCCAAAATTTGCACAACACACTCAAATCGTTTTAAGTATTATACATGCTTGTATGCTATTTGGCTATCTGTCGTATTCGTGATGTGAACTCGTGCAAATATGGGGATGGGCACACACGAATAGCAAACTAAGTGGCAGACCGTAAATTAAGGTCAATTTTTGAATACATTGTTACTCTTTTGTATTTTATTAGCCACACCTACAGTATAGCCCCCTAAAAAAGAGTAAATATGTACACATAAGTTAGGTTGATACTGGGTTCATAGTTTGTACACTCATCAAAAAAAGCCGTGGTAGCCTAGTGGTTTTACCTATGATCTCTCAAGCAGAGGGTCGTGGGTTCGATTCCCGGGCTCGCACCTCTGAGTTTTTCGGAATTTATGTGCGAATGCGAAATGACATATGAAATTTACCATGAGCTTTTCGGTGAAACTGGACCAATCTCAATACGGCTTAGTTACCCTTCTGGGTTGGAAGGTCAGATGGCAGTCGCTTCTGTAAAAACTAGTGCCTACGCCAAATCTTGGGATTAGGTTGTCAAAGCGGACCCCAGGCTCACTGAGCCGTGGCAAATGCCGGGAAAACGCTAGGAAGATGATAGGTGCACAGTCAAAACTAGATGTATCAAGCTTAGTTGTTTTTTATGCAACAAGGAAGCTGAATGAGCAAGTGGGTTATCTGATGGTAAGATAGGTAAGTAATCGCCACTGCCCAGGGACATCCGCAACACCGGATCATTACGGACGCGTTTCTATGTTTTGATGTTTCGTTCCCAATCTAGAGGGTTAAGATAAAATATGTGATAGTAATTTCACCAGCTTTCCTTGCCAGAACACAGCACTGTGAGCACTTCTGCTTGGTAGCAGGATTTAGCAAGGGACTCTGCACAAGGTCCTACCACTCATAAATAAGAGTAATTAGATGAAGTATAATTAATTTGTATCTCTTTATAATACTCCTATTGTTCATCTTAGGGCCTGTTTCAACTCTCTCTGTTAAGTTTCAGTTATGTTAAGTGTTTGTCTATGATCTATGATGATGTCTCTGTCTGTTTCATAGTAATAAATAGAATCATAGATAACTGATACTTAAAATAACTGGCACTTAACAGAAAGAAGTGAAACAGGCCCTTAGTGTGTATTATATATAATATCCTACCTGATTCTGTGGACATTTTGACATAGTCTGCATTGAGGATACTTAGAAGATTTTACTAAGACTTCCCTGTCCGTCCGTCTGTCTGTCTGTCCATCTGTCACCAGAATGTGTCTCATGAACCATCATAGCTTCAGTTAAAATTTTCACAGATGATGTACCTATTTCTGTTGCCGCTGTAACAACAGATACAAAAAACAGAATATTTTACCTCCTCGTATAACCCTCGGTGCGCGAGTCCGACTCGCACTTGGCCGGTTTTTATCAATAAATTATCCATCCAGTTCCTTATGTTGGCTCACTAAAAATGTTTAGATGATTTGCGACAATGTCTATGTTTATCACATAACATATACAAGCCTTCATCATTGCCATCATACAAATATGTTTGTTATTTTTATTGTATACATATGGTTGAGTACCTACACTGTTTGATACTAAGTGAAGATTTAGCAACATCTGCCTACACATATTTAATTTTCAAGATTAGCTATTTTGGTATCTCTACTGCATATTGACAGCCAAGCATAACAATTTAAGGCAATATACTGGAAGTCAGTGAAATTAGACTTGGAAGAAAGATGTGTTAAGACCCATGAGGAACCTCCTTACTCCCTTTTTCATAAACACTGTAGGCTTCTGCTAACTTAGTAATCGTTTGTCCTTATCTGTGAAAGGTAAATGTCAAAGTGACAAATAAGGACAAACAATTACTAAGTTAGCAGAAGCCTATAGGACGTTTATGAATAAGGGGGATAGTCTTTACAATACCTAATTCAGTGTCTTTAAAACATTACCGAGGCAGATGCAATGTGATGTAATGGATCAATAGTTTATCCAATAAGACATACAATACTCATACACTATATGAAGTTGTATGTATCCTGAGTATCAATAATTATTTAACACATTAATGATCATGGTATCAAATTGAAAATTACAATACAATAGTTTTATCAATCAACTGAGCCATAATTAATCAACTGTATTTTACATTCCATTGCCTTTTAGAGTTGGTTTATCAAACCTGTTTTGATTAGGGTATTGAATACGTAAAAAAAATTAGGTCAATGTGTTGGGTAAAAAACTTGTTTGTTTTTAAGTAGGTGGGTAGGTAGGTATTAAAACATTTTATAACTAAAATGAGGAGATTTAAGATTATCTCCAAAAGTTAAATTACGTATATATACATGTATTTGAAGAATTATATAAAACTTATTAATAAAATTAGGAAGTATCTGGCTGTATGAGATTGACTTTAGCCTCGGTCTTTAAAAAAGCAAATCAGCTGTTTCTTCTGTCATTTGTTTTGTAGAAGTTTGGGTTAATTTTTAGAACGGAAGACAAGCCCATAACATCGCTTACATCGCTGTATAGAAGCTACTCGCTCCAAAAACA
Source organism: Pandemis heparana (assembly GCA_963854515.1). Classification (NCBI taxonomy): domain Eukaryota; kingdom Metazoa; phylum Arthropoda; class Insecta; order Lepidoptera; family Tortricidae; genus Pandemis; species Pandemis heparana. The sequence goes on from OY978034.1 coordinate 8,596,226, forward strand.
CTGTATTCGTACAATTCTATTTAAAATTTGTGATGTCACCTCTTATGGCCGATGTAGGCGCGGAAAGCAAGGCCAAAGGAACATGCTAACAAACATCGAAGAAACCTTGAAAGAATCTATTAGACAACCCATTAATGCAACTTTTAGAAGGCGTCAGCAACGAAATACTATCCAAAATCAACTTTTTCAGGACCTAAATGCGAGATTCTTTATGTCAACAAAGCGTAATTTGGCATTTACAGAGAACTAGTGAATGCGGAAACTATTAAAACGAGTTCATTACTTCAAAGGCTCGTCGAGAACGCTTATTCAAAAGGAATTAGGTTACAGAAAGCTGCCGATCGATATATTTATACGAAATCCTGAAAGCTCGAACAAGATGGCGGGAATGTAACCCAGCCAAATAAGAAAGAACGGGAGCAAGAGGAAGTGCACCGCCGACGACGCGACCTAAATTCGGCCGGGTTATACGTCTGACCGAACATATGTACGGTTTCTTCATTTTAACGCGTTACCTGTCGACACTACATTTTTGTGACTATCTAAACGGATAGAAAATATAATTAACTCACTGCACTCGCCGTTTTCATTCTCCATTAGCTTCTAAAACATCACAAAACACAATTTTTTTGTCACAACCACTCACACGCCCATTCATGTAATAACATCACGGGTACACTGCGCCATCTGGTGCCGTTCCGGACGCAACGACCACCTGCGGCTATGTTCGCGGTAGTGTTAAATATAATTTCGGTCGTAATTAGTGATGCAAACTTTCAATTTGGGCTAATATTCCTATAACAAGAATAGTATTGACGCTGTTGTTGATTGTTTTATACAGTTGTCCGCTCAACAATGTGTTGAGTTGACATTGCGACCGTATTGTTTCCAAAGAGGCGCGCTACTATTGATTTTTCCTTGCAGCTGATTCATTAGACGCCTACGCGAAAACGTAATCTGCTTTCGCGCAATTCTGTATTCTGTAACCTATTTCTCTCATTTCCTTGTTTATAGTGAGTTTAAAGTTAAATGCTCGAGCTTCACAAGGACAAACCTACCTAACCATAATAGGATAGTTGTCAGAGATGCGGTTGCAATGTTTAGTCGCCTAAGCTATTCAGATTGTGTTCGAGACAAGGTCCGTGCTTTTGCTTAGTGAAAAAGGACGTATGTGATATAATTAATGAAAACATATACGTCTTTTACTTAACACGGTGGTGGGTTGTCATTTGCGGAATCAACAGTACCTTTTCCGTCGTACATACCTACCTACTGGTGATATAGAAACACGATAGGTACATTAAGATCGGATAAGGTCAGAGTCAAAGTTCGATAGAGTGCAAAATGTCTAGTAATCAGTAAGCATATTTTTTTCAACAAGATAGCGCTACGGAATCGAAAAAAAGTTAAAATTTAATTTATGGTTTTTGTCACTAAGTACACCATTATTAAAAATTTTCAATACTTTACTTGACTCACAAAAATAACTATTCACGGGACAAAGAGAGGAATCAAGATGAGCTTGTCTTTTAAGGGATCTCATCCAGCTAACACGGACATCAGAATTAAGTTCTAGGTCACAGTAAGAATTAATTCAAAACAAGTTTTAAAAAGCGCCTGAATTAAAGGAATAGCAATGAAGCTCTGAAAAGGAATGTGTTTGCTTTGGACATACGTGCAGGCAAATGATTTGCTCATCTATAATTAGGGTGTAAATGAAATAAAGCCATGCCTAAGTCAGCAAATAGTTCAAAAAGTAATAAAAAAACAAATGTTTTTTGTTGCTGCGCTATTATTTACTTGTTAATTCACGACATACGAAGAAACACCACCCAAATTTAAGTTGTGAATATTAAATCATAATAAAACCAAACACCTTTACATAAAAATATGTAATTAATTTTAATACAATCACAAAATTTGACGACTTATTACAGCGCCATCTATTGTCAAGTAGCAGTTGTAGTTTAAAGTTTAAACCACCAACATGGCCGGTTAACTTCGCGCGAAAAAATCACCACATCATTTACAAAAAGCAATTTTTAATGCATTACTTATACATATAAAATTATATTCGAACAAAACGTTACACAAATATCAACTCGAAACAGTGTTTAATGAAACGTATGTCAATAAAAAGCCACTAATTTATTTTTGTCTCTTTATTTTTTTACCCCCTTTTCATTAAACGCTTTATAGGCTTCTGCTAACTTAGCAATCGTTTGTCCTTATCTGTGAAAGGTAAATATCAAAGTGACAGATAAGGACAAACGATTGTTAAGTTAGCAGAAGCCATAGAGCGTTTATAAGGGGGGGTCTCTTACTAAATTACAGCATGTCATTGAACTCATTGACTTCTAAAGTATAATATATTCTATCAGAGCACCAAACCCATCCCTCAAGGGCGTCCAGTGGCGACCATAAATCGCATACATGTCGCCACTCGCTTCAGATATATCGACATACGACCCTTTTGATATATCTTAGTTTGCGACCCCATACTTTTTTTCTAAGATTAAATCGAGTGTCTTTGTCTGATTTATTTGTGTCGACCCCTTTTGAATCGGTTCTTAGGCAAAGTGTGTATAATGTTGTGGTTATTTGTATGTCTTTACATATATACATTTATATAAATTTATTCAGCAGGCTCGCAGGCTATTAGATTAAAATTTGGACGGAGCAGTTGTGAACCAAGATCGTTATCAAATGTATACCTACCTAAAATTGGTTAGAAAAAAAAATATTTGGCCTGATTTTCGAGAACACATTTATACATTAGGTACCAGCGGTTGCTCGCGACTCCGTCTGCATAGGATTCGCTTATCGCTATCCCGCGGGAACTATACAATTTTCTGGGATAAAAACTATCCCATGTCCTTCCCCGGGACGGAAACTATCTCTGCACCAAATTTCACTGCAATCGGTTCAGTGGTTTAGGCGTCAAAGCGTAAGACAGATAGAGTTACTTTCGCAGTAGTAGGGATTGCTGACTAGTCAACTATATATATATATGTTATGTGAATAGGAAGGCAAACGAGCAAGTGGGTCGCCTGATGGTAAGCGATCACCACTGCCCATAGTCACCCGCAACCCCGGAGGGATTGCAGATGCGTTGCCAACCTAGAGGACTTAGATGAAATGCCTCTTGTGCCCGTAATTTCCTCGGCTGTCTTACTCTCCACACTGGAACACAGCAGTGCAAGCACTGCTGCTTAGCGGCAGAGTTAGCGAGTAAGATGGTGGTGATATATTCATTAGAGCTGAAATTTTGTTCATTCTATAATCAAATCATTCATCACGTGACCTTAGTCAAGCACTAGTACAATAAATAATTTAAAAATTAATTAAACAGTACAAAACAGTAACTAACTTAAAGCTGAGCCTAAGTTTAACTACAAATAAAACACCCCTCCTAGGTCACTGTCACTGCTCATTGTGCACAAAATTCTTTGCCCAAAATAGCTGCCAAATGAGCTGTAATTGTCTTGTCTATTCACATTTTCAGGAGGGCTACTCGAACACATGATTTTCGAAGTTCTTATCATACCCTCCTTCTCACTCCTAAATGAATGGGTAGTAGTGCGAGCGGAAAAGGTAAGACCGCACTAGGCGTAACTGCGCGGCAGCGGAACTGCGCGGCACGGCGAGGCAAAATTCGGCATACCGCACATGAACTGCAGCGGAACTGCAGCGGCGCGGCAAATTTTGCCTGTCAGTAGTTCAGCAGCGTTCGAGCAAGATGGTAGAACCTGACATGGATGATTTTATTTACACGAAAAAATAATAATCTAAAGTGTCTAAACTAACAAAACAAGTAGCCAATAGAAATATGGATCAGCAAGGATAGTCGGATATAAATAAATATATTTTTATAAATATTATTACATAAATAACTTGCAGTGCCGCGCCGCTTGCTATACCGCACTGCGTGGCAGCGGAACTGCGCGGCGCGGCGCGGCAATTTTGATGAGTTGGTCAACTTTGCCGCGCAGTTCCGCTGCCGCGCAGTTCCGCTGCCGCGTAGTGCGTGTTATCTCATACAATTCCATATAAAGAATATTTTGCCGCGCCGTGCAGCGCAGTTCCGCTGCCGCGCAGTTCCGCCTAGTGCGGTCTGACCTAAATGGGCGAAACAAACGAGAAAAATCGAATCACGTGTGTAAGGTTAGACTCTATACAATTTTCCACAAATACAATTACAAATCATTTATTGGTACAGTTGATTAATTTTCATTTTATTCATTAATTTAAACGTTGTAAAGCGCTGCGATGGATTTCTAGCGTACAATTTTCCCGTGTCCGTGCACTAGACTAGGCTAAAGTGTTAGTGTTGAAAAATTTTGCTCAATCCGAAATATTGACGTGTAGAGCAGAAAAAACAGCTCTATAATCTTGTGAGATACTCGAAATTTTTCAGCACAATTTTTCACCACTTTTCAGTGGTTTTTGAAATCGGGCCCCAGTAGCCTGAAACTCTGAAATCTCAGGACAAACCCTGTTATAGTAGGCGGCAAATGTGTAAAACGTGGAGCGGATAATGCGCAGTATGAAAAACAACATCATTTTCATACTGCGCATATCCCCTCCACGTTTTAGGGTGCGACCACACCGCCGCTTAAAATATGGTGACGTTACGGAATCGCAACAAAACGTATGAAGAAACGGTGAGAAAACGTGACGCATACGACACGTCACTGCGTATACGCGGCGGTTTGGTAGCACCCTTACTTATTTGCCGCCTACGTGGTAATGGTCACCCTAGTGGATTATGGGCATTTTGTTCTTACATACTCACACTAGCATGTAAGTAGCCCTACAAAAGTCGTGGAAAATGATGAGTCAGAACACAGCTAGCCAACAATATTCGTATTCATAAGTATGTATTCGTATACAAGTTATGCGGCAGTACTGCCAAGTTGTATGTTGTATTTAAAACACAATACATTGTAATGAAGAATACGAGCTGTCGGTAGGCCACCAACAAGATGGAGCGACGACCTGATCAGGATCGCGGGATCGCGGTGGACGCGGAAGGCACAGGACCGGTCCGAGTGGAGAGCCGCGGGGGAGGCCTATGTCCAGCAGTGGACGTCTTTCGGCTGATATGATGATGATGATGATGATGACATTTTAATGTAAAGTATTTGAAGCGTACTACGAAATGTGGACTGTATGATAATTATGTATGATTGTTGAGCAGGGAATCTAAATACTTATTGTAAAGCAAAACACCAACAAAAACGACTGCTCCTTTTACTGCTGACAAATACTAACGACAAAGTCATATTAAAAAAGAGTACTTATAAAAAAATAAACAATAATTATAACTAAATATACAACAAAGAGTTCACAACAGTACTGTTTCATAAACAATCGAAAACACACATTAGTCCTGATTATTTTTCAATTAACGGCAGACTATATTTTTACTTTTTTTTTATTTCCATGCTGACCTGGGAGCAAAGAAAATACAGAATGTACCAGTTGCTTCTCTTCTCGCGCAGACGGTAAAACCATCGAGAGAATAGGCGGAAATCATAGGAATCATGTTATAGGTGATGCGGCTAGCAACTCATCACTATTTCAATTTCTCTTTCCAGTTACGCCCACAATCACGCTGAACGTGCGCTTTAGTTCTTACCTTAGGCTCAGTCTACCCCATATGAGACAAAGACGTGATGTATGTATGTATGTCCCTAAGTTTCCTATATGTATCTATTTTAGCTTCAATAAAGACAAGCATCGCTACACGCAATACAGTTGTCAGACCGCCACCCCAACTATCAAAACTGTAATAGCATCTGATATCGGCAAATTGCATTGCAGCGAGATAAACTTAGAAAACTTCTGTAATTGACGCATAAATCTGTGCGGAAAATAAATAAGATAGAAACTTTATTTTCTAGCGAGAGATGTATCAAGGGCATAAAATATAAATATGTAAGTTACCAAGACGTCAAATACGTGTAAGTATACAACATTCTTCTTCTTCTTCTTTTATTTCTGGCGTTACAAGTCGTTATAGCGACGACAACTTCGCCAATGTCAGGGTTAAAAAAATTAATTGTAAAATCTTCTAATTGTGACAAAATGTCGGCAACGTTGTACGGTAACACGGTCAAAGACCCCCTCCCCCTGTCGGGCTCTTAGCCAACGGTCAATGATATCCCTCAGATACTGCGAGGAAATCATTAGCCGTAGCCCAGGGTGCACCAGACCAAGCACGCTCTTCCCCCCGGACGGGTCCGAAAACGAACCGCAGCTCTTGTTCACACGTGGAGGTAACCCGACTCGCACCCCTATATAGTGGTGGCAATAACGGCTGTTTTGCAATAATGAATAACAGTGCTGTGTTATTCTTAAATAGCTGTTATTGTAAACAGTTGTCTGTTATCCTGTTATATTGCTGTTTTACAAAACGATAGTGAACTTATTATTAAATAATTGTTATACTTATTTCGTCGCGACCGCAGCGTAATAAAAACGTACGGGAACAAAAGCAAAACATTGCTCTGTTACCTTGTTTGTTATTGTACTTATTGACAACAAACAGCAACAGCTAATAATGATACCAAAAGTCAGTTATTTGAATCACGTTTGCGATGCGAGCTCGCGCGCATAGCGCTATCTCTCGCACACATCTATTTGATTTGTTGCGCACTCGCTTGCGCTTCTATACCAAATGCGGCAACAGTGCGCGTATGAACAACGTTGACAACAGACAACGAATAATGATAACAGGATAGTTGACGATTCGATAATGTGTTGTTCGTTGCGTGCAAATAATGCATTACGTTATCTGCTGTTGTAATAACGACCACCACTACCCCTATACCACACTTATGCCACAAACAATACTTAAGGCCTTTAAATATGTTCAAACGCGAACTCAGGACATGGTTAATACAGAATTGTTTTTACTCAGTTGACGAATATTTTAACTAGGTATTTCCAACATATGCCATGTATTTTATTTATTTTTACTTTGCGTCTTTCTCTAACTCTTAGTTGTATAATTTTGACATTTAAATGTGTGTAGTTCTTAAGACGCTGTCAACAGCAAATGACCTGGAGCAGCGCCACTCTTCACACATACGGTTCACGTGCCTGTTAGTGAAAGAGAAGAAACTATTCCGGCAGCTTGGCGCGCGTCTAAAATCTTGCATATAAGACACAAATCATAAGAAATAAACAAAAGTATGGATTATTTGTGAAATATGACTCGTTAGCCGTTTAGGTATGAATATGTTGACTTTATGTTTTTAATTGCAGAGCCATACGTCGAAAAAATAAAGACATAGAACCGTTTAATGATGATTTTAAGACCAATCTTTGCAATTATTTTCTATCGAGCCGATTTTGTTCAATTATGTATCGAGCCCGTCTAGCGTGTTTGAAATATGATGAAAATTAACATTATATTTTTTTTTGTACTTTTTTTGTGTGCAGTTTTTCTTAAAAAAGTGTTTAAATAACATCAATTTCAACAAAATTAGGTGTTGTCAGCCTCTTAAGTATTGACATGTATAATAATAAATATTGTTGTTAAATTATTTAAAACAGTTTAAGTACCTATCTAAATGATTGAGTTATTGTTTTTCTTCAGCGTTCTGTTAAATGCTGTTTTACATTGATAATTTTATTAGGCACAATAAACTTTTTTTTTTTTTAATTTTGCTTTCCAGATGCTGGAGAAATGTGTGAGACCACTGTGAGACAAACTAGTTATGCATGAGATCATTGTAATACAATACATTTTATGCGAAATAAAGATAATTAATTTGAATTTGAATTTTGATACATAATTATATTATACCTATAATATTTGACATGATGACCGTATCGATATTTATGCCCTTGACTGTACGTGAACCAAAAAATAGAACCTTAGGCCACTGTAAAACCTTATCGCAATAAGTAATCGGCTTGATATTTTACAAGCTTTCTTTAACTCGCACATCTAGCTATTAGACAATGTATGTAGTACTTATGTATGTTTGTGCGGGTGGACTCTTGCAAACAAACATCATTTATTCAATCAAAATACATATTTACAAGATTTAAAAACAAATGAATTTTGAAGCAGATATCTTCAACAGATTGTGCTGAAATTATGCATACTTGAGTAAGTCGGATGACAATACAATAATCTCGTATTGGAGTTCTGGTGACCCAGCCAAGACCGTCTCCGCAGGAGGGAACTCTTCTGCCAATAGATAGAGCAATTCACGAGAAATATTTGGGTAGGTATATAATTTGTTAAGATTTTGAGGAAGCTGGTTGGTTGGTGGCTGGCTGGCTGGTTGAGTTATACATACATACATACATATATCGATCGTTGGAAGTGTCAGAAAAAATCAAACTGAGATACAAATGTTCAGTGTGGCGTCCGCGGGCAACAGCTATTGGAATAAATAAATAGAATATATTAAATCTAACTAATATTACAAATGCGAAAGTATGGATGGATGGATGGATGTTTGTTTGTTACTCAATCACGCCAGAACGGCCCAACGGATCTGGATGAAATTCGGCACATACATAGAGAAAAGTCTGGAATAGCACATAGGCAACTTTTTATCCCGGAAAATTGCGTAGTTCCCGCGGGATAGCGATAAACGAATTCTTTGCAGACGAAGTCGCTGGCAACAGCTAGTTAGATAATAAATAAATTACCAAGTTCCAATAAGAGCTCAGACCTCGCATTGAAATCAAAGCCGCGAAATCTAGCGACGCGAGCGTGACAGAAGAGTTATGATTATGACTTATGAATTTACAACTCGCGTTCCAATTAAACTTTAAAACAGCACTTTCCAAATGTATCCCAGAAGCATCATCAAAACGATTAGCAAAATGGAACAATCTAGAAATTAACGGCCCCCAGTCGTCCGCGATTAACGCATCCATAACTAACACCATTTACACGATTTAAACCTCTCCCTTTTAATAAAAATAACAAACTACATCTAAGTGATAACATTTCGTTGCCACCCTTGTAATAACTATTCATAAATGTTGTCTGTCGCTTCTTGCTTAGGGGAGGATACGTAAGCAGAAGAGAGAGGCACAGCTAAAGTAATGTATCAGAGTTGAGGGGAGTGCTGCGAGATGTTTATCTTGATAAAGTCGTTTTGTTGAGTTGGACAAATTTGGTAGGTATCTTGGAGACCGACGCGCTGCCGTAGGTATAGGCCAAGTTAGGCAGTTTATACATACTTAACTATAACTTCTAGTAAACTTGTAATCAATGATCAATTAGATTATTAGCATATAGCATTATTAAATGTGTTTCTGTCCAGGTTCAAGGATGCTGATGTGTTCGCTGATCGTTGGGTGACACTTCTGTCTAGAATTATTTTATTTTTAGCGAGCTTGTCATAAAGTTTAGCGTTTCTAGTTAAATATTTTTGTTATAAATTATTTGATGACTGTATTTAATAGGTGTATACTTTTAAAATTAAGTTTTCCAGTGCTTTGGTCTTTATTGTAACATATTCATATTCATATTCATTTATTCATAAAATTACAAATTTTACATGTCAAATTATTAAGTATAATTATAAATTCATTAATACAAGTGACTATTCTATTCAATATAAAAAATTTGATTAAAATTAATTCACAGTTTCGTTGCTATATTCTGACATGTCATATAAGGCGTTTTACATACATACATACATATCGTCACGCCTCTTTCCTACAGGGGTAGGCAGAGACTACTTTGTTCCACTTGCTACGATCCTGACATACCTCTTTCGCTTCATCCACATTCATCAATCTCTTCATAAATGCTCGTCGGTTTCGGGTACTCTTGACCTGCACGCTTATTACGTAACTCGCTCGCGATCACGATCGTTTTTATTTTAACAGTTTATGTATGGGCTGACAATTGGCATCGGAATCAGCTAGCTGTCATATTCATACAAGAACTGTCAAAATGAACACGATGGCGATTGCGAGCGAGTTACGTAATAAGCTAGCTGGCCTTTCTCCAAAACGTCCCCAATTTGATCACGGAACGTCCGTCTAGGCCTTCCCCTCCCAACGCACCCATTCACACTCCCCGTATAAATCTGTTTAGTTATTCTTCTTCTTCTTCTTCTTTCTTTATTGTAATGCTGTGTAAATTGTTTGATGAATAAATAAATAAATAAATAAATAAATAAATAAATAGAGTCAAATGTTTAAAAACTCGCCCAAGGCTTTAAATACTGTTTTACACGTATGAACAGACTTTCATATTATAACGAGAATGGCATCAAAATTTGGCAATTTGTGATTTTTTACTGTCTCTACTTTTTAAATAATCATAATTGGAATACAAGTCAAGGCATGGCACTTTTAGGTGTTGTCACCCTAGGCTTCGTCTACCCCGTAAGGGGTAAAGACGTGATTTATGTACGTATGTTGTGTATTGGCTTTGTGGATCACCGTAATCCGTTGTGAGTGGATCAACACGGCGGGTGAATGTAGCGGCGTGTGCGCTAATATTTGCCGCTGCACTTAGCTTATTGACAGATGGGGTAGACGACACTGGAAGAGACACACGGTCAAAGAAACTGAATCACGTTCTGTGGAACCTTTTCTCGTACAATTTGGCAATAATTTCTTTGGCAGGTATATGGTAAGGGACGTTCGCTTATCTATCATCATGTGTTAAATTTATTTAAAGAATAACACGGGTGGCGCCATCTAGGCCAATTCAGATGATACCACTTCCTATAGATAGATCATTTAGTCCATAAGGTATCAAGTAACTGCAATTTGTTTTGATTTACTGGTCATCTCAGAGATGGCGCTGTACAACTAGTATATAAGAATTGTTTGTACCTATATAGAAATAAATCCTCTTTTTCAACGCCACCGACAGCAACGGTCGGCCCACTAATCTGGCTTCGATTTATTTCCCCAGCACTCCATTTCGAATTTAACATCATGTCAGCCGAAAGACGTCCACTGCTGGACACAGGCCTCCCCCAAGGCTCTCCACTCAGACCGGTCTTGTGCTTTCGCCATCCACCGCGATCCCGCGATCTTAAGTCGTCGCTCGTCCATCTTGGCCGTGTCTGTTTGTTCGCAATAAGCTCAAAAACTATTGAACGGATTTTCTGTTTTTTTTTTGTAAATTGGTTGATTTATAACAATAATTGTGGCGGCCGGGATTGTGTATATTGCACCCGTGCAAAGCCAGGGCGGGTCGCTACTCGCTAGTTTACTATAACCCAAAAGCCAGGTAAATACTCAGTGAGCTGTAGCCGTACTAATTATTGCACCAAAAACACTAGTGTGGACATGACTCGCGATCACCGCGATCCTAGCGCGAGCGGAAACTATGGCATTCATTAGACAGTCAATATATATATACGTGATATACATATACCGTCTAATCCATGGCTATAATAATAATATAGCCTTTTTATTCCGAATTCGCTACAATTTCAGATTTCAAATGTAATTTTCTCACATAAATTCCGAAAAACTTAGAGGTTTGAAGCCCGGGATTTGAACCCACGACGCTCTGCTTGAGAGGCCACAGGTCAAACCACTAGGCTACCACGGCTTTTCATTTTCACCCATGGCTATGTCGTTCCTCTCGTAGCTTATCCAGTGGCTGTATGTCGTACGTATCGGGTGACCGCATGTGATCCAACATTTGGTGACCGAGGGGATACACGAGAGATTTGTTGCGATGCAGTACTAGCTTACAGAAGACGTCTCAATATTCCCATTGGCTAGAAATGCGGGTGCGGGTTTTATTTGTTACTAGCTTCAGCTCGTGACTTCCTTTGCGTATTATACATATAAACCTTCCTCTCGAATCACTCTGTCATTAAAAAAACCGCATCAAAATCCGTTGCGTAGTTTTAAAGATCTAAGCATACATAGGGACAGACAGACAGACATCGGAAAGCGACTTTGTTTTATACTATGTATTGACTAGCTGTTGCCCGCGGCTTCACCCCCGTTCCTGTTTTTTACTGTTTCCCTGGACCTGCACAAATGTTTCTATACCAAATCTATTTAAATCGGTACAGTCATTTCCGAGTTTTAGCGAGACGAACGAACAGTAATTCATTTTATATGTAAAAGATAAGCAGATAGAAGATGTAGTAAACAAATTCGCTTTCCGCTGTCTGTCTGCCACTATGTATGCTTAAATTTTTAAAACTACGCAACGGATTTTATTGCGGTTTTTTAAATAGATAGAGTGAAGTCGCGGGCAGAAGCTAGTGTCGTATAAAATAAAGGTTAGTAATTTCTGTAATATGGGTGATTCTAATTCGTAAATAGATAATTAATGCATTTAAATGTTCTCCAATTCAGTGTAAACAACCTTAAGACACGAATAAACTAGAAAAGAGATAGAGAGATCACACAATTTATTAAAAATACCAACAAAACAATACATGAGTAAAAAAAACAAACTAATTCAAAGTACAAAAAGCGTGCTCCATCTTAAATAAATCCCGCCATCACTTACCTGTCCCTTCCAATCCGATCCAACCCTTCAAAACTTACTCGAAAAACATTTCTGGTGCTACCCATAGAACGTGGTATGTGTGGTCTTTAATATCCAGTCAGTATAGAACGAAATGTTAGTGAAAATGGACAATTTGTTGTCACAATCCCTGGGCTTAATAGCCAGGACGCCAATGATTCTGTCGCTGGCAAAAATAGGCCCAAATTCAGTGACAAAACAGTCGTTATGTAACGACATGTCGACACAGATCATGCTGTCGTCTATGTCCACGCCATAACCTTCGTAACACTTCGAGGAATCCGCTAAAGTCAAGTCGAATTTTTCAAAGGCATTTGTCAGAAACATTTTCTTATCCATGGTGGTGACAGTTTTCCACACGCTAGCTTCGATATATCTGGCTGATTTGTCGTCAAAAATGGCCGGTCGCGTCGTAAAAGGGTTCTGATCAACGTTTAACTTGGCTACTGCTATGTCGTACATCGGCGTCATGCCGCTCGCGTTGAATTTTTCGTGAATCCTCCAAAAAAGAATAGGGTACGTATGCGTGTAGTTTCTGGCGAAATCATAGAAGAGGAGCACTCTGTGGGTGTATCCGGGTCTTCTGCAGTGCGCGGCGGTGACCAGCCATTTCCTCAGGATGATGGCCCCGAAGCAAATGAAGCTCCAGGACCCGGAACTGTTCCTGGTGATGGCTGCGACGTAGGGGAACCGTTCAGATATAATCATGGACTGGTTGTCGTTTAGAGCGATGACGCCCAAGTTCCTGGAGTACTTGTAAACGCCACTGGAGAGGAGCTCTCGCTTTCTTTCTTCCACGGTTATTTCTGTGGCGAATTTCACCATGCAGACGACCGCGACGATAGCCACCACTATTATTATGGCGAGGATTATGCATGCTGCTTTCATTTTTTGGGTGTGTTTTGGGAATTACGGACATGTTGTTGACATGGTTGACGGAGGAATGCTAATGACGGGTGACAGGGTTACACAGATTAAAGATAAACGCATCTTGTCTTTGGTCTAATATCGAGACAAGACGGATTTATGCAGGGTTGTCTAAGCATAGAGTTAACGAAGAAAGTCTAATATTGTTGTTCTTACCTTACCTTTGGGTCTTAAACGAATCACTACATAGTATAAAACAAAGTCACTTTCCGCTGTCTGTCCCTATGTAGGTATGCTTATTATCTTTAAAACTACGCAACGGATTTTGATGCGGTTTTTTTTAATAGATAGAGTGACATGAGTAAGGTTATGTATAATTCTACGCAGAAGAGTCGCGGACAGAAGCTAGTATTATCTAAACTAATAAACAGTAACGCTCCAAACTCTCTCAACGCAAACTATGGACAATAGACCAAAGTGATGTGCTACAGTTTTATAGAGAACTTGTACGCAGACGGAGTCGCAAGTTACAGCTGTTTTTACCCGACAACGGCAAAGCCGTATATAAAAAGGCTCCATCACAGGGTATTTCGGTTTCTTTTGAGCACCCTTTCCCCATAATTGGCCCCAAGTTGAGTTATTCCTCTCGACCGCCGGGCGTCGCCCCGTCTCGAATTAACGGCTCCGTTAATTAGTCCGGCATCGGATAGCTATTTTATTGCGGGGGTTGGCGAAATTATTGTATTCTGTGGCTGGCGGTCACCACACTCACCACTGTCTAATTAGGATCTCTACGGGCCGGTTCAGACGGACAGCATTTCAACTGCACCCCAACTGCTAAATGGCAGTTCGAGTGGAAGACCTTTTTGTACACACAAAGCAATCAATAAATGAATATGAATATGAGTGCAATTCTTCAATATAACTGCACTAGCTGTTGCCTGCGACTTCGTCTGCAAAGAATTCGTTTATCGGTATCCCGCTGGAGTTGTCCGGGATAAAAGTAGCCTATGTGCTATTCCAGACTTTTCTCTATCTATGTGCCGAATTTCCTCCAGATTCGTTGGGCCGTTCTGGCGTGATTGAGTAACAAACAAACAAACATCTATCCATCCATACTTTCGCATTTATAATATTAAGTTAGACTAGCTGCTGCCAGCGACTTCGTCTGCAAAGAATTCGTTTATCGCTATCCCGCGGGAACTATGCAATTTTCCGGGATAAAAAGTAGCCTATGTGCTATTCCAGACTTTTCTCTATCTATGTGCCAAATTTCATCCAGATCCATTGAGCCGTTCTGGCGTGATTGAGTAACAAACAAACATACATCCATCCATCCATCCGTCCATCCATCCATCCATCCATACTTTCGCATTTATAATATTAGTTAGATTAGGTAGATTACGATCGTGCAGCCAGCTTGCGGTCGGTGATAGCTGCTGGAAATGGACTGTATAACGAGTGAATGTAGGATGATGGAAACACCTTCTTATACATGTATTAGTATTTAATTATTTAAAGGTAAACGAATGACAGGATTATAAACACAATGGTGGCACAAACCAGACTAACTTGACGGTATATACATTGACACGTATTGAAACTAAAATAGGCCGCGCACCAGCCAGTAGCCAACAGTCGGTCTCGGTATACGGTTGACAAGACTGCACGGCAGGCAAGCGGAAGGCACCGACGGCATGCAGTTTTGATGCATCACACAGAACTGCACTCGAACTGCCATTTTGCAGTTGGGATGCAGTTGAATTGCTGTCTGTCTGAACCAGCCTACGCGTTTTTCAAACTACCTGAAGAGCAAAAATAAAAGGTCACATTTTCATACAAAGCTCTATGAAAGGCGACTCGATATTTTTGCTCTTGAGTATAGCTGTTGCCCGCGAAATCATTAATGAAGGTTACCCGCGTTTGAATTTGTTGAAAACCAACCAGCGTCTCTAGCGACCTAGAGGCGCTGGTGTAGCGTGAGCGTGAGGCCTAAGAGTTTAAAGAAAGAAAAAGAAAGAAAGAAGACATTTATATTCTTTTGAAAGACACAGAAATAGAGCAGAGTTTCTAAAAATTGTTCGGGAATAATTCAGTAGGCGGTGGTGGGGTTAGCATGACTGAATAGCCCTGTAAGGACTTGCACAGTCCAGAGTTAAAAAGTTAAATCGCTAACTCGGGGTTACGTTTGACATAATTTTTTGACATAATAATATTTTTTTTTTTTTTGCTCTTTTTCTCATCGACATTGGAGATATCTCCAATTAACTTATTTGACGGTGGAGGCGTTTTACACCTCCACTGAACTTAGATTATTTTTATTCACTTTTTGCTTTTGCTTTCTCTTTCTTATCATTATCGCATATTTTGTTTCGCTTTGACTAGTAGAGACTTTATACATCTCTACTATAGACCAATGTAATTTAAGGTACGGACTTAACTTAGGGACCGTTTACATCCCTTTTATAAAATGTATTAATTGTATTATAGGTAAGTTAAGTAGAATTTAAGTACTATTGTAAATCTATTTTATTTTGGAAAAATGACTTTCTGCCAAGTTTCTTGCGGCGCATTCTTCTTGGCAATGATGGTCTTTCCGAATGCGCTGGTAGATTCAAAAAAAGACATGTAAAAGACCCCTCGGCGGCCTATTTGCAAAATAAACTTTTGACTTTTGACTTTTGACTTTTGACTTTGGACAGTTCTATACATTTTGACACTACTTTAGCCCTGGGTTAGCATCTAACACGGGGTTAAGTCGTCAACCCTGGTCCGTGCAAGTGGCCCTAAATGTTTTGCCGGATTTTTGAATCATACAATACAATACAATACAAATACTCTTTATTGAACACCAAAAATCAGTACAAAACAATACAGAAACAAAGAACAAAGTATACAATAGGCGGTCTTATCGCTCATATCATATAGTCGCTTATCATATACAGTCAAACCTGGATAACTGGGACTTCAGGGGACCTGCGAATTAGTCTCACTTAAAGAGGTATTCCACTTACCCAGTGTCTCAGATAGCCAGGTATAAATAAATATCTGTCTCATTTACAGAGGCTCCCATTAATAGAGGTGAAAATATAGAGGTTATTTCAGTTATAGAGGTGCGATTATGAAATGAAATAACGTATTATGGAAACATTATACATACATACAGTATACATACATACATACATGAGTAATTAAAAGTGCTTACATTATAAACAAAAAAAAAAACAACTACGTTTTTTTAAATATAAACAGTACAAAAACGCAAGTAAAGATTTGAGACTTAATTTCGGCATTTTAAAATAGACGCCGATAATAGCAAAACAAAACTAAAACGGGAGGACATATTGAGGCACAAAATTAGCCTAGTACAAAATTAGCAGGTAAATTTAGTAAATAAACGGAATTTAGTAAATAATAAGGTAATTTAAAGACGTAGGTGGTGCCAGTTACAGAGGTGATAAAATTTTGTCTCAGTTACAGAGGTCTTTGCCAGTGAAATTCAAAAGAAACAATTTTAGAGAAATTGTTCCTTAAAATATAATCTCAGTAAAAGAGGTAAAATACACTCAATTCACTCAAAGTCTCAGTTATAGAAGTAATTATGACGATAAAATCGAAAGAACGAATCCCAGATATACCTAGAGGTTCGTTTTGTCCCACTAACAGAGGTAATTCAGTGCCAAGGTGCCGGGACCACAGCATGAGTTCTAGCTATGGAGGTTTCTCACTTATCCAGGTCCCACTTGACCAGGTTTCACTGTATCATAGTCGGGAAGCGCGGGACAAAATATTTAATGAAAAATTTTAATGAAATATCTTTGCTTTGTAGGGCTTTTCAGTCGAACCAACCAAACGAATTGCTGGAAGATTTCAGAAAAATTTTACGACTTTGTAGAAACGTTAATTAGTATATATAGGTAGTAAAATAAAAGTCAGTAAAAGTTGTGTTTAGTGCTTGGTGATCCAATCAACGTGAAGGCATTATGTTAACAATTTGTAATCAGTTTTTAAGATGCGATGACGAAGCGAAATGAAAATTAGCAATAACCGAGTAGTAAACAAGACAACTGCAACAATATTATTTATGACCAAACCCCGCCACGGTATAACTTAATGTCCTAACTATACCAACTTACAACCCTATTTCAAAAACTACCAACAATTCCATATTCCGTAGCACTAAAGGTTGAAAACTAAACAGCTTTCATTTTGACAAGCGAAAAAAAATTCCCTTACTTAGTTCTCGGCAAAGATAGAACAAACAACTCGCAAAAAATATACGCAGTTCTATAGCAGTGTATTTAAGATGCTTTTTTGAATTGATAACAATTTTAGTAGCCGCATTAACCCATTCCTGCAAACATAGAAGTGCGGTCGTTGTTTTTGTGTTTCAGCTGTATTTCAAAGTAGTTAGGGTGGATTTTTTAGTAATGATAGGAGTGGTAGTTGTAAATGTAACTTGGTCGATTTGGGGGTAGACCAATGATGCGTAGATTTTTATTGTAGGCCGATGATTTCACGTTTTCTCATGGTCCTATTGTTGTCTGTTTTCTTTAATGTCGTCGGAAATGTTAATGTCTGTAGTCGTGAGCGGTACACTGCGGCGGGGTTGCGTAGCGAATCGATATCAATTCAGAGATATTAACTACATTTCGAGTCATTTACAGATCACAAAATGTTCCAAACATAGACATACATACGTATGAAATAACTAGGT
Organism: Pandemis heparana; assembly: GCA_963854515.1. Lineage (NCBI taxonomy): Eukaryota > Metazoa > Arthropoda > Insecta > Lepidoptera > Tortricidae > Pandemis > Pandemis heparana. Next base: position 8,614,309 of record OY978034.1, read on the forward strand.
ACGTTATTAAGTACGTCGGTGCTGAAATCACTGAGATGAAAACGATAATTTCAACAAAATTGACACTCGAGTATTGCAACGCTCTCTCTCTCTTGGATCTATTACTATATTGTATACTAGCGACCCGCCCCGGCTTCGCACGGTATATTATGCATGTATTATACATATAAACCTTCCTCTTGATTTACTCTATCTATTAAAAAAAACCGCATCAAAATCCGTTGCGTAGTTTTCAAGATTTGAGCATACATAGGGACATAAGGACATATAGGGCCATAGGGACAGAGAAAGTGACTTTGTTTTATACTATGTAGTGATCTACTGTATCGTTCCTTTGCCTATGTCGTTTGGCTCCTCTATCATATAAAAAAAATAGAAAAGACATTGGAAAGACAAACAAAGATTATATAAGTTGGATGGCAATATAATACTGTCAACAAAAAGTTCAGTCAGCAAACATCTTAATCTTAACCTTGTATTAAAAAAAAATACATAAATAAAAATAAAATAAAAAATATCATGGGACAAATTACACCAATTGACCCAGCAGTCCCAAACTAAGCAAAGCTTTATAGAAAACTTATTTTCATACATAATTTTCTCCTCGACGGGAGCTCAAACCCGGGACCTCAAGCTCAGATCGTAAAGATGACGGTACCCGGCAGTCATACCGCGCAAGCGCAGTACAAGCATAACATATCAATCTCCGTTATGATAATTTAATGGCATATATTGTAAAATGTATCGAGGGGCCTTTATGTGTGGGGCCAGACGACATTAATAAAAAAGTTTGTTGCGTCTGTCCCCCAAACACTTAATACTCGTAGATAGATGCGCAACTTTACCGATTCTAGATACTTGGGAAGGATCGCATCGCGTATAATTTAGCTGTTACGATACGATAGATAATTCTACGTCGATGATATGCTGGTCACCCTATTTGTACAGTCTAGGGTATCAATATTACCTTAACAAAAGGTCAAAGACATCTAATACGCCTAACCGCTGTAACAATAAGGCCCATGACACATATACTTGACTTGACATGATGGCTGTATCGATATTTTTGCTCTCGACTGTATGTTGTATGTACGACTCTTTACTGAACATAAAATAAGATTTATCCTATTTTAATTTTTTTTTTTTTTTAATTTCGTAACTTATAATTTATTTTCCAGACCAGGTAAATAACGAATTGATTGATTGTTAATGTCGGTTTAAACAACTTAGTACCTAATTAACTGAAAACAATAACCCACTTCGTATGTGTACGTTAGGTACACCCCGATGGCGGTAGATAAAGAACCGCTTTTTTTTTTGCTCGTCTGTCTGTTACCTTTTCACGCTTAAAGCCGAATTAGTTGAAATTTGGTATATACATATATGTAATCATCTATATTAATGTATTAAAAAAACAGATACTTAAAATGTAAGAACAAAACTAAAACTACTATTAAATTAAAATAACTAAATAAACTTTAAAATTAATTAGAAAAGAGAGGTGGGCCTCTTGGCAGGGTGCCCATCACGCAGGCAGCGTTCCCGCGCTGAACTGCGATTGCGATTCTTTGCGCGAAAAGGCTGCCGGTGCGAGAGTCGCCTGTTGCCTCTCTCAGTCTTTTCCCAAGCTCCCTGTGTAGCTCCAGCGCACCCTTACCCCAAGGACCTAGAGTCTCGACACCAAACGCAAAGAAATGATATTGGGCGCCGAGACAGCTATATTTTGAGATATACATAGTTACAGTCCCGGGGAAGGAACAGGAACAGGGATAGTTTTTATCCCGGAAGACAGCATAATTCCCGCGGGATGGAGATAAGAGAATTCTGCACAGACGGAGTCGCGGGCAACAGTTAGTTTTAAATAAAAATAAGAACAAATCTTTGTAGAGTTGTTCCGTGCAACTAACTCAGCCACCTGCTTCAATCCTACTAATACTCGTATTATAAATGCGAAAGTTTGTGAGTATGGATGTTTGTTACTCTTTCACGCCAGTACGGCTTAACGGATCTGGATGAAACTTGGAACTGAGATAGTTTATGGTCTGGAATAACACATAGGCTACTTTTTAACCTGAAAAATTTTAGTTCCCGCAGGATAGCGATAAAAGAATACTTTGCAGACGAATTCGCGGGCAACAGCTAGTATTCCAATAATTTAGAGACATTGTATAACTTAACACATACATACATACATATCGTCACGCCTCTTTCCCACAGGGGTAGGCAGAGACTACTTTGTTCCACTTGCTACGATCCTGACATACCACATAACGTACCGTATAACTTAAATATGGGTTAAATCATAACCTGGCTTAGCCGTCGTGAAGCAAGTTACTCGGAATATATTCAAATGGAAGCCAGGCATTAGCATGCCGCTATAATTCATCATGTCAGCTCCTCCCCGACCATCGCGAGTCATGCCGCCTCATTGAGCACAGCCCTCGCATACTCGATTACGAAGGGATGGTTATGTGTTTAAGTTCTGGCAGTACTACAGTAAGATTTACAGAGAAGAAAAAAAACTATAACTATATAGTATGTGCCAGTCGGTCATTCTCAGGAAAACGTGTTCCCAGCCTAAACTCCGTCTTGATTTTGAGTTTTACATTTATGAACATAATTGAAGAACAATGTGAAAATCTATGCTACAAGAAGCTTTTCTGTGCTTTTGGCCATTAAATAAACCAATTAGTTTATGATTTATAACACATTGATTTTTCATCAAGACGGAGTTAACACGTTCACTGCGGTTTCGGGTCGAATAGATCCTATGCACATCTAGCCTACGGTGCGGCGATAAAATTCCTTGACTTACCGCTGGTGCGGGACAAGCTAATACAGGTTATCTGTTGAATATAAGTGAGATAGTTACTGTTTTGGAATTACCTCTCCAAAAGTAGTCTGTTACTGTAAAAAAACTTCATCGGATCCTTTATGCCCTATGCCGACTGAACGTAAAAAAATATCGTCTAGTGCGTTATAGGATCTTAGTGACCCGATGCCCAATTACCCGATAGCCGCACTAGATTATACGCTAGTTTGTCTAGTGCAGTACTCGTGTGCAGAAGAAAAGATAAATACCCCTATTTGTTTTTCTGAAATTAACCGAAATTAACGCAGGGACTTACTTGTTTTTGAAATGAGTGAAAATGAAGTGATCTATACGGAAATTGTTAATGCCTAGTGGTGACGAAAGTGAAAACAACACCAAAATTAAATAATATTTACAAACAATGCCCACCGATATGTTCAAACTGAAAAACTCATTGGGTAAGAATATTTTTTATCAACCTACTATTTTAATCCAGCCCGTCTACAGGATGCACGTAGCAAACATTTCAAAATGCACCAAGCTCGTCTGATATACCCTTCTCGTCGACTAGTTATCCTCGTAATCAGCATATCGAGATATTACATGACATTGTAATGAAACCAGCAACGAATATAGTGGGTACCCAAGTTCAAAGTAAACACACCGCGATCGATCTGTTTTTTTTCGGAATCTGGTGAAGACGAGTGCTAAATTTTTAAACGCCGAAAAATTAAAAAAAAAAACTGAATTTGTTTACAAACAAAGCTAAAATAAATCGAGAAGAAATACCTCAAAATACAAGAGTGTTCATCGGTAAAGACCTATATATTTTTTTTTCTACTTGCTTCTTAAAGTAGGAAAAGAACTTTCCAAAGCAATGCCTTTATATTTCTCGATATCGATGTTTTCTTTAACACCCTCAGCCCTAAAATTATATCGATACTTTTTTATGTCAGTGCGGATATCGGGCATACAAGATCCGACAGTTGTAAACATACATTTGATTAGTTTTGAAAGGCTCCACATACCTACGAACTTTGCAGTGCCAAGAGTAACTCTATGTCTATGTATTACAATTAATATTTTACCAATATTCAACATACCTATGCGGATAATGGCCCTTATAGACGAGCAAGTCAAACAGGTCCTTTCGACCCCCAAACGCTCTAACAGAAAGTTATTTGTCGGATCTTATATACCATATGACGCACCGACTGAAAGTCTTCGAAATACTTTCCCGCAGTGAACGTGTTAAGACATCGATATACATTAAATATGAATAAAATATTACTTATTTGTTTAAATTAAATAAAAAGCAAACATTATGATCGAAAAATAAGATATACAGCATGTAACGCGAACCCCGTGTCATAATTCACTGGAACATGAAAATCATGTCAATAGAAACCATAAATAAATATTTTCAAAAATGTGTAGGTACTTCTTGAACACGAAAACATCGGTACTCAAAAGTGAGTGCTATAATAAACGATTTTTATGTACAAAAACAAAGCTAGCTGTTGCCAGCGACTTCGTTTGCAAAGAATTCGTTTATCGCTATCCCGCGGGAACTATGCAATTTACCGGGATAAAAAGTAGCCTATGTGCTATTCCAGACTTTTCTCTATCTATGTGCCGAATTTCATCCAGATCCGTTGGGCCGTTCTGGCGTGATTGAGTAACAAACAAACATCCATCCATCCATCCATACTTTCGCATTTATAATATTAAAGATTAGTTAGTTAGATAGTTTTTAGGCGCTGTCGCCCCCCAGCCAAAACGAACGATTTACTTCTGAAAGTTAAAGCTAAGCTAACTCGATTACCACGTCGTTTATAAATCACGTGTAGAGTTCACTCGTCTACAAAACCTTACAGCCCTGACATGCACGACCATTAGACATTTTTGTAATACATTGCGGGTATTACCCATTAACTTTTTAACAGTAAGTGCCTCAAAAGCGCAATGTCAAGAGAATTAATGCGAATAGTCGTAGCCTGTTACTGTGTCCTCAGGGCCGGCTGTTTGGAGCCCTAGGGCTGCGGTAATCCAATGAAAACAGGCATTAATACCGATTACTGGAGGGTGCGGGGTTAACAGTCCGATTGAAATGGCATCGGGGCCTTTACTAGAAACTAAAAAAATGCGTTTTGTGGTTAGACAAATCAGAAGAAATCGGAACAGCTGTTACCTAACTAATATTATAAATGCGAAAGTATGGATGGATAGATGGATGGATAGATGGATGGATGGATGGATGGATGGATGTTTGTTTGTTACTCAATCACGCCAGAACGGCCCAACGGATCTGGATGAAATTCGGCACATAGATAGAGAAAAGTCTGGAATAGCACATACGCTACCTACTTTTTATCCCGGAAAATTGCGTAGTTCCCGAGGGATAGCGATAAACGAATTCTTGGCAGACGAAGTCGCTGCCAACAGCTAGTAAAGTTTAAAAACGAGTGCTTCCAAATAGCAGGCCTAAATGACTATAATGACGTACCATAAGTAAGACTAGTTTTTAGCCTACTTTTCAAGAAGATTTTTAATATCTTTTCAAGACTCTAGGTAGAGATATAGCTAGAGATTCTTTTTTTATTATCTTTTTCAAAGTTATACATCACTAGCTGTTGCGCGCGACTTCGTCTGCAAAGAATTCGTTTATTGCTATCCCGCGGGAATTTTCCGGGATAAAAAGTAGCCTATGCGCTAGTTCAGACTTTTCTCTATCCAAACTTTGTGCCAAATTTCATCCAGATTCGTTGGGCCGTTCTTGCGTAATTGAGTAACAAACAGTAAACATCCATCCATCCATCCACCCAAACTTTCGCATTTATAATATTGGTTAGATTCGCGAACCTTAAAATTCTATAATCTTAGGAATTATGTTATGAGGGTTTAGCATACCGTACCTAGCTTGCAAACATTGGTAGTCACGGTCCTCGGCCTCAGTTTTATTTTTCTGTCTGTTAATCTTGACGTGTAACTTTATTAAGTGTGCAGTAAAGGCACTGCGGCGGCCCCTCGCAGACACCCATACAGATATGGACAATAAAACTCCAACAAATTGATACAAACGCGGAGGCCGGGGTGACTACGACTCGGGTTTTTGGAAAACTTTTCAATTTCTAAACGAGACTGAAAATTAGAACACATAGAAAAATCCGAAAAGTAAAGCTATGGCCGGGAATCGAACCCGGGTCCTCGTCATTCCGTGACGCGTGCTATACCCCTACACCACCCATAGCAGGTGAGTAAGCCTTCGAATTTTTCTATCTGTTACCAACTATCACGTGACCTTGTTACTATGCGAATATTTGTTGCTAAGCGTCATCTGTTTGAATGATGTGTCTGTACGACACAATTACAAACTCCCGTGGAACATGTACTGCTCACCAGGGACGAGAGAAGGCGCTGTTTTTCAAATGATAAGAAATATCAAATGAATCAAGAAATTTTACTTCTTGATTTTTAAACTTTTCAATATATCGATTCAAACTTTCGCGATTTTCACACATTGTTATAAGAAAACGGGACTTAATCACGTAAATAAAAAGTATTTTACTTAATACTTCGACGTTTCGGACGCGACTTTGCATCCATGGTCTCGAGAGGACTGAAAAGGTGGGTATCAACATCTTCTAGCTGTAATTGTATACATTTTATTTACGTGATTGAGTCCCGTTTTCTTATAATAACTTATCAATAGACTGGTACTCCTTTAGGTGGCATATTTAAAGTACCTATGCAGTGGACTTAGCGTCTTTTCATGGACATATTCATCGACTACATAAACTGCTATTATAACTTTACATCGGGCCAAAGAAGTTTCTCAACGCCGATGCATAAAAACAACTTCCCAACTCTCTTACTTCGGACATCGGTCTCCAGGTAGTATTTTCAACATCTATCAGCCTGAAGAGAGATCTCTCTATTGTGGTTTCTCCCCACAGTGTAAAATCATTAAATATGCTACTTAAATGTCTTCAGTTTGAAATGGGCTATTTTACGCAGCTCCACGTCTTCTTTTTTGCGTGTTGATTTAAAAAAAAAACCTTTTATTGCCATGATTGGTATAGGTACGGTCGCCCAAATAAGTGGTCTACCACTTTTCGTCCAACTTCCTATCAAATGAAAATGTCGCTAAAGTCGAACTTTCAAGTTAACAGCCTGTCTTATCGACATTATATATTGTGACGTGCAAGGGAATTTTAACCTTAGGGTGGTAGACCACATATTTAGCTGATGGTACAATAAAAAAAAACTATCACCCTAGCCTTTCATGCCAGCCCCGTGCCAGCCTAGCTCCCGAAGGAAGCCTTTCAGACCCGTTACAATACCAACGATATCCTGGAAAATATATCTTACTTACTGACATCACTAACGCCTAGCTCAAACCCAACTTACATTTGATAACTGAAACTTTTTAAAGAGGTTCCAGTTTAGTCCGATTTTTAGAAAGCCCCATATGATACGAAATCGCGGGCTAAATATCTAAAAATTAAAAGTAGTCCTATATTTGCCAACTTTGTGGTCGCCCTGCCTGTCTCCTTCCGGTGGAGTGACGTCACGCCGGAAGTATCTCGCCGGAAACGCCGCCATTTGCAATTTCTCCGAAAACTACTTTTTGCGGGACCGTTTTATTTTTGATGCGGAATTTTCGTTTATTTTGGCGATAAAGTTTGGGTTAAATCATTCCAATGTCCAATTTTTCGTATATCCATTTGCCTGAAATGCCCGATTCTTAGAATGTTCATTTGCCTGAAATGTCCAATTAATTGAATGTCTATTTGTCTGAAATGAATAATTAATTTGACAGAAATCATAATTCATTGTGTATCTTACTACAACCTTGCTCTTCTAAGCCGCTGCGACATGTGCACGAAATATTTATAAATATAACCCTCCAAAATACAATCAAAAATGTATCTAAACAAAGTTCACTTCCATTTGTTATATCAGAGATAATTAATAAGTCGCCACATTTAAACATCTCAATATTCCAAGCTGGCAAAAAACCTTCCATTTAAAACACAAGTCATGGCTCTCAAAAACAATAACTGTCATTATCTTTTGTCTATACCCTCTTGTCTATGGTCTGTGGCTTCTCGCCAGCCATTACAGGAGATGGTATGCGTGGGGACCTTAGTCAAAAGACTGTCAACTACCCTTGCGTCAGACGTAAGACGGAGGGAGAGTTTTAAGTACCAGGATATCAGGAATCTCTAAGAGCTCTAATCTAGAGTCCTGTTCGATTTTTGAAGTGTACGTTAATTTCATCGCTTTAACATAATAATATGTCCGTTTGGCCTAGTGCTATATGGTGTGGTGTGGAATAACAGTGAGTTCTCTCAAGTGACCGCAGTTCGAATCTCGTGTAGAAAAATAATTTATTTCTATTCCTTTTCTATTTCTTTTTCAAATTCAAAATTTTTTTCAGACCAAGTCCATAGGTGTTAGTTAACATTACCTTATCCTATGTTAGTTAGTTAAGTCTAGGTTTACATAATGTCATATACAGGGCCTATGGACCCCGTATGCACTGAATCCCAGTGTTTCCAAAAAGCGCAAGCAGGTGACTCCAGCACCGACCGCACGAGGCTGTTGTCGCTGCCACGCACTCGCCGCATCAGGGAGGCCGTTCTCTTCCGAATAACCGACTTAAACCGACTTTTTGCTCGAGTGTGCGTGTGTGTAGTAGTTTTCACTTCTGCCGGCACTCTCGGAGTGCTATCCGGTGTTTTTTTTTTTCCAGTCACCTCCAGTTGGTTGGCTGCCCTAAGCCCGCGGCGTCGTGCCAACCGTGACAATTAAAAAGCTGTTAATGGTTAGAATAACAAATGCTGGGGGAGGGTCGGCCAATTGCGGTTGTTTTTCTTGAATAATGTGACGAGCGGTAATTTGTATGAAGCGACGTGTTATTTGTACTTTTGACTCCCCTTTTAGCAAAAAATAATTTAGCCCTCATTTTTTATTGTTTCGATTTCGATTGAGATATTTGTGTTGATTTTATCATCATCGAATTGACCTCGTATATTTTAGGTAGGAATTAATAAAGAAAGAAAGAAAGAAAATACGTTTATTTGACGCATAGGACAACAGCACAAACCAAAAATAAACAATACAAAAAAATAAAAAATAAAGTAAAAATAACATAAAATAACACAAAATAAAATGTTCATAAAATGTTAATAGCATAATCCAAGCTCCTATTTAAAGTCGGACACACATGACAATAACACAATTTCATCATTCGGCGGAAGCTGGCAGAGCGAAAGCGTAGAGCGATGGCAAAACGCCTGAACGGATTTTATTGAAATTTGGTACAGCAAGAGGTACCTACTATACCGGGGAAGGATTTAGGATAGTTTTTACCCCGGAAAATGGCATAGTTCCCGCGGGATAGCGACAAGCGAATTCATCACAGACGGAGTCGCGGGCAACAGCTAGTCACTCATCTAACTAATATTATAAATGCGAAAGTATGGATGGATGTATGTTTGTTTGTTACTCAATCACGCCAGAACGGCCCAACGGATCTGGATGAAATTCGGCACATAGATAGAGAAAAGTCTGGAATAGCACATAGGCTACTTTTTATCCCGGAAAATTGCGTAGTTCCCGCGGGATAGCGATAAACGAATTCTTTGCAGACGAAGTCGCTGGCAACAGCTAGTATTTCATATGCAGCACATTTTTTGACGTGACAACGTCTTATAAATTGGTTTGCCGGGTGACACTTCAAGAAACTGCGTTACGCTCCGCTCACGTTATGCGCTCACAATGAGAGCGAGTGAGAGGCACGCGGGCATGGTTAGCCCGCCTAAGAGCGAGAGAGACAGACATAAAAAGTGAAAGGCACGCGTCCCTTCCACTCGAGCACAGTTAGCCCGCCTAAGAGCGAGAGGCAGAGCGAGAGAGAGAGAGTGAGAGAGATAGGCATACACACCGGTTCATGTCTTGCGCTTCTATTTCGATTTAGATTCTTTGTATAAATTAATGTTTTAAATATAATTCTTTGTATAAATAAATGTTTTAAATTGTTACTATTATTTCATCCTTCTTCCTACTATACGAATGAATATTCACATTAAAATTATTTTACCACTCAAAGTCGTTGTCACGTAAAACTTTCGCCCGTATACCGACTTTACAGGCAACCAATTTTTTTTGCTTTAAAAATTAGGCCCTACTAAACAAAATTATTGGAAGATTAACTTTTAAAATTCCAATCTAAAAACAAATAGTCATTCTATTTGAAAAAGCAGTTAAAGCGCTGCACTTAATCGCCTTCGTTACAAAGTTGCAGTTATTTTTAACAGTTTAATTGTTGTCTCAATAAATAATATTGATGGCCTCGTCTGGACCCTTGCAGCAAGAAGATGGCGCCGTTAAGCCATCCCCTAAAATAATAAATAGTTAGGGCTCCGTCAGTACGCCATTCGGCGAAGCTTTTTGCTGATTGCTTAGACTGTTCGGGAGCACTGATTCGTTCCAAATTAAATTACAAAATACATTTGTTTTTTTAAATTATGACAGTTTCTTTGCCAAAGATGAATTTGATATCACAGATATTATTATAATAAGGACCAAGTGCGAGTAGTTAGGAAAACTCGTGCAGCTAGAAGATGTCGATACCCGCCACTTCAGTCCTCTCGAGACCATGGATGCAAAGTCGCGTCCGAAATGTCGAGGTATTTACAAAAATACTTATTATTTACGTTGATATTCAGCGTGTTTTAGAAGTCGTATATTTCTGTAGACGGAAACAGCTTTTTTTATTTTGTACTGGCCGATGTTCATTAGGGATAATGTAGAATTATAACGATGAAAGATGTTTTCAAATCGGTTTAGTAGTTTTGGAGCCTATTCAAACAAACAAACAAATCTTTCCGCTTTAAAATATTAGCATAGATTTCGATTTGTTCCATAATTACGAGTAGGTACAATTAAAATGCTGGTAATGGTCGAATAATTTTGGTCCAAGCAGTGTTTGGTCGCATTAAACTAGGTTCCTACCTACTAAATATCATACCATCATACAAAATATAACGGACATACAAAATACATATACCTACAATAAGGATATCTAGATGTATGTATTGTGCGAGTGAGGCAAAAAATTTGCAACTGCCGTTGTCTTTTTACTACCGCGAATGTTGAGTCGTCGAGGCGTGTATTATAAATTGATCATTTCCACTGCAACTTTTGTCCTCAGCTTCCTCTTGGCGTAAGTTCGGAGGAATTTGTATCGTGCTTAGGTTAAGTTAGAAAAAAACTGTAAAGAGCGAGACAGACTCGCACGCGACGGGTTCCGTAGTACACTCATCATGTCTAGGGATATTTATTATCCCTAGTCAATTTTGAAAATTTCAATATAGGCATATTACTACCGCGTCAAGAGATCAAATTATCCCTAGGCATTTTTGATGTGTGTATAACGCACAATTTGACATTACCTGTATATAACGAAATGACTATGACTTCGCTGTCCGTCCGTCTATCCGTCTGTCACCAGGCTGTATCTCATGAAGAACCGTGACAGCCAGAAAGTTAAAATTTTCACTGATGATGTATTTCTGATGCGCGATACCAACAAATAGTTTTTTTTTTTATGTATTATCCTGCGATCAGTCGGACGACTATGAGCAGATAAGTGGTGGGTGTCACATGTCGTGCAGAGCCAGCTCCCCAGTGGCAGCTTCTCAATTCGTGGCTGGGTCTTCACATCAGCTTATCCAGTTCTAGGATTCTTCGCCTCTTAAGGCGTCCTATCCGATCAGGTTCAGCGAGCTGGCCTGCCAGCTGGTTTGGGAGTTGTTTATTTATTTATTTATTTATTTATTGATAAAAACACATGCAAGTTTCACAGTTGTTGTTGTTGTTGTTTGTTGCAGTCTCCCCTTGTACTTGGCCGAGTAGGACCGAATTTCCTCTTTTACTGTATTGATTTTAAGGTGGTGGTGGACCTCTGAGTTCTTAATGAACCAGGGTGTGTTGGCAATAACCAACAAATAGTAAAAACCGAATATTTTTATGTATGCCTGTCTATATAAGTAGTAACTAGTATAAAATGATCTCACATTACATTTTGTTTCGGAGGCTCTGCTAACACTGGATTTCATATTCACTTGCCGAATTTGTAAGGAACCCTCGATGTCTCGGTGCGCGAGTTCGACTCGCACTTGGTCAGTTTTTTGTGGTTGACAAAAATGTTTGCGTACATTGAATAGAATAGAATATAGAATAAACTTTTATTACCACAAATAGAATATACATATATTAATGTCAGTAGCATAAGTAGTAGTAGTAGTAGTAGTAGTAGTAGTAAGTAACTAGTTGTAGTAGTACCTAGTAGTGGTAGTATTAGTAGTAGTAGTACCTAGTGGTAGTAGTAAGTAAGTAGGCGTCTATAGGTCCAAATAAGCTACAGAATTTTAAGAATCCTTGTAAAATCTGTTGTACCTAGACATGGGCCAAATCTGCTCTTCCAAAATCCCCTGGAACAGGGGCCAAGATGGCTGATAGCATCGGTAGCACTCTCATTTCACCATACGAGCAACCGCGAAGGCGATGGTACATTTTCTATGATTTATGGTTTGAGGGAACATGACAAGGGAAAAATTGTTTTGTTGTAACTTTTATATAGGGCTATGCGTAGGATATACCTACATACTTATTTGCTCCCTTTTCTGGAAGCTGGCGTATCAATATTAGGAAGTTAAAGGCATCGGTCTATCTAATCTCTACTATACTAATAAACTCTTTGGGAAAAACGGGCACGGGTTTATTTAGATTTTTAGGAAATCAGTCATTTTTGACTAAAAATATGGTAACTTTGATTGACTGGCCTCATGGTTACACAAACGGATAACTCGGCATCCTTTTTTTTCTTTTTTTTTTTAATTTTCGATGTTTGTGTTTTTTTGTTTTTTCTTTTCTATAAAATTGTGTGCATGCTCTTATATTTTGTGTGTCTTGCAAAATGAATAAAATTAAATGTCTTCTTTCTTTCATTATTTCTTTTATACGCAAGTTATCCGTTCAAGTAACTATGGCGTTCTCTTTTATTTATGTAAAAGCTACAAACAATAAAATAATCGAGTGTGTACTCCTCTGGCTAAAATAACTGTTGCATTTCTTCGTGGCATGAAAATTTGGTTGCCCGTTGTTTGCCAATGGATTTAAAGGAAGATTTAGACTGGTTTACCATCATTTGCTAAACAACTTTTCATAAATGCATCATTTCACAAACTCATCGCTTGACAACCTTTTATTTTCTACTGAGATATTGACTACAAAAATACTTACAAAAATACTTTTTGTTTACGTGATTAAGTCCCGTTTTCGTATAAATAATTTGTGAAAATCACGAAAGTTTGAATCGATACAAGATATTGACTTTTTGGAAAACTTATAAAACAAACCTAACCTAAACCTAATGTGAGCCACACCTCCAAGATTATCAGATATTAAAGGGTTGTCAAATGATGAGTTTGTGAAATGATGCAAGTTTTTTTAGCAGATGATGAGATCTTTCAGACTAGATTAAGAATAAACTCTAAACTACGGACCGATTTTAAAAATTATTTGATCATTTTACTACTTTATCTCTGAGTAACAGTAAATAAATAGACTAGGGCAAGTTGAATAAAAAACCTGCCATGTGCGAGCATGTGCGACTCAGACTCGCGCACCGAAGGTTTCGCAAATTCGGCAAGGGAATATTAAATCCGGTGTTGACAAAAGCTAGTGAAGTATAAAAACACAGGAAAATACTATCCATAATATTATCCTTGTTAATCCTAACAAGTGAAATGAAAAACTTTTGTATCATGACTTAAGTGTTATATAGGCGGGGTTGCAATATCGCCTCTATCCGCATTAGGCTAAGGTTGAAAAGTTGTAACGAACTCCTTGGTCGTTTTTATCGTGCGTCAGGAACCACTTTACTTGATTAATCCTTTGTATTCGCTACTTCAGCTTAACAGCTAACAAAGTATACAAGCTTATGAACAAAGCTTTATTTATACTACGTGGTACCTACTTCGAAGCAGTTAATGGGGCTGGTGAAGCACACAGTTTGTGAAAATGCCACTACACAACAATGGGACGAGAAGTATAATTCTATATTTTTTCTTTGCTCCCAGACAAGTAAGGAAAGCTGGGCATGCATGGAATTCTAGAGTGGTTTTAAAAAGCATTTACCGATGGTACCTGCCGTCTATAACTACATATAAATAGCACATTTCCCCCTGTGTACCTACGGTTGGCCGCCCCTGAGGTGGCAGCCAATGACGTCGCGCCGCGAACAGGTGGGCGAGCCGCCATCTTGGAAAATTCACATTTCCGCGTTCCGCCATCGATTGCCGACTAAGACACTGAGTCACTGCCTCTGTGGAACCTTATTTATCTTATTTATTTTATAAGCCATGCTTATATTATAACTTATAATTAAGTCGGCTTTAAACTAACAACAATTTTGCTTAAATTGTAAGTGTTACTTAAGTAAAATGAGGGATTATTTCTTAAGGAGTATCTCTATAATATTCAAATCTAAGGTTTAACGAGTGTGCGATGAAACTAAAAAATCGATCACTATGCTCGGTACTGAACCCTGAGCTTAAGAGTTGATGGAAAAAGAAGATCTGCGGAACCTTTTCTTCGTAGAAATTTTTTCGTGCAGATTCGCAATAACTTCTTTCGCAGGTGCATGATAAGTCATAGGTTTAGCAGTGAAAAGGTTTGACAGTGGCATGATTCAGTTTCTGTCACCATACAGGCGTTAAAGTACCTACCTTCCTAGTTGCAATACAATACAATACAAAAAGCTGAAAGATTAATCATAATCACAAATAAAAAATATAACTCTGCTTTGCAGCGATGAAATAGTAATTTTATTTGAGATCTCCGCCAGTTTTGTTACTTTGTTGATGTTTGCGCAAAATATCAAAAATACTTAAATAAAAGAAAATGAACGGAACAAAAGTTTATTTCTTAAAAAGAACAATAAAAATACGTATAAAATATAAAAGATAAACATACATAGCATTGCAAAACTCCATTGTTACGTTCCTATGATGCTTAAGTGTATACTAAAAGCAAGTCATAATTAATTTTTCAAAATGCCATGTTAAAACGAGTTTTCTAGACAGTTCTAATATTCCAGATAATGCGGAAAACAAGACTCTCCTAGATTTTCAAAGTAAGTATATTATGGAAACGCTGCTTCTAGATTTTATCATAGGTATTTCAGACGTCTTGCACATCTAGGGCAAGTCATTCTCCATATTTAAATTTTAAAAAATCACGACAAAAATCCTATAGAATTGAATAGGTTAGTTACATCTTACAAAACTACGTTAGGTACAATTTAAGTATGCACTCTGTCTTAATAACGCGTCACAATTTTTCCCACTCGTACGCCGCGCCAATTATAGTTATTGTTATTAATTACACAACGCGCGCGAATAACCTGGAAAATTACCACGGTGATTCTCCAGATTTGTACTTCGTCTAGAAAATTATGACGCGTCAATTAAAGGGAAAGTACGTGTTTGGGGAATAAACACATTATCTAAACGTAGCGTTTCATAAAGTGGGTTAATTCCACTGAAAGCTACGAACATTATATAGCTAACCGAAAGCGGACTGCGCACATTATTACAGCTACAGCTAGAATTACAGCTAGTGTGCACTCGGCTTTGAAATCAATAAGTGTATAATTTTATAATAAAAAAAAAAAAAAAAAAAAAAGTGTTCAGGAGTAAAAACCTTAGAACCCTAGAAGTCAGCTAACTTAGCCGTTCTCATTCTCAACGCCTAACGTGTTTTTTAGAAGAGCGACAGCAAAGCCTAAGGTATACCAAAGCGGTCGCAGTCGCGGCGCGGTGTTGCAGTAGGTGCCTTTGCACACGCATGCGTAGAAGCGCGCGTAGAGCGATATGCCGCGCGAGAACGGCACGAGAGACGCCTGCGCGCTGCCAATGCAGCCATTGTCCATCATCTGAAAAAAATAAAGGTAAGACAAACTCCATTTTGGCAAGCTTGTTACTGGTCTGTGCCGGGCGCGGTAAGAGCTCTAAGTTTATACTATGGACAGTTTCACTATTACTGCCACTACTAATACTGCTTTTGCTGCTGCTGCTACTACTACTAGTACTACTACTATAGCTACTACTACTGCTGATGATGCCGCTACTACTACTACTACTATCACTACTACTGTTGCTGCTGTTGCTGCTACTACTGCTACTGATGATGATGTTGCTGCCACTAATACCATTACTACTACTACTACTGCTGCTGCTGCTGCTGCTACTGCTGCTGCTACTACTAGGTACATATTGTACAACATAACTATGGTAGGCTATGGACTATGGAACGAATCACAGAAAAAAAATACCTATACATATAACTACTACTAAGTAGTACTGCCTGCTGCTGCTTCTGCCGCCACTATTACTACTACAGCCATCACTACTACAAATACTACTGCTACTACCACCACACTACTACCGAGCAGTACTCACGTTGAGCGCGTACTCCATCTTGGCCAGCCGCTTGCTGACGAGATGCCGCCCGATGGCGGGCTTGTGCCGCGCGCGGCAGGAGCGCTGCGTGTACACCGAGGAGAGGTCCACCCAGCGCACGGAGCAGCCGCCGTCCCACTTGCCCCACATAGACCGGCCCTCCGTCCCGTTCACATGCCAAGTCGGCCTGGAATGTTACTAGTACTGGCTACCCTGCACGGCTAGCACGAGAGTGCGTGAGAGCAGTGTCGCGCGCGAGATAGACTGCCCGTCTTATTCATTTCATTCTAGAAAGAGATGGATAGTCTATCTTGCACGTGACACAGCTCTCTTCTCTCAAGCTAGCCGTGCTGCGACTTCGTCTGCAAAGAATTCGTTTATCGCTATCCCGCGGCAACTAGGTAAGCAATTTTCCAGGATGAAAAGTGTTATTCCAAACTATATCTCTGAGCCAAATATGATACTCTGAACAAACACTCATAATCTTATAAATATCGCATTTGTAATATGTATTAGTAGGATTAGTATGACAGCATATAGGTCCGACCACACCGCCGGTGCGTAAAAGACGTTGACGGTGCGTATACGCAACAAAATGTATGAAGAAACGGCGAGAACACGACACGTCACTGCGTATACGTGACGGTGTATTCGGACCTTTAATCGGTTTTATATCGGATGGTTGAAAAGTTTTTTCAATCCTCACATGTCCAAGTATCTGCAGTGCTTCTTATACCGGCTGATGTGTGTGGGGGGGAACACGAGTGAGCCGCCCGGCAAGTAGTCCTGCGCGAACGCATCCCCGCACTGCGACTCCTTCGGGATGCCCGGCACGTCCAGCCCACACACGAAACACTGGGGACAACGGACTCCGTAACCTCAGCAGCGCAAGCACCACTGCTTGGTGGTAGAGCTGACAAGATGATGGTACAGCTTACGGCAAACTTCTTGAGCAAGAACGACGTGGAAGGGGCAAGTTCGCGCATGTACTTTTGTACCAAAGAGACGGTAAATTTACTTCTGCGCATTCAAGGTCAGGCTCAAGATGTTTGCCGGCAACTATAAGTAGGTAGGTATCTATCTGTTTAAGTCAGCACGTACTGATTCCCTATGGGGCAACGGACCCATAGTCTAGTACAATACCTTGGCTATGACTTTCCCCGTATCGCTGGTGACGGGCCAGCTCTTGGGCGTGGTGGTGGTGGTGACCTGTGTCTTCGTGGACGGACAGTACGGGAAGCCCTCCAGCTCCAAGGTCTCGTTGAGCCGGTCCACCACGTCCGTCTCGTAGATGTACGTCAGGTTGTCCAGTATCATCAGGATCTGATGCAAGTTTTGGTGAGGAGCGTCAGAATTTCCGTTACAGATAACATGCATACATAACAACACACCCTTTTCCCATAGGAGTAACTTTGTTCCAATTGCTACGACCTTGACGTACATACCCTATATCGCTTCATCTACAGTCGCCATCAGATATATCGTAGCGGGCGAGGTCCTCAAATATTTCGGAGCAGCATTAAATTTCAATAAATTCGCTACACTAGATATGGTTAATAACATCGGAACACGCAATCCGTCATAAATATAGGAGCAGCGAATTTTCAATAAATTCGGGACTCTCAATGAGCTAAAAATATCATCAAGCACATATCGTCAAAGGTATCGACACAGTCAGGCTGATCACAAATATCGGAACATATGTGGAAAATAAACCTTACGTATATAATAATAGATTCGAATTCTAAACAAAATACAAATAAGGCTCAAATGTCGTGCCAAAATGAAAGATATGTCACCTATATAGTGTACGCGTCTGCATGCATAATTCACTGTGTTAGTAACATAAAACCTTTTTTGTTGTATAATTGTTACTGGCCACTAAATTGCCATATACTTTTTTTACGAATAAAATTTTTCATCTTCTGCTGTTATAAGTCAAAGCATGTAGTTCTATTTTATAAAACTAATTTTATTATAAACACACTGTAATTTGAACTGTTTGTCACAAAGTTAAGGTATATTATCCGAAAATGTTCCGATCTTTATGGTCGGCCTGTCTGCATCGATAACTTTGACGATCTGTGACGTCACGATTTTATTGAAAAGCCGCTGCTATTATAATTATGACTAATTGCGTGTTCTGATGTTATTAACCTTACAGTGTAACGAATTTATTGAAATTTAAGGCTGCTCCGAATTATTTGAGGACCTCGCCCGCTACGATATATCTGATGGCGACTGTACAATCATTCCGCGATAAAAACTATCCTATGTCCTTCCACGGGACTAAAACACTGTACTCTGTACCTACCAAATTTCATCAAAGTCGGTTCAGTGCTTTAGGCGTGTAAGCGTAACAGACAGGGTTACTTTCTCATTTATAAACATTAGCAATTAGTAAGGATACTATCTATGCCCTTACATCGTAAACTTTGAAGCTGTACAGTCACCAGCATAAATAAGTGATCATTTTTGTACCTTGTCGCTTTCAGTCGTTTCATGATTTCGTATGGTTTTTCAAAAATGATTTTAAAGTGACAAGGTACAAAAGTGATCACTTATTTATGCTGGTGACTGTACCAAACCAAATAGTTTAAGATCTTTTTCATACCTTATAACGCAATAAAGAGTGAGTTTATGATGCTTCCATACCCGGTCAATATCGTTGGGCTCCCGCATGGTAGACCGCCTGATCCAGGGCAGCCGTCGCGTCTTCTTCGTGGTCAGCGTCGTCTCCGTCGTGTCCGATTCGGTCGTCGTCGTCGTCGTCAGCGTCGTCGTCACGATCGTCGTGGAGGTCGTGGTCACGGTCGTGGTGTTCACGCCCGTCATGTTGACCGTGGTCGCGTTCGGGTCGATGGTGGTGGTGATCGTGGTGACCGTGGTGGTAGGCGTCGTCGTTTCAGTTGTGGTTCTCCTGGACTTCTTGGTCCGCTGCGTCGGCTTGGTCTTGCGCCGTCGGGTCCGGAGTGTGGTCGTTGAACGCGTCGTTGCATTGGTGCATCGGACTCTGTTGCAATGTTGATGAAAGGTGTATTTTTTGTTGCAAGAGTAAAACATTCACTCATCGACAAACAAACATCGATAAACATAGCGTTAGATTAAACTATTTTGATCATCACTTTGACTTTTTGAGTTTGACTTTGATTTTCGAAACCGCCTTTTTTTAACCCCGATGCAAAAAAGGTTTTTTTTTAATAGATAGAGTGATCCAAGAGAAAGGCTTATATGTATAATTCTACATAGACGAAGTCGCGGACAGAAACTAGTATTAAGTACATAAACTATTTATAGTTTTAAACAATCAATGGTTACCTTTATTTCAATATTGTCAATAGTATCGATTAGTAGGTATCAATAGTTTTCATAATTTTCTCTACAAATACTATCGATTATTTAAAGCAATACTAGGCCTATCGAAATTACTTATGGCACGAGGTCCTAACATCATCCTCACCTGTAGCCCAGATCGTCGGTGCAGACCGTCGTCGGCGTCGTCGTTATAGTCGTCGTCGTCCTCGTCCTTTTTGTAGTTGTGCTCGTAGTCGCCCTCGACCGGACGGTCGGGGCTTCAGGATTGTCGGTCACCGCGGGATTAGTCGCGACCGCTTCGCCGCCATCTTGCGGCGCCGGGGTAGCGTCTTCTCCGTCACGAACACCAATTTTGCCAGCTTGCCTGCCAGTGATCATATTCCTCCTAGGTACATTAGGCATCCATCGATAGAAGTCCTCTATTCTATTAAGCTCATCAACTCTCTTCTTTAACTGTTCTGCGAGCCTTTCTGGGGCGTTCTTTGGGAAATATTTCGATGGTCTGGTGGCTCTGTAGGCGTGTCCTTCTGTGCCAGGAATGGCGGCTTGTAAGTTGGCGGGTGTGGCTTCCTCGATATCCTCGAAGAATGATCTCTGGGTAGGATCAATCAGAGCTCTTGGCAATATCCGCCCTCCTAACAGCTTCTGGATGTTACCTGGCAAATATAAATTACAATATTTTTATCACTTTTCAATGAAATTTCGAGTTCCCCTGAAAGTTCAATAACCTCGGGCATTCAGCAGCGCATCGGGATCTGCGCCTGCGCCTCGGTGCTCCTCGCGAAGCATCGGGTCTTCGGTCGCCGGCGAGGCGGAAGAAGCGATGTCATCTGCAAACATATAAAAATAGTCTTTGTCCACTTTGCCCAGCTGGGGTCTGCTCAAAGCGACTTTGGAAATTGTTTTCCCGGCACTGCTGAGCAGCTGATGTTAATCTTGGCTCATCATCATAATCATAATATTATTCGAGAGACGTCCACTGCTGGACACAGGCCTTCCCAAGCCAATGGCTACCTGCGATCTTTACCAGATCGTCCGTCCGTCCGTAAGCCTCCCCTACAAACATTTCGTCTTCCGCGGTCGCCACTCTTGAACCTTACGGCCCCAATATCCAACCTGTCTGTATATCATGATCATTGGTTAATAATCTAACTAATATTATAAATGCGAAAGTATGGATGGATGGATGGATGTTTGTTTGTGACTCAATCACGCCAGAACGGCCCAACGAATCTGGATGAAATTCGGCACATAGATAGAGAAAAGTCTGGAATAGCACATAGGCTATTTTTTAACGCGGAAAATTCCCGCGGGATAGCGATAAACGAATTCTTTGCATGCGAAGTCGCAGGCAACAGCTAGTAATAAATAAAACTCGCCGGAAGGATAGAACCCTCCATAGTCTTCGTACAGAAGCATCGCCAGCGTAATCTTCAGCAGAAGAATTAAGACAATCTTAAACATGATTCACGTGACAACAGATTCTGCTCACAATAAAATAATAAATCATGTAAAACATGTAGAAACGAATAAAATAAACATACAAATATGTTAACAAATAAACAGTAAAAATATTGACGTCTATGTCATTTAAAGAGTGACAGTGACAGTATTCTATCAATCAAGCGATGAAGACAATACATGAGGGTACATCCAATAAAATTCCACCAAAAATATTGTAAAAAGGTGGTAATAAGTAATTTTATTTAGTTATTATATATTTAGTAGTTGTTGCCTGCGACTTCGTCTGCAAATAATTCGTTTATCGCTATCCCGCGGGAATTTTCCGGGATAAAAAGTAGCCTATGTGCTATTCCAGACTTTTCTCTATATACCGAATTTCATCCAGATCCGTTGGGCCGTTCTGGCGTGATTGAGTAACGAACAAACACCCATCCATCCATACTTTCGCATTTATAATATTAGTTAGATTAAATTCAGGTTCTAGAATGGTTCGGAGGTCCAACTGCAAGGATTGTTGGATCACGGCCCCTATTCAAGGCCTGTAGTTCAACTGTTTATGCTCGGTAGCAAAGAAACCGGGTCAGTTTTCGTGCAAATTTCTATGGGGTGGGAAGTGATTCGCTTTTTTTGCTCCCGAGTATAGGATCGAACAGTTGGACCGCTGCCCCGACATGGCTTTCACGAGATTCTCGTCATGTAGGAAGGTGTCAACAAACGCACGCACACACACACACACACACCTCGATAGGTACACTGCTCAGACTTTATTTTGTTGTTCTTTTTAACTTAGAATAATAGTATTTTTTCTTTTTTTTTTCTTTTCGTCTTTCCACATTTAATCGTCTCTTTCTGGCCTTATACTCCGAAATCCGATTTTCGAAGTTCGTTTCGTGCCGTTCCGCTCTCACTAATAGTTATTAATTTGAGAGTGAGAGGGACGGTGTGATACGAACTTCGAAAATCGGATTTCGGAGTTGCCCCCCTGTTACTACTAGCCTCCGCTAAAGGGACCAGACTGAAAACTAGCGCTGGGTTCATGTAACCCATCACACGCTGAGACTGGTACCCGTTGCCGGAACATAGCCCGCCTAGTGTATCTCTTTGTATTTTTATTTTTCCTCTAGTCTTAAATCTGTTTTCAACTTAACTTCTATCTGTTTATGTTGTGGTAATAAATGATTTTATTATTATTATTATTATTATTAAACACTGTCCAGCGCTGGGATCGCTCCAGCACGATATCATCTTAGAACTCTTCTTCTTCTTCTTATTTGTGGCGTATTTTAGAACTCTAGAGAACGCATCAGCAATTCATTGGTGTAGCGGATATCCATGGGCGGCATGGGTGGTGGGGTGATCACTAGACCATCAAGTAACCTTTGCTCGTTTGCCCCGTTTTGTAAAAAAAGGTTGAACTTCTTTGAACCCCATCGGCTGCGCATCGGCGTCAGCGCATCAACTGATAGAAGACCAGGCTTTGGGTCGTGGTTCACCTAATTTGATCCATCCGGAAAAATGATTATCATTTTAATGTATTGCCCGTAGTGGTGGCAATAACGGCTGTTTTGCAATAATGAATAACAGTGTTGTGTTATTCTTAAATAGCTGTTATTGTAAACTGTTGTCTGCTATCCTGTTATATTGCTGTTTTACAAAACGATAATGAACTTATTATTAAATAATTGTTATACTTATTTCGTCGCGATCGCAACGTAATAAAAACGTACGGGAACAAAAGCAAAACAACGCTCTGTTACCTTGTTTGTTATTGTACTGACTGGACTGACAACAAACAGCAAAAGCTAATAATGATACCAAAAATGCGAGCTCGCGCGTATAGCGCTATCTCTCGCACACACCTACTTGATTTGTTGCGCACTCGCTTGCGCTTCTATGCCAAGTGCGGCAACAGTGCACGTATGAACAACGTTGACAACAGACAACGAATAATGATAACAGGATAGTTGACGATTCGATAATGTGTTGTTCGTTGCGTGCAAATAATGCATTACGTTATCTGCTGTTGTAATGCCCGTGACCCTACTAATTTGTCCTTCTCAGAAAAAATGCTGCCATTATTTTGAATTATTCTATAATATTTTAAAACAAAAATAGGTATAGTCTGACAAAAAAAAGAGTAGAAATTAAAAAGTAAATACAGTAGTGTCGTCCCGTTTTCTTATACCTATAGATTAGAAAGGGACAACTCTACAGTATACTCACTTTTTAATTTCTACTCTTTTTTGCCAGACTGTAGGTTAGGTTAGTAAGGTAGCTTCAGTTGCCCAAAGGGCAAAATACCCAGAAAAAGAGGCTCTGCCCTCGGGCGGAGCTCCGTCGAAAACCAGGGCCCTGTTTTATAAAGCTACAAGTTAAATTTACAAGCGGAAGTCTCTTTCTGACCCTATGTGTTAGATAGAGACTTCCGCTTGTAAATTGTAACTTGTATAGCTTTATAAAATAGGGCCCAGGTGGAAAAACTGTAGGTGGACCACGACCCACAGCCGGATAGATTCTTTAAATTAAACCTAAGGATATTAGATAGATGAAGCCTTGATCGCCATGATCCAATGATCGTTTACCTTTATCCACAGCCTTTACCACAAAACAGAAATGAAACAAGCACGAGTAGGAAAAAAGTTTATAATCACTTGATTTTCTTAAATTAACAGACAATACGTTCACAAAGACAATAACAATTTACAAAACAACACCAAGCAAGACGCACATTCTGTAACCAAAACAATAACAGATCGAATATTAGAACCCCCTTTCCAACGTGACTAAACTTCTGCTGTCTAAATGACTCAGATATAAGACATTCTATAAAAATGAAATACAAGGTTTTTGTTGTGGTATGATGCCCAACTGTTTCGGGTGGTTTCGTTATAAGTTGACCTTCTTTACCAAGGTGTTAGAACGAACAGGACGAGTTCCAGTTTGTACGTTTGTTGATCGTATACTTAGTGTTTGTGTTAGTGGTTTAGGAAACAAGTCGGACATTATCACAACTACACGCGTGAGCACAGCGCGTGAGTAAACTTTTACTCGGTTTTATTTTCCAGCCTAAGCCTAGACGCAAATTTTTCTGATAGGCCTGCAATAAATACATCATCAAACCCACGTCAGATATCAAAAAAAGTAATAAAATTGTTAAAAACTGGTATCTCTCTCTCTATCTCCAGCCTATACGTCCCACTGCTGGGCACAGACCTCCTCTCAGAATGAGAGAGCTTAAAAACTGGTATACGTCTAAAATACCCCTTCATCTTTGGTTGCTAAGCATGTGCCTTTTCATCTCTCACAGTCTGGTAAGGACTTGATCGGGCTTCTGAACTCGACGCCATGCTAGACCCTTCCTACTTGCTTATATCGTTTGCCAGCTACTTGATTCCTATTGACCTTGGGATAAAAAAAATTGAAAAGACCTACCCATTTGGACCAGAACTAATTTCGTTAATTGGAACTATATTAACGACAGTTAGCATGAATTACGCATATAAGCCGGATTCTAAATAAGTTTATGGTTCACAAGCCAACGCAGTGCCATGAGCAGGCGATGCGAGTCACCAGCACTCCCACGCACACATGCATGCATTCAGTAAACTTAAGGCTGACTGCAAGGTGCGCATCATTCGCTAGCTGTTGCAGCGTGTCATTGGCCTAAATATTCTTCCCAGTGAGAGAACAGATCAAATGCCACGGACCTAATCCCAAAACTGACTAGGTCTAGACACAGAAGAAACGATGATGCACTTCTTCATATTGAAAAAGATCCCGATCTGATGAATTTTCCGAGGGCCTCAGACGTTATATAACTATACTAGTTCCATTGACCTTTCCAACTGCTTCAACTATCCCGTATCCCTAAGTTCTTAGTAGACTAAACTGCCAAACAATTGTGGCAGACCCAACAGTGGAGATCCAAGCGTGTTCAAACTACACCAAGACACCCAGAGTCCCACAGCTCAAAGCCCCTGTGGGCTGGAGATCTCTTAGTATTACACCAGTAGGCACTCAGAATACCATAAGCATTATCTTAGAATTGCACCCAAGAGTCCCATAGGCTCCTCTGCCGGTTGAGCCTGCTGGCAAGTTTGCATCAGTTGGCACTGTAGGATACCATAAGCATTATCTTAGAACAGCTGCCAAGAGTACCACTGCCCAAAGACCCTGCAGAATGGAGGGCCAGGTGGCAGGGTTGCACCAGTTGCCGCTGCAGACGCAGACATGCAGCCGCGCGTACAGCGATACGCCGCGGGAGAACGGCACGAGGGTCGCAATCGGGCTGAGGATGCAGCCGTTGTCCACTTTCTGAAAGAGAATAGGAATAACATCCACCCAATACACTTAGAACTATTCTGTTGTGTTAGTTTGATTGAACACTATTGTGTAGGTCTTCATCGTTGTTCTGGATTCAAAATTACGTCACACCTTTAAAGCATACGCTTTGAACATTAATAAATGAATGCAAACTATGTCAAGAACAATTGAAACATCCTGAAAAACATTTACAGTCTTCTGTGAAAGTAACCCCACCTGTTCAAATATTCCGGAACAGTTCTGAGTGACCTTGTAGAAAAACTGGTTTGGTTGAGGCTAGAAAGATAGTTGTATTAGTTGTCATTGTCACAGACCCTCAGCGCGTACTCCAGCTTGGCCAGCCGCTTGCTGACCAGGTGGTGGCCGATGGCGGGCCGGTCGCGGATGCGGCAGACGCGCTGCGTGTACACCCCGTTTAGGTCCACCCAGCGCACCGCGCAGCCGCCGGTCCACTTGCCCCAGATGCCCGAACCGTTGATGTACCAAGGCTTCCTGAACCACAAATTCAACTAATACAATTTTTTAAAGGTAAGTGATTAAAAATAATGTAGGGTTGGAAGAAAGGCCTGTCTAGATCGCTAGCGCCATTATACTCGCTAACCCTGCCTCTCAGTAGCAGTGCTTGCGTGCGTATTCCAGCGTGGAGAGTAAGCTGAAATGTAAGGTATTTCATCAATTTCATCATCATCATTCACTTGCTCATTTTCCTTCCATGTTTTTACAACCATTTCATTTCATTCGATAATGATTTATGAATCTCGTGTGCTTTTTAGAAGCTTTCGTTTATTTTCACCTGTCCGGTGTCCCGCCCGTTGTCTGTAATGCAATCTTGCTCGTAAATTTCGATCTACTTCCAGTGGCCGGATTGACGTAAAAATTGGCATACTTATGTAAGTCCAAGGACCATACATGGGTGGATTTTTGACGTTGTAATTTGTGTGCAATACGTTTAGCATGGCACACAAATTACAACGTCAAAAATCCACACACATACATCTTGGAGTGAAATTTTGATCCTGGACCGTCTCCGCAGAAGGGAACTCTTCAACGGTTTGTCCAATTAACTTGAAATTTGGTAGGTAAATGACAATGGTAATTGATAATGTAGGATAGACGACAACGCAAGTACAGACCACAAAAAGTATAGGCAGCAAAAGTTTGTATTAAAATAAATGTTTTTAGGTTAGGTTGTTAAGTGTAAATACCCACATTGTATCGATTCAAACTTTCCCGATTTTCACACATTATTATAAGAAAACGGGACTTAATCACGTAAATAAAATGTATTTTTGTAAATACCTCGACATTTCGGACGCGACTTTGCATCCATGGTCTCGAGAGGACTGAAGTGGCGGGTATCAACATCTTCTAGCTGCACAGATTTTCCTAACTACCCGCACTTGGTCTTTATTATTAGTTTCTTCACTAGGGCTGCCAGTGACCGACACACAACACTTACAACTACTACTATTTATTAATACTTTTTATTTACGTGATTAAGTCCCGTTTTCTTATAATAATAAATACCCACATGTCCATATAATTGCAGTACTTCCGGAAACCCTTGCGCTTGGTCTCGGCGGCGTGGTCCGGCATGGCCGGCGGCAGCAGCTCCTTGGCGAAGGGGTCGGAGCAGTGCGCGATGCGCGGGATGCCCAGCTCCTCCATGCCGCACACGTAGCACTGCCACAGGCGCAGACTGATAACGCAACTGCCACAGACGCACATGTGCGTTTTCGTGACTTTCGCCCAATGGCGCTGTCATAATTTTACAGGTAACGAACGCACATGTGGATCAGTGGCACTTGAAGAAGTCAGCTGGCAGCGAATGCGTTAGAGCAGTGGTTCTTAACCTTTCCGTTCCGTGGAGAGTTTATAGGTAGTCGATCAAAGAGCGTCAAATGTTTTTGATGATAGGTTGTTACCTTGCTCCTAAGTAGATTAGAAGCTACAATGATAACATTATCGACATATGTGGACTCACATACGACGATAATGTTACCATTATATCACGAGAATACGAATATAATTATTCTTATGCTAAAATCGATCTCTATTAGACAACTATTTTGATAAAGAAATTTTGAAGCAATTAAAGTGGATGACAGACGGGCGAGTAAGTTTGCATGCTTACAGCTCGACGACTTTACTCGCCTGTGTGTCAGTCTAAGTACGCGTATCGATTCAAACTTTCGCGATTTCAACACATTATTATAAAAAAACGGGACTTAATCACGTAAATAAATTATAAATTTACGTGATTAAGTCCCGTTTTTATTATAAGAACGTGTACTTCTAGACTGACTCACAGGCGAGTAAAGTCGTCAAGCCGAAAGTAAGAAAGAAAGAA
This sequence comes from Pandemis heparana, assembly GCA_963854515.1. Taxonomy (NCBI): domain Eukaryota; kingdom Metazoa; phylum Arthropoda; class Insecta; order Lepidoptera; family Tortricidae; genus Pandemis; species Pandemis heparana. The sequence goes on from OY978034.1 coordinate 8,642,108, forward strand.
AGAAAGAAAGAAAGAAAGAAAACGTTTATTGACACAAAACGACACATAAAAAATAAAATTAAAAAACAAAAAAGAACAATTCAAAAAATATTTGTGCCGCAAGTGCCAAAAGGGCCACACTCAGCATGTTGCTGCGGCAGGCCGCAGCGCTGATTTTCAGTGTGACCCTTTTGCCTAAAACTAAACCTAAAACTAAAAAAACTAAAAATTGCGATGACGACACGAACGTCAGACAAAGAAAGAACGCCAGTCTGTCTCAAAAGTCTCTTAAAAGTAGAAAAAAAGAAGAAAAGAAGCAAAAATAAAGAAATAGAAGAAAAAATAAAAAGACAAAAGGAAAAAAAGAGAATGAAAATAGAAAGAAGAGAAAAAGAGAGAAAGAAGAGTAGTAGAGGTAGAGAAGTGTGTGTGTCTTAAAAGTAGGTGGCAGAACCGGTGGCAGACTAACCTTGGAGATGACACTGCCGGTCTTGTCGCTGGGCTCGTAGTCGTACATCGGCGGCGTCTGCGGCGGTGCCGTCGTGGTCGTCCTGAGCGTCGTCGTGGTCGGCGGGCAGTTATGGTAGCCCTGACAGAAGTCAACACTTTGGTCGTCGACGATGCCATTGTGGCAGTGGTCAATGAGGGATCATTCGTGATCAGATGAGCCCACGGACCACTTAGCCCACGGGCTGAGTTGCCCACTTTTTTCGTAGAAGACTCGACCCACACTAATCGGATAACTCGTCCTGTGCTCGGCACCGGAGCCTTTCATATGCCATAATGATCATTTGTCATAACTTTTTTTCTCTGAAACCGCAATTTTTTCAGGAGCATTGAAATGGCAATTCTGTAGAACGCTATAGGTTAGGTTAGGTTTGTTTCTTAACAATCCTGAACAATTAACAGTTAAAGAGAAAAAAGAGTTATGGCAAATGATCATTATGGCAAACAATACATTTATGGCATATGAAATTGACAACATTTCATAATTTCTAAGCCTATAATTTTAATGGTTCTTTGTATTTTGTTTGAAAAGATGAACACGCTGACAGTTTAATTTTTCCGCTAGGGCTTGTATTTAATTTATAATTAATTTATTAATTTGTGCTTATTCTAAAAGGGCGTAACTCCGATACTATCACAGAATACACACTTATCCCTTTGTCTTTTCTCTATAGAAAAAAAAACTGACGTTAATTTCAAATTGACAATGTCAGGTCCTATTCTCCAATATTCGATTTTCGAGGTTCGCTTCGTGCTGTTCTACTCATACTAATAGTCATTATCTTGAGAGTGAGAGAGTAGGTATGCAACAAACTTCGAAAATAGAATTTCAGAATTGCCCCCCTTGTACTTTGAAGTTGTCAAAAATACTAAACTATGATCGCTTATTTTTTCTCGTGAAAAAAGCAAAGGCGTTTCACCTATCCTGTGGTAGTTTTGGTAAAATTAGGACATATTTTTAATTAATTTTTATTTTTTATAATAAGCTATATTAAAATTATATAAACATATTGCAGTGATCAGGAGGCAAAGTGCTTTCGAACCATATATACATTTTCAGGTGTTATAAAAATGAAATGTTGTCAATTGGGGCAAACGATAGAGAACCGCTCGGCACAAAAAAGGTTTCAAATACAAAAATAGGTAGGTTAGATTAGTTAGGAATCTTCAGTAGCCCGAAGAGTAAAATACCCAGAAAACCAGGTGCTCAGCTAACGGATCAAGTGGGTGAAGTCACCAGCAGAAAATGAATACTATCAACTCCGCCCGCAGCCTAAAGGCTCGGTGACCGCCGCCACTCGATGTCGTCACCGAGCCGTAAGTGCTCTGTGGTCTCACTTGACTACAAAGGGCTACTCAAGCCGGAACCTCTTGCAATTCACGATAGCGACTGAACTTTATTTATGTCAAAGTGTGCGTGTCTTGCAAAGCGTTTCTTGCAAATGAGATTTCTTTACTATATCTTTTTCTTTTACCACAACCGTTTTCGCTCTCACAACAACTGGAAGCACCCCGTATTTTTTGGGAGCATGTCAATTTATATGGAAACTTTTGTAATGACTGTATGATCGAGTTGACTTAGATGGTTGAATTTTTCACAGTTTCAAGAGACCAGAGTTCAGTATTTGAAGCGATTTGTCCGGCGATCTTTCAGTGATTTGCTCAGCGAATTGCTCGCCGCTTGCACGTCGCGATCTTGCGATGACTATACGCGTTCCTGAGAAAAAGAGTCGTGACAGACAGACAGACGGACGGACAGCAAAGTGATACTATAAGAGTTCCGTTTTTCCTTTTGAGGATCGGAACTCTAAAAAGGTCAAATAATAGAAATAAAGTCTATGGCGGAGCTGAAGACCTTCAAAAGCAGGGTGTGGTTCATGACGACGGTGAGGTTGGTGTCGTAGTCCACCACCAGGCTGGAGATCATATTGAGCAGCCGCGTGAAGTCCAGGTACGGCGTCGTCGGCTTCCCCGTCGTCGTCGGGCACGACACCCTGGACCACAGATATAACTTAAATTGTCTTCAGTAAGGTTTACTGCTCGCTAGTACGACTGCGCGCGGAGCTGTGTCGCACGCGAGATAGACTATACCAGTCTTTTTCTTAATATTCGTGCTAGGAAGGACGGGCAGCAACAACGAGTAGTTTATATCGCACGCACTCGTGCTAGCCGTGCTGTGGCTCATTTCTCGAAACTACAAGTTACATTACTAGTCTATTAGCAACATAGGCTCAATCAACTAATCCACCGCTGAGGTTTGACCAATGCCAGAACTTCAGGGTCTGTGCCACCACTCTCTGTAAAGTTCGCTATCTTAACTGTCAGTTATCTATGAGTCCCTCTCTATTTCTTACTAACGAAACAGACAGAGACGACATCATAGATAACTGACACTTAGATAACAGGAACTTAACAGAGAGTGGTGAAACAGGCCCTTAGACAACCTTAGTAAAATCGTAACATATACACGCGTCAGTATGCTCATAAAACTGATAACCATAACCATTTAGGAAGAGAAGTTCTCGAGTGGCGACTAAACGCCGCAAACCCAGTGACAGCCTCCCTCAGGCTCCTATTTCACCAAAGCGACAATTGTCGGTGAATAGTGATTAATTCTGTTTACATTACAAACTCGACTAGATTCTAAGCCAGTTGCCTTTGTATTGACTACGCATTGCATTTCGAATTGTGTCCTGTCACCGACATTTCTCGAGGTGGCGAAATGGGGTCCGGGAACTGACGACATGGCGAGTTGCGGGATACCAGTGGATAAGATCAGTTCTCGTGGTACCAATGTTATAGAAATCTACACTAAGATACTAAAATTAGGTTAGGTTCGTTAGATATCTTCAAATGCCGAATTGAAATAGAAACCCGCAAAAGCGTGGTTCCGTTGACCTTATTGTAGAGTGAAACCAGACTTTTTAATAGCAGTGGGACCAGAGAACTGAGCCGGTGGATGTCGGTAGCAAGATTGTCAATCATTGAGAAGTTCAGGGGCCTTACCAATTCAATTCCGAACCAAAGTTGGATCGATCGCTGTCAGATCCATACTATAATTGTTTAGCATTAAGACCATGGCAAGGCCCCAGGCTTGTTCAACAGTGGACTTCTTTCACCTATTGAGTTTACCCACCGATACTTTTCTCTGTCGAAGCACATTGTCTTGCACACCTCGTCGCTTTCGGTGCAGAGAGTGTTGCGCGTGGATTTAGTCGTGCGCCGCGTGTAGCGCGTGCGTTCGTCGCCGTCGCGCATCACCAGCTCAGGGTCGGAGCTGTTGGAGGCGGGGAAGTCGGACGCTCGGACGACAGCAGTAGGGACGCTGATGTTGGCTGCATCAAAACCACAGATTAGGTCGAGTAACTTGCTAGCGCGGCTTGTAAGCTTATAGATACTACTGGGGCCCTACCACGCTTTGGGCTTAAAACCACTAAATTTCATAATACCTTATTCACTAATAGGTACGCCTAATTTCCAAATTACCACGGGCGGATAATACCAAAAATGTCAAATTTTCTCTAATTTCTAAACGACATTGAAAATTAGAACACATAGAAAAATCCGAAAAGTAAAGCTGACAGTTGGTAACATATAGAAAAATTCGGACGCTTACTCACCTGCTATGGGTGGTGTAGGGGTATAGCACGCGTCACGGAATGACGAGAACCCGGGTTCGATTCCCGGCCATAGCTTTACTTTTAGGATTTTTCTATGTGTTCTAATTTTCAGTGTCGTTTAGAAATTAAATTTCTAACGGTAGAACCGTAAAAGTAAACATAAAAAATCAAGTAATAAATTTCTTGATTCATTTGATATTTCATAAATTTTCTCTTGTAAATACAAGATATTTAAAAAAAAAAAGATAAAGAGTATTTGTATTGTATTGTATTGTATTTTTTGGTATTTTTAGGTATTATGCGTCCATGGTAATTTGAAAATTAGGGGTACCTATTAGTTGAATAAGGTATTATGAAAATTAGTGGTTTTAAGCCCAAAGATGACGTCTTAATGCGTTTCAGTTATAGGTTCGCTCGCTGTCAGATTCATACTAAAAGTGACAGCTAAAACTTGAACTGAGTCAGAATTAGGACGTCATGGTGAGGCCCCTGATACTATAACAGGGACCGCAGGAACATCCATATTCTGTCATTGCTTTTCAATTCTCTCTTCAATCCTTCAGCTCCGATTTACCTTTCCGAACGTTTCAGCTACTTGTCTGTTGGCAGTCAACATCGATTGCGATCCAACTCTAATCTTCTTTTGGCCTGTCCTTCTTCCTCTTCCAAAACTTATTCCAAATCCTTTACTGTGCACTCGAATAGGCTGTGGAATCGCTTACCAACCTCCATCAGGCAATCTCCCTCCATAGTGTCGTTCAGGGAAGGTTTGAAGAAGATGTGGCTCGCACCATCTTCTTAAATTAATGGTAAATATTCCTTTGTTTATTGTGCTCTTTATTTATTTTATGTATTATATTTTATTGATATATTATAGGTTTTATGAGTTTATGTATTATAGTCGGTAAAGTTATGTATTGTGGCTCTCAGTGTTTGCAATTTTAAACTCACTCGTCCATCCCTAATGTAATACTCCTTTCATCCACTCAAAGGTTGACTGGAAGAGATCCCTTAAAGGGATAAGTCCGCCTTTGTGCATGTACCTATCTCAGTGTTTGTCAATTGTATTTGTCTTGTTTATTTTGCACAATAAAGAGTTTACATACATACATACATACTATTATCCCTATTAATATAAATGCGATAATAATTCTGAAGGACATAGGATAGTTTTTATCCCGAAATATAGGTCCCGCGATAAGCGGGTTCTGCGGAGACGGAGTCGCGAGCTCGCGGGAAACAGCTAGGTAGTACAAAATACGAGTTTTGGAGGGGATGAATGTTATTTATAACTTCGATCAATACCAAAGAGACTTTCTGACTGAGTTGATGAAAGATTGTAAGAATAAGATCCTGTTGCGGACATTTTATGACTCTGTTGGTGGCTAGATTTTATGTTCGTTATTAGGTCGAAATTTAATAATAACTGTTGTGGACTTGTTGTATGTTTATGTCTATATATTTACTTATATTTATACCCTTCTTTAATTGTGTATGCGACCGGTTATATTTGGTATTTTTGATTGAAATTCAGTGTTTAAGTGTACGCAAAATAAATACTACATTCTGCACTACATCTTGGTACCAATCGCAAAGCTACGCATTTATTAAAGAAGAATTACTAAAGTTACCATAATCCCAACCCAACGTTTCGACATTGTCTTCTCCCATTTTGGCTGCCGAGACGGCCGAGACTGCCGAGAGGGCCGAGACTGCCGAGACGGCCAAGACTGGCGACATGGCAGAGGTCGTGGAGATGCTCACAGTCGTCCCATCGGCTGAGACAAGCGGCGGCAGACCCTCGGAGCTGATCGTGGTGTATTCGGTTTCTTCCCGTTCAAACCAGTCCAGCTTCTGCGTCGCATCTGGGGACCAAATTGTGAGACTTCAGTATAATTTATTTATGCGAAATAAGCATGCGTTTGATCACAATCACGCCTAATGGTAAGCATACACGGTGATCTAGTATGGTGACGCTTGCGTAGTAAATGCCCGTTCACTGTCTACAACGGCCAGACTGTAACGTTCAGGGAAAGAAGGACTGATACTCTTCAAACTGCTGAAACGATTTTTCCAAACTTACGGCTAACAATTACCGCAAGGAAACTGGCTTCCGCTTGAGAGCTACGTTGCCACACACACACACACACATTGACGTCAAACTCATAACACCCCTCTTTTTGCGTGGGGGGTAAGAGACTGTACCTGTTAGTGTTGCCTGCATCTCCAGGATCTCTGGCTTGCTAGTGTCAGTGGCAGGCATTTCGGACACCACCCTATGGGGCTCCGTCAGGCTTGAAGGTTCGGTAGACCTGGTGGGGCTCCGAGAGGCGTCGGGCCCCGCGAGCCGCGTCGGCGGCGTCCGTGCGTGGTACTTGATGTGCTCCAGCTTCTCTCTACCCAAGAGCTTCTGTATTACACCTGCAAAATACAGGTAAAAAGCTAACGCTAACGGCTTCACTCCCATTACAGAACCATTGGGTGTACACCCCGCAGTTTAGGTACGTTCAACCGGAGCTCCTGCCGGGCAGGATAATGGCAGTAGGTTGCCGCGAAGCAACGAACAATGACTACTAGTCTACTCCAACCCTAAGTACGCGGTGACGTCGTGAACGGCCATGATGGAAACGTTTAAACTAAAAGAAGCGCTCTCGCGTACTAATACAGTTTATTTTTGCATGAATGCTTTGCGGGGAATGAGATGTGGGGCTGTAGGCTATTATCGCTGTAGATAAATATCTCAGGAGCGAGCTAGATTGTGCATTATGTGTACGCGGCTAGAGTTTTTATTTTAATCGACTCCAGAGAGAGCCTTCTGTACGTAAGTACTATTTCTTATTCTGTGACAGAACGCCATATCCCGTTGTAATTTCCAAAACTCCATAAGTAAGCCTGTGTGTTGCAACCGAAACATTCAGTTCAAATGAATGAGTAATGACCCCTCTACTGCCCCTAGGTTAACCTTTTATGACTTCGATGTCATCAGGGTGGACGTTGATGGCGACGTCTTTCCGCACCGGCGCCTCGTTGGGGGCCTCCCTTGGCTCCTCCAGAACGTCAAATTCAGCACTACCTGAGGACATATCAACACACTAGCATATATAGGTTTAGGTTTAGAGATTATTTATTCTTATTAAGATACCCTACATATATCAGATGTCTACCTACCGGTACGATGCGAACTCTTTCATAATTAATTTTTAAATGGCATTGAAAACCAGAACACATGGAGTTCGAAAAGTAAAGCTAATGCTGAGAATCGAACCCGAATCCTCATCAATCCGAGATGCGTGGTAGGTACACACACACACACACACACACACACACACACACACACACACACACACACACACACACACACACACACACACACACACACACACACACACACACACACACACACACACACACACACACACACACACACACACACACACACACACACACACACACACACACACACACACACACACACACACACACACACACACACACACACACACACACACACACACACACACACACACACACACACACACACACACACACACACACACACACACACACACACACACCACACCACAGCAGGTGGGTAAGTCTTCGAATTTATCCATCTGTATGTATCACTGTCATTTCGCTTTGCTTTACTTTTCGGATTTCTCCATGTGTTTTGATTTTCAGTTACCTGCGTAAAGATTTTTTTTTTTCTAAATATGAAACAAAAATCTGGAAGTAAAATTTTTCTCGTCTCACTTGATAGTATGTATTTATTACTCTATTCTTTTACATTTTGATTTGACTGCAGTTATTGTTCTTATGTCTTCCGTTGCATTTAAAATAGCATCATTCACAATCTTATTTTTTATTTTACATTCAAAGTCCATTCTTTACGCCCATCCTCAACATTTGGTCCTTCGAGCCGAAAGTACTCTATAATAAGCATGGTTGCGTTGCGAGCTCGGGCAGTTGAATAAATGTAGACTTGTTTGTCTACCTCATTTATCGGCTGCAGTGTTCGGGCCCCCGTCGTTACAGTAGTTTAGGAGAGTCCCACATAACTCCCGTACCATCCCCACGGCGCGAGAAAGCATTTTCCTACCGAAAAACAAAGGTAGTACTTACCACCCACGTACTTACCACTGTCATACTGGAGCGCTGCAGCGAGGGTAGCCTCCAGGACCAGGAACAAAACAATTTGGAGCCGCATGATGGAAAGAGGGAATTAACTATCAATTTACAACCATTATATTAGTAATCGACATGAAAATGTAGAATTTAGAAGAATACAGACAATTTACTAGACATGCTAGATAGACAGTTTTTAGTTTTTTTGCTATGACAGAAAATTACTGAAAAGAAAAGAGATTTCGCCTTTCTTCCATTAATTAGAACGAGGCCCGACTCAAAACTTAAAACCTCATGGTAACTACCTAATTTAAAAAATCTGTTTAAGGTCGCTCAGCGAGCTTGGAGAGAGCAGGAGAGAGCTATGCTCGGAGATTCTCTTAAGGATTGAATTCGGAACGAAGTATTCGTCAGAGAACCAAGATTATTGTCGTAAGTTATCGAATTAGCAAACTGAAATGGCAGAGGGTGGCAGAGGGCAGTTCACGTACTTAATGCCGAAGAACTGACGGCCGTTTGGCGTAGACTGGTACTTGAGACCGCGTGTCGGCAAACGTTGTGTGGGGTGTCCTGTAGCTAGGTGGGGCGATGATATTCGTAAGGCAGCGAGCAGGGACTGGAGGAGAGCTGAAGATAACGCAGTGGCGTGCCTTGGAAAAGGCTTCTGTCCAGCGGTGGACTGACACGGGTTGATGATGATGATTTGAGGTATGTGCCCGTCAAAATCTCTTATTCGATATATTTTCTGTACTTTAACTCTATGCTATCGTAAACTTTAGCTTTAAGTATACTAGTTTCACCTATGCTATGCTTCTACAACAACTTCTACAAGCCAATTTATCAACATTTACATATCTAACATCGTCCATATTTCAAGTTCCGAATTCATCCGCCAAAATGTATGTAAATAAACCTAATTCGCGCCCTAACGAGCATTCGCAAAAATTATTACATAATCTGCAAGTTGGCAGTAACAATAAATTAGCCAACATAATAGGCCTAGCGGAAGCCGGCTGAATGGCTCTCGCCCGAGCCTCGGCAAGATGGCGCCGGCCAGTCTGGCGCCAAGCCTCCCCGCCTTCCGACGACAAACGTCTTAAACAACTCCAGCGGTGCAAAGGAGTTTGACCCATACAACATGCGACTCGAGTACGTTTTCGTACGGCGCAAAACTGCAGCTCAAGTATTGACTTTTCTATATCCATTTTCTCTATGCATTTTCAACTCCGAAATACATAGTTTCTTGGCAGTTGATTTGCTACTCAACTGGAGTGTTTTAGGGTCGAATTTTCGTGGATTGCGGTCAACAATAGTAAAAGGAGAATTATTTTTCGTTGTCGTCCCGTCGGGGTGGTACCAAAAGTTACCGAAGTAGTATTTAATGCATTTCGGTTCTTATTTCGTTGAGAAAAGGGTGATGTTTGTTGGAATAAGGGCAATAGAAAGGGAACAAAGTTAAAAGTTACATCGCGATAGTGTAAGTAATGCGGTGCTATATGTAGACGTCTAGGGATGTAAACGTAAGATATATAAGTATGCTGACTTGGCGAAAGGAATGCCAGCTTTGTTTTTGTGGTTTAAAAGTTTTCTTGCGGATGACATGGATTTGCAAATTGCTTTAAAGTATTAGGGTGCGACCACACCGCCGCTTAAAAAACGGTGACGTTACGGAATCGCAACAAAATGTATGAAGAAACTGTGAGAAAACGTGACGCATACGACACGTCACTGCGTATACGCGGCGGTTTGGTCGCACCCTTATTCGTTGAGATTTTCATCAAAACAGCCTCAAGCAACTCAAACATAATGAGTCATAGGAACTTCCAATGTGACGTAAGGTTATGTCCATTCATAAAAAACATCATCATCATCATATCAGCCATAGGACGTCCACCGTTAGACATAGGCCTCCCCCATAGACCTCCAGTTGCCTCGGTTGGAAGCGGCTCGCATCCACCGTGAACCCGTGACTATAACCAGGTCATCCGTCCTCGTTGGTGGACGTCCTACGCCGCGCTTGCCGATCCGCGGTCTTCACTCGAGAACCTTTCGGCCCCAAAGACCATCTGTTCCCCGTGCTATTATGGCCTCCCCATTGCATAAGAAAATAACTATGAAACTTTATAGGCCAGCCGTGTTTCCTTGCGTTCCGAACAGAGAATAGGTGCATAGGTAATTTACATTATGTGATTTGGTAGCATTTTCCGTTTACTTCAGGCTATAGATACGTACGTACGTAATACGTAATATTTTACTACAATTTTGTGGCAAAAATGTACACTAGCGGCACTAATAAAAAACAACCACGTTTCCAATCATTATTTATTTGCATTAACAATTTTTTATAAAAATATTTAATTCACTTTTATACATCACACTTGTTAAAACAAGTTGGCGAGTTGCTTCAAGTTTGATTATGAGGTAATAATTTTAACCACCGTACTCAGAGACGTCAATGCCCATGGACATTGCCTTGCCCATTTTAAAATGTTAGGCTGGAAAACGTTCCCATAGTGGTCAAATTAAGTACCTATACTAGACATTATCATCATCATCATCCGCAACAAAGAGCAGAAATTAAAGACACTGTCTTTGTCACTGACTTGTGACTCACCTAGAAATGATAAGGTATACTATTAGGTAGTACTTATTTATTCTGTGGTATCGACATGGGCGGAACAGCACGAAGCGAAGCTCGAATTTTTGACTTTGGAATAGACCCCCCTATTTGACTATCTCGACAATACTCGGCGACAATTCGAACTGCAATAGTCAATACGAAGCCTACTGGGGCCACGTTTCATTAACCACAAGTTGTCAATTTGGCGACATAAATGTTGGGTTGTCAATATAATTCCTGTTTCATAAAACACGTCATTTATGAAACGAAAAATTTACAAACTTGTCGATTTTTCCGATTACAAATACTTATGTCAAGCCCAAAATTTCATAAAACATTCAATTAAGTATCGTATTGTTGTCTTGTCATTGACAATTGTAAGTTATATGAAATAGGGTCCTAGTGTAGATTCTTGTTGTTTGTAATTGTAATGTAAACTGAATTGTCACTTATCTGCGACTATTGTCGCGTTAGTGAAGTAGCTGGGGCCTTACCATGACGTCTTAATGCGTGCCATGTTATGTTCAGCGTAAGACACAGAGCTATGCAGCCATATAGCTCTATATTCCTTATACGTTGAAAGTACGTTACGTTAGAACACACGCATTAAAACGTCATGGTAAGGCCCCTGCTAACATCGCCTTAGGGCTTCTCAAACGGGTAGTAAGGTGAGTCTTTCCAGACCAGGACCGCGATGGTGCGGTACCCCCGGTCGAACTTCTGCAGCAGCTGCTTCTCCTCAGGAGTGAGCGAGAAGTCGAACAGCTGGATGTTCTGTTGCACGCGGGACTGCGTCACTGACTTCGGGATCGGGATCACGCCCAGCTCCAGCTGGGAAGAGGATAAACGTTCATTGGCAGGTGAATATTAAAAAAAATCCAGAGTACCCGAAACCGACGAGCATGTATGAAGAGATTGATGAATGTGGATGAAGCGAAAGAGGTATGTCAGGATCGTAGCAAGTAGAACAAAGTAGTCTCTGCCTACCCCTGTGGGAAAGAGGCGTGACGGTATGTATATATAATCCGGTGTTAGTAGAGCCCTGATTGCTAAGCTAATTGTAGGCAATGTGAGGTCATTATACTATATTGTTTTTTTACTTAGACAAGACAGACAAAATATTCTGTTTTTAGTATTTGTTATAGCAGCAATATTGCAACTGTCTAGCTGTCACGGTTCATCAGATACAGCCTGGTGATAGACAGACTTGGTGTCTTTCTAGTAATAGGGTCCCGTTCGTACCCTTTGGGCAAGGAATCCTAATGATAGAAGGATTTAAAGTAGAATTTCTTGCAAAATGTTTTATTTTTAGTTCCATTGCGCTAGTTTCTTAAGACCCAGAGCAAGATATAGTAGCTCAGAGCCATTGTCCACGGCCTACAGTTAGTACTTATCTACAAATTTTTATACTCATTCAGACTCAATTACAAGGAGGTACCTACCTAACTACTTAGGTATGTATGTAAAACTCTTTATTGTACATAAAACACATGAAAAACTTAACACTATTCGTAGGTAAGTACGTAACAACAGAACTATCGAATCTCTGAATGACAAAGTAGGTAAATTAAATACTGTAGGTACGAGGACCTCAGACGTAAAAAAGTTAGAATAAAATAACTATTCTGCGTACATAAAGGTTTGTTAAAAAAAAAACATTTTTTTAGGTAGACCCATAGAATAAAGAGATATAGTAGAAGTGGTATGTGAACGAGAGACGCGTGCCACCTTAATGCGGAAAATTGCACGTATGAAAGTCAAATTGAAGTTGACAGTTCGAGTAGCAGAATTATTCAGCCAGAATCAGATTTTCTCGAATGTTCCGCTGTCATCAGTTACATTTTCAATCACGTAAACCTAAATCCCATTCAGCAGAGTTCATTTTGCAACGCAGTTATTTTAACGACATCTGTTGTGCAATGGCAAAACTATTATTTAGACAACTGACATTTTCAGACTTATCATTTGGCTTCTTCACGCTAGAAGGTGTTTATATACCTGTGCAACAGACTTTAAGCAATATTCTGTGGGTGGAAAGTTCAAATTATAATACCGATTCAGAACTTATTACATTTTTGTAATAGAAAAGCTACGACCAATAATTGCCAAGATTTTGTGGTATGAGTGAACTATCGATGTCAAATTTTGGCGACACCAGTTTCCCTAGCGAAAGCGACTTATCGCAATTCTACTATATCTGTTTATTCTGTGGGTGGACCTAGAGTTCTTAGTCATCACAATGCCACGTCATCTCTCGGCGAGTAGCGGCACTATCTCATTCCATAGACAACGAACATTACATTGAACGTGAGAACTTTGCGCGCCATCTATCGGCAACCGCTTCTACTAGCACGCCCGCGAGCGCGGCGGGACCTTTCCAACATGCTTCCGCAACACAGCGCGCCATCTCTCGGCAGCAACAGTAAACTACGGCGCGCTCTGTCACTCACCAGGTACCGCAGCGCTATTTGCGGCACGGTCTTGTTGTACTTGGTAGCCATGGCGACGAGCGCGGAGTCGTCGACCCGCGGCGGCGGCGCGTTCGGCGTAGCTTTGCTCGGGAACAGGGAGCCGAAGGGCGTGTAGCCGGTCACTTTGATGTCCTGCTGCCGGCAGTAGGCCAGGAGAGACGGCTGCTGCAGGTTCAGATTCAACTGGAACACGAGTGTTGAAGGATTGAGCAGCGGGTAACAGTAGAACCTATTCCCTTGTTCAGTTTCCGACGCCCGAGTTTTCAAAGCACGTCCACCGGAATATTAAAGGATCACATTTTATATCTCGCGCCATTATAAGTATAAGAATTATACCTGTTGCAATTATTATATACCAACTACTCAAAAGAAGTGTGTGCGCTGGCCACGCCACCAGTAGGCTTATTGTCTAACTCACTCGCAATCGCATTCGTGTTCATTTTGACAGTTCTTGTATGAATGTGACAGCTAGCTGATTCCGATGTCAATTGTCAGCCCATACAAGAACTGTCAAAATGAACACGATGGCGATTGCGAGCGAGTTAGACAATAAGCCTACTGAGTTGTCAGTAGGTAGGTAGTCATTTTATCTGTCGATTGCTGTTGTTAAAATTTCGATATCTTGAAAAAAATGACAGTTACGTTTACCAAAATTAGACCATTGTTTTCACTTTACCGTTTTATTCGAATTCAAAACAATTTTTCAATTTCATTTTGTCTGTGAAGTGGCCCTTATTTTCTTTTGACCAGCATATTTAAATATTATATGAGATTGGTTTTGGGACATGTTTCTTTACAAGAGCGTCAAAATGAACCGGAATCGACTAATAGTATAGTAGGCGGCAAATAAGTAAAACGTGGAGGGGATATGCACAGTATGAAAAACAACATCATTTTCATACTGCGCATATCCCCTCCACGTTTTACTTATTTGCCGCCTACTATAGGAACTGTCACAAATAATGGTGAAAGCATTCAGTCGACTACCTAGTTATGCACGTCTAGCACAAGAGCGCACAAGAGTCGCGTCGCGCGCGAGATAGATTGCCCGTCTTTATCTTACTGGTCATTCTAGAAAGAGATGGGTTGTCTAACTCGCGCGCGACGCCACTCTTAGGCGCTGTCGTGCTAGCCGTGATGGATGGCAGTAGTAAGGAAATAACAATTTTCCAGCGTTGAACAGTGCGATCACCTCGACTTGCAGCATGGCGGGCAGCACGGGGCTGCTGGCGGCCAGCCGGCGCAGCATCGCCTCGTTGAAGTTGGAGACGCCGATGGAGCGCGCGAGGCCCTGCGCGCGCGCCTCCGCCATGCCCTGCCACGTCTCCACGTAGTCCACGTTGTCCAGGGTGCCGTTCGGCTAGAAACAAGCACGATCAAACCCATCAAAGAAAGAAAGAAAAGAAAGAAGACATTCTCTTTTGAAAGACACAGAAAAAGGGCATACACACAATTGTACAAAAATGAAACATAAAACACAGATATGAAAATAGATCAGCAATGTATTAATGTGTGTGTGTCTTCGCAAAAGTGAAACGGTCGCTGGCTCAGCATTACGCTGAGGTGTTAGACACCTGCAGCACTGATTTGCATCAAATGAATACAAACATATCAGTGGCGTAGCGTCCATAGACCTCGATTCCCACCGGCTTGCCTATTTTAAGGCATTTGGGCAATTTATTGTGCAGAATTAGAGGAAAAGGCTAGTTAAGTTCCCTTCGGCTTGCCTTCTGATATACTTGACGCCACGCCACTGAAACATATACATAATACATAAACAGTAAACACTCAAAAGAATGTCAGCTACTAAAGCGCCTATTACACATGGCTAAATTTAGTCATCCTAAATTAGGATGCGCTTCTCAAATACTCGTAGAACCCTTCTGATTACACTACTCCTGAATTTAGTCACTGAATCAGACACATCCTTCCCCCCCCCCACCTCAGGCAGATGTGCTGTGCGTGGCGAGGGCGACTAACTGCACTAAATATTAAAACACGTTCCTAACTAGGATGCTCAACCATTCAGCTTGTCAGAAACCATCCTTGTTACTAATTAGGATACTTTTTAGGATCCTTACTTCCTAAACGCGATTACAGTTTACTAAATTAGGTTTCTATATCATTTAGCATCCTAAATTTAGCCAAGTGTAATACGCCTTAAGGGATTGGGCAAAAATCTTAGGAATCATGTTATAAGGTGGAAACACATTATTAACACGCGACGCGACCCGATGCAACGCGACGAGTGTTGAGTCAAATCAAATTGTATTATTTTCTATGACCAGAACCACACTATGAACATCCGACGCGACGCCATGCGCATACATTCGTTGCATCGGGTCGCGTCGCGTGTTAATAATGTGTTTCGACCTATAGGCGTTGTGGCAAAACACATCAGTATTTTCCCTTTACGCTCACAATCATGCCAAACGTGGCCTTTAGGGCTCTTTATTCCCTGTAAAGGATAAAGACTTGATTTATGTTATAATAGGTAGAGACTGTAGGAGAGACAGGCAGCGTGAGAGTAGTAGAGAGTGAAAGAAACTCCGGCTACGATGGTAGTAAGAACAAGAACCCTGTTTTTTCATAAAACCTTAGCTCTTACTATACTGCGATCTGATAATCTGGCGTTCTGCGAATCTGGCGTTCCGCGAATCTGACACAAAGCGTCAAAACCCAGCGACAATCCCACGGTATATAAGCTAAGAGCTAAGGTTTTATGAATAAACAGGGTTCTTGTTCTTACTAGCATCGTAGCCAGAGTTTAACTCACTCTACCATGTATGCAATGTGAGTTACTCACGAAGGTGGCAACCGGCCAGTGGATGAGGTACAGGTCGACGTACTCCAGGTCGAGCTTGAGGAGCGACGCGCGCAGCGCCGGCACCACCGCCTCGCGCGCGTGCTTGTCGTTCCATAGCTGAGGAGCAACCAACAAACAATAAACATCAGTCGAAACTTCGCTCCTGCTGCCCTAGCCCAAAAAACAAAAGTTCTATTTTGCAGATAGGCCGCCAAGCGCTCAATATACATCTTTTTTAAACGACCACCACTTTCGGAAAGACCATTATACGAGCATTGACAGATTTTTTTTTATTGATCTGTTTTCTGTGTTTCTGAAATGTATAGGGTCCCCAAGTCAACCAATCAAGTTAGCTAATTCCAGCACGGCTAGCACGAAGGCACGCGAGAGCTATGTCGCGCGGGAGATAGACTACCCGTCTTTATCTTGCTGTACGTTCTAGAAAGAGACGTGTAGTCCTCGCGCGCTCGTGTGCTGACGGAAATCAACTTTTGCTTCATGGTGACGTTACCTTTGTGGTTATGAACAGGTCCTCCCTCTTCACGGTGCCGTCAGCTATTTTCTTCTTGATGGCCCGCCCCACCTGCAACAACAGACTTTGAAAATCTGCTTTTACCACGTCTCATATTGTGCCTAAGTTGCGATAAAGGAATTTCTTACAAATACACCCCCTTGCAAAAAAAAATCAGGCGCGGATCCAGCTTTCAGATTAGGGGGTGGTCACGTGACCACCGAACGAACGTTGAAGCTTGCTCAAAAATGTCAATGGATCTGACAGCGAGCGAACCGGAAATCGGAATTGAAGAAGAAGAAGAAAAAAGTTTATTCATGACAATCACAACACATCAAATAAAAAACCAACTCAGCATTTGCTGGCCTTGCAGCCAGCGTTGGTCTTCCGTTGGGACCATAGGGTGATACATATACATACATTGATACATTGAAAAGAAAAGAATGATACAACAGTTAAAAATAAACACTAAGCGAAATAAAACATAATTGGATATAATTGGATGTGGTTGCCTGGGCACAAACCCTTTGTAAAATGAAACAAAAATAAGTATAGACAACCACATCACAGACCAATAGAAAAAGAGGAGGAAGTGAAGAATTGGATCGCATTAAGAGGTCACTAGTAAGTTTGGTTTAGGCTTAGTTTTGGCTTGATTTCATGATAAATGAAATATGTTGTGTCTGTGTTAGTTTTAAGTATGCTTCGCTTAACTGTATTTCTGTGGTCATCTGTCATTGGCTTTTTGTTTAGTACATAAGTCTCATTATAATATACTGTATTGCTGTTGATGCCCCAAATAAAATAAATAAATGTTAAGTCGCCTGACCACGCCCGTGGATCCGCCGCCTATTTGTAGCGCTTGGCCTTACGTCCGAAAAGGGTGAGAACATTTCACTTCCGGATACCAGCACCAAATTTTTATAGGTTACTAGGCATATCATCTGGACCCTAAAACTGCCGGGAGACAGTTTCTGAGGTGTCAGGGTCACCAGTTATGACGTCATCAAATTGACCGCCGCCGCGTTTTGAAAAATTCAAATTACACTCAATTTATACAACGCACGTATACATGTGGGGTATCAAATAAAAGCTAGTTAAATATACTATATTTGTGCTCTGAACTGCAACTGCATTAATGTTGACGTTTAAGAGCTATTAATAGAAAAATGATAATGTTGGAAAAATATTACGGACTTTTATTTCTTGCACCAAAACTAAAGACTCTAGACTAAAATAAAGTACTACAATAATAAAAACAAATTATTTAGCTTTACATAACAATTCAAAGTTTGAAAATCGGATATGAAATATCGAAGTTATGGTCAAAAACTTGACGACGCTGCAGCGTCTAAAATAACGAAAAAAAAAATTTTCTTCCGGAAACCAGCACCAATTTTTTATATGTTACTAGGCATATTATCTGGACCCCGAAACTGCCGGGAGACAGTTTCTGAGGTGTCAGGGTCACCAGTTATGACGTCATCAAATTGGCGGCCGCCGCGTTTTGAAAAATTCAAATTACACCCAACTTATGCAACGCACGTATACATGTGGGGTATCAAATGAAAGCTAGTTAAATAGACTATATTTGTGCTCTGAATTGTAATTGCATTAATGTTACCGTTTAAGAGCTATTAACAGAAAAATTATAATCATGGAAAACGTATTACGCACTTTTATTTCTTGCATCAAAACTAAAGACTCCAGACTAAAATAATGTACTACAATAATGAAAATAAATTATTAAGCTTTACGTTACAACTTTAAGTTTGAAAATCGGATATGAAATGTTGAAGTTAAGGGTAAAAACTTAAAGCGCGCGAAATTGCCGCCATCGCTGAAAACTGTAGATACCTACATATTTTCACTTCGAATTTTAGTCTGCTCCAAAATTTGACGCGGAAATGATTCGGTGGTGGTGTATTTATGTGCCTAGTAACAATGACGACGATGAATAGTAATGTATTAGGTAAGTTATTAATTTTCTGCACCGAGACGTTACAATTGGTTATTTTATTATAATTATCATATTAATTACCTAAATAGTAGTAGTAGTAATAATAGTAAGTATACTAATTGTTCGAAGAAGGAGGTATAGGTATATAAATCCAAAGTGCGTAAGTATATATTTATTTATATTTACATTTATAATAAAAAATATATAATTTAAAATTACCCTTTATGAGGCTACAAAATAATTGAATTCATCAAAAATACCTTGAAACACCAGTTGGCATGGGCATATACATTATGCGCATAACGCGACATATCACGTTGTTTGTGGCGGCCGCCGAATTATCTTTAAACCAGCATAGCTATGTCTTTTTATACCCGATTGTGATGATTAAAATTTTATACTATAGAGGAATAACGTAGAATTATTTGTACCATATATTTTTTTCTCCAACTTAAATGGTTCTCTGGCTATAAAAATAAACATGCATTGTTTTCTTTAATTTGTCTATTTGTTCTAATATTTTTGTTGTTTACATATTTACGCAGTTATAATCAATGAATACAATGCAGCAAATTTTAATATCCTTTAATTTCATGCCCTATATGTGCATATACACTGCGTAATTTGTCTAATTTAAATCTTTTAAAACGCGCCGGCGACGTCGTTTGATCCGCCGCGCTTTATTTTAAACCGGCATAGCTATGTCTTTTTTTTACCCGATTGTGGTGATTTGAATTTTATACTATAGAAGAATAACGTAGAATTATTTTTACTCTATATTTTTCTCTCCAATACAAATGGTTCTCTGGCTATAAAAATAAATATGCAATATATTTTTTGTAATTTGTCTTATTTATTCTTTATTTTTGTTGTTTTCATATTTACGCAGTTACATTTAAAGAAAACAATGCAGCAAATTTACTATCCTTTCACGTGATACCCCACATGTATACGTGCGTTGCATAAGTTGGGTGTAATTTGAATTTTTCAAAACGCGGTGGCGGTCAATTTGATGACATCATAACTGGTGACCCTGACACCTCAGAAACCGTCTCCCGGCAGTTTTGGGGTCCAGATGATATGCCTAGTAATATATAAAAAATTGGTGCTGGTTTCCGGAAAAAATATATTTTTTTCGTAATTTTAGACACTGCATCGTCGTCAAGTTTTTGGCCATAACTTCGACATTTCATATCCGATTTTCAAACTTTGAATTGTTATGTAAAGCCTAATAATTTGTTTTCATTATTGTAGTACATTATTTTAGTCTGGAGTCTTTAGTTTTGGTGCAAGAAATAAAAGTCCCTAATATTTTTCCAAGATTATCATTTTTCTATTAATAGCTCTTAAACGTCGACATTAATGCAATTGTAGTTCAGAGCACAAATATAGTATATTTAACTAGCTTTCATTTGATACCCCACATGTATACGTGCGTTGTGTAAGTTGGGTGTAATTTGAATTTTTCACAACGCGGCGGCGGTCAATTTGATGACGTCATAACTGGTGACCCTGACACCTCAGAAACTGTCTCCCGGCAGTTTTGGGGTCCAGATGATATGCCTAGTAACATATAAAAATTTGGTGCTGGTATCCGGAAGTGAACTATGTTTTCCGTTATTCCAGGCACTATTGTATGCGCTCTGACTGGCAGGCTAGGTGCGGCATGTTCCGGACTTGCCTGCGTCTCGGTGTCGTAGATGTGTGCGGTGTCGATGTGCCGGTAGCCGGCGTCGATGGCCCACGCCACCGCGTCCTCCACCTCGTGCCCCGTCGGCTCCACTCGACCACCCTGGTGAAACACAGCCGTAAAGAAAATATCAAATGAATCAAGAAATTTTTATTTCTTAATTTTTATGTTTACTTTTACGGTTTTACCGTTAGAAATTTAATTTCTAAACGACACTGAAAATTAGAACACATAGAAAAATCCGAAAAGTAAAGCTATGGCCGGGAATCGAACCCGGGTCCTCGTCATTCCGTGACGCGTGCTATACCCCTACACCACCCATAGCAGGTGAGTAAGCGTTCGAATTTTTCTATCTAGATAGATAGATAGATAGATATATCGTTTATTTGAATGCTACAATACACACAATCAAGTTTAAAAACAATAGAAAGGAAAAACAAAAAATTACACATTAGACTTAACTTAAGTATTTTGTTGTGTGCGTTGCAGCAGTGCAAAAGGGCCATGGCTCAGTGGTCAACATTGCTCGTAGGAGCAAAACACTGATATTCTGCCACAACTATATCTATTACTAACTGTCACGTGACCTTGTTACTATGCGATTATTTGTCGCGAAGCGTCATCTATTTGAATGATGTGTCTGTACGACACAATTACAAACTCCCGTGGAACATCTACTGCTCACCAGGGACGAGAGATGGCGCTGTTTTTCAAATGATAGGAAATATCAAATGAATCAAGAAATTTTTATTTCTTAATTTTTATGTTTACTTTTACGGTTTTACCGTTAGAAATTTAATTTCTAAACGACACTGAAAATTAGAACACATAGAAAAATCCGAAAAGTAAAGCTATGGCCGGGAATCGAACCCGGGTCCTCGTCATTCCGTGACGCGTGCTATACCCCTACACCACCCATAGCAGGTGAGTAAGCGTTCGAATTTTTCTATCTATCGGTTCGATTCCCGGCCATAGCTTTACTTTTCGGATTTTTCTATGTGTTCTAATTTTCAGTGTCGTTTAGAAATTACAACCGTAAAGCATACCAAGCTGTCTTAACATTATATCGGGATATTTCAGCAAGGGAGTTCGACTGAATAGTAAGACAGTCGGTGAAATTAATTGCATAAGAAGTATTCTATCCTAGCTCGCTCGTATCACTATCGCATTTTTCACCGTCCCTTTCTATGAACTGGTAACGGAGGAGAGCAGAAAGAGACGGTGAAACCAATCGCCCGCGCGTTGGACAGTTAGCTCACTGGTCTGATGACTACCTCACAATGTTCTTACCATCAGATATTATATGACTACCTATTGTAGGAGTCGTACTGTGTGATCGGCAAAGTGAGGCTGGTTCAAAATACGCCCTATGTGCGTGTGTGCGTGCTTTGAACAATTTGTTTGGCAAAGTTTGGTTTCGCTTGTGTGCATGCATCTGCATGTACTATTTAGCAGTTTTAACCGGCCCCACTTCGTCGGTAACAGGGTTTAGGCGCATAACGTCCCACTTGCATAATGTCCCTGTTCCTTTCGCGAAATTTCTCTTTCCTAAATGCCCCTACGCAAAACGACCCTTTCGCAAAATGGCCCGTTCGCAAAACGATCCTTAACCCATGAGAAGACTCCTAGTCTCCACTGAAACAAGCTT
Source organism: Pandemis heparana (assembly GCA_963854515.1). Classification (NCBI taxonomy): domain Eukaryota; kingdom Metazoa; phylum Arthropoda; class Insecta; order Lepidoptera; family Tortricidae; genus Pandemis; species Pandemis heparana. The sequence continues at coordinate 8,664,045 of OY978034.1, forward strand.
TTTCCAGACGGGACGTTTTGCGAATGGGGTATTTTACATAAGCGACCATTTGCAGAGAAGACGTTTTGGAAATGAGACGTAAATTTGGTGGAGGGATGTTATGCGCCCTAACCGTTAACAGTATTCCATCTTGAGTTTATATTTGGTCTGAAGTTCTGACCTGGGGTGAGAAACCGAGCCAGGTGCCGAGGCCGAAGCTGGGGACGCTTCGTCCGTCGTTCAGCTTCAACAGGGGCGCGACACCGCTGCTCTTCACATCCTGGAAGCGGGGAACATCATCAGCAAACAGCAGAAGGCTCACCAGGCACTCAGACGACCGGATAGCCTAGATAGTCAGTGGTTTGACACAGATAGAGTTACCTCATGACAAGAGTTGTAGGAATTAGAAATAGCGTAGTTCCCTTCGGGTGGCAGTGACTTGGATATATCCCTTAGGTTCTTGCAGACGTCGGCAAAGCACACACCACCGCGGCCAAAATCGGGTCGCTTGCCAACGACTATGAATTTTGACGCTAATCACCTCAAGGTTAAACGTTGACGCACACCTAGCCGCTCGGCGCCGGATCCACACCGCCTCGCCTCATCAACCATACGCAAGCACGTAACGGAAACGGCTCAACACCCCCGAGGTGTCCGCGCGGCTGCGGCTAGGTGACGTCGCGCTTACGGCTGGGCGACAGCGCGCTTAAAGCGAGGCGGCGGCTAGAGCGGTCAATGACGGTCATTCCCCGTGGGGGGAACGATGGCGGTCTGCGCGCCGTCGCGGCGGCGAGACGTAAGCTCGTTGACTGCGAGTTGCCCGCGCGCCACTTGCTGATTATTAGGTTGTGCCGAGGCGAGGCGATGCTGTTCCGATGCCGATATGTGTGCGTTACAGTATGAAATATCTTACAAATAATACTAAACGGCTCAAGTTGAGGCAGTGCCGATCCGGCACCGAGCGGTTAAGTCAGCGACGACCTTAAATGCCAACGAGTGATCTTTGTCTAACGATACGTACAAACGTCTTAACTTGTGTCTGGTCTTCCACCCTTGGGGCTGGCCGTTTTACCTCACAATAGCAGAATTTAACAGACTTCCTCTTGACTTTGGAGTATGCTTTGATCCTGGCTAGCATGGTTTCGTCCATCCTGGTGACATGCATCAAGTCTTCCTCAAGGTTAGGGTTGGGACGTAGGATCTTCTTGGCGTCCATTGTTACAGACCCCTCTGGTCTAAGACTATGTAGAGTAGCAAGGTTCTCTATTGTTTGCCACAATTTCATATGCCATAAATGCATTATTTGCCATAACTCTTTTTAAAAACATAGAACGAACTGCTTCTCTTCCCGCAAGATTTAAAGGCCATTGAGGGAATGGGCCAAAATCTTAGGAATCATGTTATAGGGGATACCCCTTTCCACTCTTAAGTATAAGCCAATAATCAGGCTAAACGTGGCTTTTAGATCTCGTTACCCTAGCTAGGCTCTGTCTACCCCATAAGGGATAAAGACCTGATAAATATGTAGTAATGTAAGTATGTATAACCAGTTGAATGTTCAGGATTGCTATAATAAACTAACTTATAGAGTTCTTCAGATGACCACTACAGAGCTCCTGAAAATATTACTGTTCTAGAGAAAAACAAATGTTCATTATGGCAAACATTAACATTACATGGCATGTGAAAATCGGGCAAATGGAATGTCCACGGGTAGCAATAGGTATCCAGCACGCAATTATCTATTTCATTTTCATTTTATTGATTGGTTTTAGTCGGTTTTGTCGAAGCGCTGTATTATTTGTAGAATCTTGTCGTCATGGTCGTGTTGATATATGTATTTTGATGAGTCATTTGTTGTGACAAGTCAGTGACAGACAAATAAAGAGTAATCGAGAATACAGGATGAGGAATGAAAACTCCACGGAAATATGCAGGTCAACTTTTAAATCCATACTATTTTAATTAATATTATAAATGCAATGCGCAAAGGTGTCTGTCTGTCTGTCTTTTTGTCACCTTTTCATGCTTAGACCGATGGAGCGATTTAGTTGGAATTTAGTATACAGATTCCAGTTCCGGGGGAGGATATAGGATAAGTAGTTTTTTGGTGAATAAAAACCTGCATATAGCGGATCAATTCAATGGTATGTGTATAGTTCCCGATGCGCGCTGGAACTAAACCCCAAGCCTTCTCATTCTGAGACGAGGCCTGTGCCCAGCAGGGGATGTATATAGGCTGGTAAATGGCAAACAAATGGAAGTGATTTGGTGTATTCTTTATTATATTTTCACGGCTAAGTCGCGATTTTAAGCTAATGTATGTATGTATCGTATGTATTAACATTGCCTTAGACAGTGTACTCTGTCGTACATATCACGTACATTATGTCACGATAGCGAAAGAACAATATGATCTATCTTCGACAAAACAAACAGTATCTGGCCCGACGTCCAATTGATTACATACGTAATTATCTTTATTTTTAGCCGCGGGTCCATCTTAATTATGTACTTAGACGACTTATTTGAACCGCCAGCGAAATATTCAAAGATAAATATACTTAAAGATAGTAAGAAGTAAACAACAAGACAAATTTGATAAATATAATAGGTAGGTAACTACCTATTGTCTTTAAAACTGTCTACCAGATGTAGAGTTCCGGGAGATTCTAAAACCCTGTTTACATAGACAAGTTAAATGAATGCTATATGAAGCTGGTATTTGAGAGAAAAGATCCCGTAAACTCTACTAAGAATAGTGGGAGTGGGGCTTTTATACGAAGTACAAACGACTTAGGTACCTAATTAATTCAAGGTTGAACTGCGTATATGCTTTGGAACAAAAAGCTTGCGCGTACCTTCGTAGGATTAACCGACACTAGGTAAGTTCAACCGCCAAGGCCGACCACTATGTCGAGACGACTGCAATAACCACTGTGGCCTCCTCTCACGAGCATCTTGATATTTGCATCATCTAACTAATATTATAAATGCGAAAGTATGGATGGATGGATAGATGGATGGATGGATGGATGGATGGATGTTTGTTTGTTACTGAATCACGCCAGAACGGCTCAACGGATCTGGATGAAATTCGGCACATAGATAGAGAAAAGTGTGGAATAGCACATAGGCTACTTTTTATCCCGGAAAATTGCGTAGTTCCCGGGGGATAGCGTTAAACGAATTCTTTGCAGACGAAGTCGCTGGCAACAGCTAGTTACTAATAACTAAACAGATTTATATAGCGAGTATGAATGGGTTCGTTAGGAAGCAATGGCGGACGTTCCCGGACCTAATTGGGAATTGGAAATGGTGGGGCCTTACCATGACCTTAATGCGATTCAATAACGAACCAAAGTTGGATCGCTCGCTGTCAGATCCATAGATACTAGAACTGTCAAAAATGACAGCTAAATAAAAATATACTGTATTTTTGTTGTGAATTTTTTTGATTTTTTTGAATTTTAAAACGTAAAATTGAATCCGAATTGTATTGCATTAAGATGTCTGGTAAGACCTTAACCCTTTGTATGCTTATGACACGGATCCGTGCCAAGTTTAAGGCTATCTTTTTGTATTTTTATTTAAATCAGCAGAATTTGTGCATATAGAAACAGATGAAACTAGAATGCAGAACTTTTTTTAGCTCCCGCATACGAGGGGTTAAGCATTAAAATAATAATTACGGTACCATGGTATGGTATTCTCCATTCGCTCCATTTTAACGCCTTTGTAAACAAAACAATTCAATCACTCATTGGATAACTTCGATCAACAAAGGTATGTAACTTAATTAGCATCACATCCACTGGAATATAGAAGGGTCATACTTAATACCCCACGATATTAATTCGTCCGTGTTTGTCAACTTCCACTCACCGTCGCAAGCGCACACAACGCCGCTACAACCGCCAACATTACGACGCTGCGTCCGGCCGCCATCGCTGCCCACGCACTACTGCTTCGCCTTGGCTATCAACTACTGCTGCTTGCTTGCTAATCATAATCAGGGGCCTTGCCGCAAGTCAATTCCGACTCAGGGGCCTTACCATGACGTCTAATGTGATACAGTTTAGGTTCGCTCGCTGTCAGATTCATACTAAAAGTGACAGCTAAAACTTGAATTGAGTCGGAATTAGGACGTCATGGTAAGGCCCCAGTACAGGTTTTAAGTTGTCATTTTTAGTATGAATCTGACAGCGAGCGAACCTAAACTGTATCACATTTAGACGTCGTGGTAAAGCCCCAGGCAATTCAAAATGCAATGCGTAGTCACTATCACTAAGTACATATAGTAAAAATAAAACAATATCGTTTTCCGCTATACGTGTCTGTCCGCGCTGTCCGCATATATGCTTAGATCTTTAAAACTACGCAATGGATTTTGATGCGGTTTTTTTTAAATAAATAGAGTGTTTCAGTTTAGTTTCGCTCGCTGTCAGATTCATACTAAAAATGACAGCTAAAACCTGAACTGGTGGACAGACAGACAGCGGAAAGCGACTTTGTTTTATACTATGTATACCTAGTGATATATGTAAGGGCATTGTAAAAAAATAGACTATCCCAATTGTTGCTGCTCAGTATAGATGAATTGACTTGATCGCACTACAATAGTGGCATGAGGTTGCGTAAGGAACACCTGTGCAGGTGCATTGTAATGCATTGATTGCAGAACCACCATATCGATGCTCTAGTTCACAATAAATACTGATTACATATTGTCTACCTTGCTTTTCCATTTCTGTAATCTTTTTGTACTGCATAGAGGAAATAACGAATTAGAGTGGTGTAAGGGCTATCCAGTTGTGGCAACACATCTGTCTTTTGTGGCATATACCATACGAAAGAAATTTTTTCGTGTTTGTTTTTCCTTTATCTTTTACATGGAACAAACCCATTTAATCTACTTAATGACGATTTTGGCTATCCCCCTTATTCATAAACGCTCTGTAGGCTTTTGCTAACTTAGCAATCGTTTGTCCTTATCTGTCACTTTGACATTTACCTTTCACAGATAAGGACAAACGATTGCCAAGTTAGCAGAAGCGTACAGAGCGTTTATGAATAAGGGGGTATATATTTACTTTTTGGTTTTTATAATTAAGTAATCGAGTTTTATCACTGTTTTATTAACTATGCCGCACGACGACTAAATATTAACTATCTATATCGATCATAACAGCTGCTTGCTGAACTTTAACAACCCTTTTGACCCTCGGCTTGTCAATCAGAGTGTAGTCATCGCCAATTTCGGTTTATATGACCTTTTTTGGAAAAAGGCCAGGTCAAGAGTACCCGAAACCGACGAGCATGTATGAAGAGATTGATGAATGTGGATGAAGCGAAAGAGGTATGTCAGGATCGTAGCAAGTGGAACAAAGTAGTCTCTGCCTACTCCTGTGGGAGAGAGGCGTGACGGTATGTATGTATGTATATTGTGTGTATGTATATGACCTTTCCACTCTATTAGGTTGTTTTGACGTGACAACGTCTTATAAATTGGTTTGCCGGGTGACACTTCAAGAAACTGCGTTACGCTCCGCTCACGTTATGCGCTCACAATGAGAGCGAGTGAGAGGCACGCGGGCATGGTTAGCCCGCCTAAGAGCGAGAGAGACAGACATAAAAAGTGAAAGGCACGCGTCCCTTCCACTCGAGCACAGTTAGCCCGCCTAAGAGCGAGAGAGACAGAGCGAGAGAGAGAGAGTGAGAGAGATAGGCATACACACCGGTTCATGTCTTGCGCTTCTATTTCGATTTAGATTCTTTGTATAAATTAATGTTTTAAATATAATTCTTTGTATAAATAAATGTTTTAAATTGTTACTATTATTTCATCCTTCTTCCTACTATACGAATGAATATTCACATTAAAATTATTTTACCACTCAAAGTCGTTGTCACGTAAAACTTTCGCCCGTATACCGACTTTACAGGCAACCAATTTTTTTTCTATGTTTTGTGGTGTTCAACAAAGAATATTGGCATTTTACAATATTGTACATATTTTTGTCAATTACAACTATAAGATTTTGGGCTCGATTTCATCACTACGCAGTATAAAACAAAGTCGCTTTCCACTGTCTGTAATCTTTAAAACTACACAACGGATCTCGATGCGTTTTTTTTTAATACTTAGATAAATAGAGTGATTCAAGAGGAAGGTTTATATGTATAATTCTATTCTACGCAGACGAAGTCGCGGGCAGAAGCTAGTTATCAGTAAAAGCAACTCAAGGGTGCGACCACACCGCCGCTTAAGAAACGGTGACGTTACGGAATCGCAACAAAATGTATGAAGACACGGTGAGAAAACGTGACGCATACGACACGTCACTGCGTATACGCGGCGGTTTGGTCGCACCCCAATTCAACAAATATCGTTTGGATTTAGCAATATTTTATTTCACAAAATGTGGACTGTGGGATGAAAGTTATTAATTTATCCTTATAGATGTTGCTTATATCAATTGATGGATAAAATTATATCTTGATTAGGTGTTAAATTGGAGTATTGTCAAAATATATGAAACTGTCGACCTTAAAATAGATTTAACAACTAAAACCAGATGATTTATTCCAGCAGTGACCTTTGAATTACAATCATAATTCGTCAGTTAAAACTCTACATTTAACACTATTCTTACTCTAATGGTAACTGTTTTTAAACTAATGAGAAATTACAAATTTATAGTAATGTCCCAAGAATGTCCTGGGGCCTTACTATAACGTCTTAATTCCGACTCAGTTCAGGTTTTAGCTGTCACTTTTAGAATGAATCTGACAGCGAGCATACCTAAACTGAATCGCGTTAAGCTCGCTGTCAGATTCATACTAAAAGTGACAGCTAAAACCTGAACTGAGTCGGAATTAAGACGTCATGGTAAGGCCACTGGTTACCAACATAGCTCGGCGACTTAGGAAGCTGAAGTGGCAGTGGGCAGGTCCGAATCTTTATATCTAATGTTTGCCTTTTTTCTGAACTGACGATTTAATAGTATCCAAAGGACGGATCGTTCCCGGTTTTCTTAAGCCCCACCTGCTCGATGCGCGCCTGGCAACTCAGATCCATGTCGTCCATAAAGTCATGGCCGCATAGCGTCAGGATTAGGTCGTAGACGGGATTGTAGTAGTCCAAGCAGGGGGGTTCCGTGACCTCGTACTGCGTGTCCGCGTGGTGGGGCATCCCCATTTTGGTGGGTTCCGGCTCGGGGCTGGTCTTGTAGAATGGACAGGAGGTCGGCCGGCGGGTCGTTGTCGTTGTCGAGTGGTTGGAGAAGAAGTCCTCCCATCCGGGATACCACGTCGTCTGCGTGTACCAGTACTGGAAATATATGATTCGTTAGGAAATACCGTTCCGGAGACGTACTGGGTAGGATTGCAGTAGCGTAACTGGGTGGCAGTACTGGCAAAATGCCACGGGGCCCCTGGCCCTAAGGGGCCCCGAACTGACTCGGCCTAGACTATACTAATTCAAAGACGCATACAGTACCCAGCCATACAGATTGCTTCGGTCTTTGAAAAGAGACAATTGGCGTCACGTATGTTAGAGCCAGACAACACTACAAAGCCAAAATTAGCCTGCAATCTATGTGGCAGGGTACTATAGATAAATTTGTTAATGGTGATCAAAATGACAGCGTTACCGGTGACACAGGAATGGCCATATCGCGGTCCCAGGGATCTGTGGTCCAGTCAGGCCAGTCCTCATAGTTCCAGCGAAGCCCGCTGCGACTGGTTTCCTCGGCGGCACCTCTGAAGTTGCTAAAGTCTCTTTGTCTGGCGATGTCGCTTATTGTGGCGACGTGGTTGTTGTCGCTAACGGTAGTAATGTCGGTAGTATTGCTGTTGTGATTGTGATTTTTATGGCTGTTGTTGGGGACGTAGTTATTCTCAGTAACGGTAGCGACATCGGTAATGTTGTTCAAATAATCCTGGTCGTTGTCATTGGTAACATAATTGATGTCGCTAACGGTAGCAATGTCGATAGTATTGCTATTGTGATTGTGATTTTTATGGCTGTTGTTGGGAACGTAGTTATTCTCAGTAACGGTAGCGACGTCGGTAATGTTGTTCAAATAATCATCGTCGTTGTCATTGGCAACATAATTGATGTCGCTAACGGTAGCTATGTAGGTAACGTTTCTGTTGTTCAAATAATCATCGTCGTTGTCATTGGCAACATATTTGATGTCGCTAACGGTAGCTATATAGATAACGTTTCTGTTGTTCTGATAATCATTGTCGTTGATGTCGGCGGTGCCGCTGGTGTTGACGCTTGTGCTGATGTCGTTGATGTCGATGTCGCTGATGTCGCTGTCGCTCGCGATGTCGGTGTCGCTGGTGTCGTTGTTGCTGCTGTCGCCGCTGATCCTGGCCATGGCGGGCAGGATATCCTTGGCGCGCCGCCCGCGCCTTTCCTGCGGTCAACACCACACGATACAATGTTACTTCATACTTGCTAATATAATAACACCTAGAAAATACCTAATTAATTAATAATTAATTAATTGTGATGTTAAAAATTCAGCGCTTCTAACGTTTTACGTTTTGTTAGCTGTCAAATATCACTTAAGCTGCGTTCAAATGTCAAAATATCTCTATAGTCTGCGGTCAAAACTCTTTCTCCACATGTGGATAAAAAGCGATTTTCTCAATTAGATGTCAAACAAACAAAAAGAACTTTCCGAGCTAGTGAGGTGAAAATTGATTTTTAACTCGAGCTTTGAATTCTTTTTTGTAACTTTATGTTAAAAGTTTCCAAAAACTGCTGTGGTGCTAGACTTAACGATAAAATGTAATATAAATGCACACGTCTCAATTTTTTTATTTTCTATTCGAAATCTATGCATATAGTATGTAGAGCTTCGAGAGGTATTTAGTGACCGAAATTTTACACTTAGCATACAGATTTTAGCTGTCAATTTTAGTCAATTTTAGAATCTGACAGCGAGCGAACCTAAACTGAATTGGGATTGAAACGCATTATTAAGACGTCATGGTAACCCCGCAGAAGTCTAATTTTCGTATAAAGTATTCATTGTAATGTTTAATTCCCAAATGTTTAATTTAACATTTGTTTGACATCATTTAGCCTACCTACCTAATTGTATATTTTAGTTTAATTAAATAACTAATTTTAGTATTATTTTAAAACTTGCTCATTGAAAACAAACACAAATGTAAAAATCCAAAAAGTAAAGTTATGGTCGGGAATCGAACCCGGATCCTCATCATTCCGTGATGCATACTATACTGTTACACCAGTCGTAGCAGGTACGAGTATGTATAGTCACCAGCATAAATAAGTGATCGCTTTTGTACCTTGTCACTTTAAAGTCATGTTTGAAAAACCATAAGAAATCATGTAACGACTGAAAGCGACAAGGTACAAAAATGATCACTTATTTATGCTGGTGACTGTACCTGCTAGAAAGCAGGGGTTTGGTTTCAGAAGACTTATTCTGTAAGATACTTTTTCAATAACTTTTCGAGGTAGGTAGGTATATGTATAAATAAAAAAATGAAATAAATGGTTAAAACTGTTTATTCAATATCATGGTCAATAGCACCGGCTTACGACTACAGATTAAAAGTAAAAAGACACATTTAATAAAAAGCAAAACGAGAGCGTAAGCTCCGTAAGGACTTAAATATAGTGGTGGCAATAACGGCTGTTTTGCAATAATGAATAACAGTGTTGTGTATTCTCAAATAGCTGTTATTGTAAACTGTTGTCTGTTATCCTGTTATATTGCTGATTTACAAAACGGTAATGAACTTATTATTAAATAATTGTTATACATATTTCGTCGCGCTCGCAGCGTAATAAAAACGTACGGGAACAAAAGCAAAACAACGCTCTGGTACCTTGTTTGTTATTGTACTGACTGACAACAAACAGCAACAGCTAATAATGATACCAAAAGTCAGTTATTTGAATTGCGATTGCGATGCGAGCTAGCGTGTATAGCGCTATCTCTCGCACCTACTTGATTTGTTGCGCACTCGCTTGCGCTTCTATGCATTACGTTATCTGCTGTTGTAATAACGACCACCACTACTTAAATATAAAAGCGACGCCCCACAACACACGTCGCAGACGTGGTTCCGTTGGTCATTTCGTGCGTCGCGTGCGCGTGCTGCTGTGGAAACGACCATACGTTGTGATATGGAGCGAATACGTACCCACGTGCGTTGGCGTGACCGTGTGCTGGGGCCTTACCATGACGTCTTAATGCGATTCAGTTTAGGTTCGCTCGCTGTCAGATTCATAATAAAGGTGACAGCTAAAACTTGAACTGAGTCGGAATTAGGACGTCGTGGTAAAGCCCCTGCAGGGGGGCATCACCTTAAAAGTAACAACACTATTTGTAACAATTATTGTTTAACAATCTAACTGAAAAGGTCGTAGACAGTTCTTTTCAAATTCCTTGCTTTAAACTTGGATAGTATCGCCTGTATCTCATCTTGAGCCCTTATAATATTGTTATCAGTAAATTTACGCAAACTGGTCGCAACGTAATGTCCGAATGCTTCCAGATCATCCTTGTATCGCTTGAATCTGTCTATTTGTGTGTCTTTGTTGTCTATTTTACTGATAGCTAAGGCTACGTCCAAAGTTGATGTTATTTTTTTGTCTGCCTTAGCTTGTGGTTTGACTTGCGTCTTTATTTCTGAATTTATGTCAATTGGCTCTCTTGTACTGTATCTGGGTTTTTTCGTACTGGTAGGCGCTTCTACTTTCTTATCCGACTTCTTCAAAGCTGCATCTTCTGCGTATTGTACATCATCAGAATCAGCAACTTCGATCTGAGCGTCATAATCTATTGAATTTGAATTTAAATCGGATTCCTCACCCTGAAATAAAAAAAAAACATTACCTACTTTAAGTAGGTGTAGTTAAGGGTTTTAATTATACATAACGTTATGTTATGATGGGTTCTTTTTGGAGCTTCATTCTGCAACATCGTGCTCAAAAAGTACCACTCTACTTAATAGTAGAGGAGACTATCGTTTAATATATCTTAGCCTGATGGCTAAGATATATTAAACGATAGTTTCACTTTTGCATTCAGGGGCCTTACCATGACGTCCTAATTCCGACTCAAGTTCAAGTTATAGCTGTCAATTTTAGTATGAATCTGACAGCGAGCGAACCTAAACTGAAACGCATTAAGACCTCATAGTAAGCCTCCAGGGGCTTTAATGACGTCCTAATTCTGACTCAGTTCAAGTTTTAGCTGACACTTTTAGTACGAATCTGACAGCGAGCGAAACTAATCTGAATAGCATTACTAAGACGTCATGGTATGGCCCCAGGGGCTAAGGACGTCTTAATCTGATCCTATTCCGATTTAGTTTAGGATCATCATCATCATCATCAGCCTGAAGACGTCCACTGCTGAACAAAGGCCTCCCCCTTAGCACACCATAATGAACGACAAGTCGCCACCGCGTAGTTTAGGTTGCTCGCTGTCAAACCCATACTAAAAATGACTGCTAAAACCTGAACTGAGTCGGATTTGAATTGCATTAAGACGTCATGGTAAGGCCCCTGCACTGTTTTTTGGCAAGTAAAAACTACTAGCAGTAGGCTTATTGTCTAACTCGCTCGCAATCGCCATCGTGTTCATTTTGACAGTCCATGTATGAATGTGACAGCTAGCTGATTCCGATGCCAATTGTCAGCCCATACATGAACTGTCAAAATGAACACGATGGCGATTGCGAGCGAGTTAGACAATAAGCCTACAGGTAGGAGATCGCCAATGGAGTATAATAACAAATCCACGAGGTTGAGACGCTGCGGTATGTCTTGTTAACTTTTACATAGCAAAATAATACAGAATTGTCTCCTAAAAATTGTTCCAGGATGTTTCAGCAGGTGGTTGGGTTAGGACTCTTTTAATAAAATAAAGATATACTTAATCAAGAACATAACAACTAGCTTTATTTCTACAAACATACTGTAGAATTACCCCCTTATTCATAAACGCTCTCTAGGCTTCTGCTAACTGCTAAGTTAGTTTGTCCTTATCTGCCACTTTGACATTAACTTTCACAGATAAAGACAAACGATTGCTAAGTTAGCAGAAGCCTATAGAGCGTTTATGAATAAGGGTGTTAGGTTTTAAGGTCTACGAAACGAACTGGCTGGTTTGTGGGTGTGCTCGAGTTTCATAAATCGAAAACTCGTTCGATTTATTCAACACGGTCCCGCGCACTTAGCAACAATTCTAAGCAGTGGCCTTACCATGACGTCTTAATGCGTTTCAGTTTAGGTTCGCTTGCTGTCAGATTCATACTAAAAGTGACAGCTAAAACTTGAACTGAGTCGGAATTAGGACGTCATGGTAGGGCCCCAGGTCGTACTGAGAGCAAAACGTCCTGTGTTGCATTAAGGGCCTGTATCACCACTCCTTAACTCTCAGTTATCTATGATTCCGTCTCTATTTATTACTACGAAACAGACAGAGACGTCATCATACATAACTGACAGTTAAGGAGTGGTGAGACAGGCCCTTAGTCTGCTCGGCATAATGTCAGTGTTCCAAAGAGCTGCTCTACAATACACACATACATAAATCACGTCTTTATCCCTTACGGGGTAGACAGAGCTTAAGGTAACAAGACATGAGGCCACGTTTAGCAAGATTGTGAGCGTATAGTACAGGTGGAACTGGAACGAATTGTATACTTTAAATACTTCGCCTTAAAGTATTGTTTGATCAAAAGATCCCGTAAGAAAATTGTGATTGAGTCAAGCAATAAGCTTATTGTAAAAACCGCATTTATTCTATAATAACATGAACGTTTCAGTACTTACTACTAGATCTGGGGCAGACGTCCAATATTCGTGCAAATTCGGGTTCCGTGGGTGTCTAACCATGGTCATTCTTTCCATCGGTATACCCTGATCTCTCGCGTATGCTTCGAAGATGTTTCTTCGTACGCGTTTTTTAGCATTTTTAAATTCGGTACGCCGTTGGGTTGACGTCTACAAACAGTTAAATGTAATTGGTACGCATTTTATTTTTCGAGTTTTTAACCCCCAACGAAAAAAGAGGGGTGTGATAAGTTTGATGTCGATTTCTGTGTGTCTATCTGTGATATCAAAGCTCTCAAGCCGATGGACTGACTTCGATGCGGTTTTTTTCATTCGAAAGCTAGTTTCCTTGCGGTGGTTTTTAGCCATGTTTTATAAAAATCGGTCCAACAGTTTGTAGAATATCAGCTCTTTTCCAAAGTGATGTGGCATTTTTGGCATAAAATTGTTTTTTTTTGCGATTTGTGTACCTACTAGATTAATGCGTGGGTGTTTGAATTTGTTTTAATTTAATAAATGTTATATTTTATTAGTAAACCGTATCTCTGATCAGAGCTATCTTATTACGTAACTCGCTCGCAATCGCCATCGTGTTCATTTTGACAGTTCTTGTATGAATGTGACAGTTAGCTGATTCCAATGCCAGTTGTCAGCCCATACATGAACTGTCAAAATGAAGACGATGGTGATTGCGAGCGAGTTACGTAATAAGCTACCTGCAGGCTTATTGTCTAACTCACTCGCAATCGCCATCATGTTCATTTTGACAGTTCTTGTATGAAAGTGACAGCTAGCTGATTCCGATGCCAATTGCCAGCCCATACATGAACTGTCAAAATGAACACTATGGCGATTGCGAGCGAGTTAGACAATAAGCCTACGGGACTGGACTAGCCAAGTTATCGAAAGTATTTCAAGTAGGTAATTTAAATTATTATGAATTTATGAGAAAATATGATTAGATTCATATTTTGTGGTGTAAGAAATAGTGGTGGTCGTTATTACAACAGCAGATAACGTAATGCATTATTTGCACGTAACGAACAACAATTATCGAATCGTCAACTATCCTGTTATCATTATTCGTTGTCTGTTGTCAACGTTGTTCATCCGCGCACTGTTGCCGCACTTGGCATAGAAGCGCAAGCGAGTGCGCAACAAATCAAGTAGGTGCGAGAGATAGCGCTATACGCGCGAGCTCGCATCGCAATCGCAATTCAAATAACTGACTTTTGGTATCATTATTAGCTGTTGCTGTTTGTTGTCAGTCAGTACGATAACAAACAAGGTACCAGAGCGTTGTTTTGCTTTTGTTCCCGTACGTTTTTATTACGCTGCGATCGCGACGAAATATGTATAACAATTATGTAATAATAAGTTCATTACCGTTTTGTAAAACAGCAATATAACAGGATAACAGACAACAGTTTACAATAACAGCTATTTGAGAATAACACAACACTGTTATTCATTATTGCAAAACAGCCGTTATTGCCACCACTAGTAAGAAAGAACAATTTTATTGCTTATATTATGTAATGGTTTAAAGTGTGGAGATGAGGAAGAAGTTCAATACACTCGAAAATAACGTTTTTAAGCTGAGATAAAATTATGATAAGAAAGTTGCTAAAATGATAATGATATTTTATTTTAAACTGGGTTTGGAGTTTAAACTCAGAAACCTATTCAATGTAATTAAAATTTTTAAATATAATGAACCATATTTCCTTCTGTTTAATTCTATCCAGCTTGGCTAGCACGAGCGCGCGCGATAGCTGTGTCGCGCGCGGGATAGATTACCGGTCTTTTTACTGGGGCCTTACCATGACGTCTTAATGCGATTCATACTAAAAGTGACAGCTAAAACTTGAACTAAGTCGGAATTAGGACGTCCTGGGGCCTTACCATGACGTCTCAATTCCGACTCAGTTCAAGTTTTAGCTGTCACTTTTAGTATGAATCTGACAGCGAGAAAACCTAAACTGAAACGCACTAAGACGTCATGGTACGGCCCCTGGTAAGGCCCCTGTTTGTTCTAGAAAGACAAGGGGCCTTACCATGACGTTTTAATGCGTTTCAGTTTAGTTTCGCTCGCTGTCAGATTCATACTAAAATTGACAGCTAGAACATGAACTGAGTCGGAATTAGGACGTCATGGTAAGGCCCAAGCTCTCGCGCGCTGACGTGCTGGCCGTGCTGAATTTAGTATACAGGGCTGGTACGTACCATCTGCGTGGTCTGTTCGTCTGTATAGCTGCAGAGGGCCAGCCCGGGCAGCCGCGCCGGCTCCCCGGCGTGTATGACAAGCGCCGCCCACTGCAAACCATACATACATAAACATACATCACGTCTTCACCCTTCTATGCTGGGGCCTTACCATGACGTCCTAATTCCGACTCAGTTCAGGTTTTAACTGTCACTTTTAGTATAAATCTGACAGCGAGCGAACCTAAACTAAATCGCGTTATTTTAAGATGTCATGGTAAGGGCACTGGTCTGAGAGCAAAGAAAAAAGATAGACTATACCGTTGCTTCTCTTCCCGCGCAGATGGTAAAAGCCCATCGAAGGAATGGGCGAAAAACTTAGGAATCGTGTTATAGGCGGTAGCAACCCACTATATTTTGATTTCTCTTTCCACCTATACTATCGTACTATACGTGGCCTTTACGTCCTGGGGCCGTACCATGGCGTCTTAATGCGTTTCAGTTTAGGTTCGCTCGCTGTCAGTTTCATACTAAAAGTGACAGCTAAAACTTGAACTGAGTCGGAATTAGGACGTCATGGTAAGGCCCCCCGTTTTCAGTGAAACTAATCCAAACCACCAGCTGAAACATTCCGGAAATATTCTGAAACCTTGTAGACCTTTATAGTGGTAGATAATAGAGGGTAAGGGGTATAAGGGTATAGTTACCGGGGAAACTGGGGTAGACTTGGTATGTGAATTAGCTGGCAGAGCGAGGAACGGAAGCCGAGTTTGCAGACGCCCGAAGCCGATGCGCTGGAAAGAGACATATTTGGGTTAATATTCATATGTTTTTAACCCCCCCACGCAAAAAGAAAAGGTGTTAGGTACGGTCGACCAAAGAAGTGGTCTACCGCTTTTCGTCTAACTTCCTATCAAACAAAATAGTCGCTGAAGTCGAACTTTCAAGCTGACAGTCACGTCTTATCGACAGTATAATATTGTCAATGACTTCCAAAGGATTTTTAACCTTAGGGTGGTAGACCACATATTTGGCTGATGGTACAAGTTTGGACACGGATGGACTGATTTCGACGCGGTTTTTTTTTCATTCGGAAGCCAGTTTCAATATTCATGTCATACCTATGTCAGACGCAGTCGCGGGCAGAAGCTAGTTAGTAATTAATAATGGTAGGTGGAGTAGTTACCGGTGTGGTGGTGTCGTGCGGCAGGCGCACTAGGAAGGGCAGCTGCGAGGGCCCGCGCCCCCCGCCGCGCCGCGCCGCCAGCGGGCACCCCGCCGCGCGCTGCAGACAGACAAACAGCGTAACAACAAGGGCTGGCCCACAGGGCTGGCCTATACTTCATTTAATTTAGAATGAGAAACCACAACAACATTATATTGCGGCTCGTGAACTGTAATCTCTTTACAACTTGTACTAGATTAACAATTGACGACGCGCAAATAAAGTGACATTAAGACAATTTTATTTTGCGGCACAAACTATTGCACTGTACAGTAAGAAACAGGTAAGAAATAGTTGACCAGACGCAATATAATGTTATTGTGGTTTCTCATTCTAAATTAAATGAAGTATAATGCCGCGGAGCTAGCTCTGCGGGGCCGTACTGGCTTGGCTTAGAGCACGCGACGATACAGCATTTCTTTAAATTGTTCCGGGATATTTCAACAGTTTGAGTTATTATTATTATATTAGCCTATTTGAGGGTCCCACTGCTGTGCAAAGGCTTCCCTTTTCCCGCCACTCGTCCCGGTCGAGGGCATGCTCCTGCCACTCTACTTGATATGCGTCCAAGTCATCCCGCCATCTGGTCAGTTTGAGTTAGACTAAAATTAAACAGTAAATAATGAATCGAAAATTTTATTGAACAATCTTTGTAGTGGTGTTCAGTCGAACTAACTAACAACCTGCTGGAACATTCCGGAAAAATTATGAGCGACCTTGTGTTATTAAAACTCCCACAGGACCAATCAAAGGACCGAAGAAAAAAAATTAAAACATAGATGAATGTACTATCAAATACCTGCTATGGGTGGTGTAGGGGCTTAGAGTAACAATATGTTACTCTAAGTGTAGGGGTATAGCACGCGTCACGGAATGACGAGGATCCGGGTTGGATTCCCGGTTATGGCTTTACTTTTCGGATGTTTCTATATGTTCTAATTTTCAGTGTCGTTTAGAAATGTTATATAGGAAGATATATCTTGAAAAATATTCGTTCTTAATATCATTATCCGGGGAGGAAACAGATACGTTTCTATGAAAGAACGGGCACCCGTTGGCCACCCAATCACCTCTAAAGCGTCTGGCGTTTAAAATTAACGTATTCATTAAGTACTTACCGATGCAAGCGCACTCAAAACGATGATAATTTCAACCCTCATCCCAGCAGCTGCGCCGACAGCCGCGCCGACAGCCGCAACTCAACTGACGTCTCCGAACAATGCCCTGACTGCTTGTTATAAATATAATTGAATGAAGGAAACTCAATTGTTGACTTGCTAAGGTCATCCCGAATCTAAAACATTCGCGTGTATTGTTGTTATTGTTATTGCACGTTTTGGATTGGTGTCATGTCACCAATTCTTTCGGTGAAGCGTACAGTCGGCTCGGCTATTTATTATATTTTATACGACAAAGCAAACAGCAGGCGACCTAGAACACTAGAGGATTGCAGATGCGTCGCCCGCTAAGCTAACATAGAATGTCTCATATTCCTACTCATAAGTATTTTCACTCGTTATTTTACTCTCCGCGCCTTACACAAAAGATCCACAAATGGGTCGAAGTGCCCCTAATTAGTAAGATAAGATACTCTCCGCGCCGCAACACAGCGGCAGGATTAGCGAGTAACCTGCGGTAGCGATCCGGACGGCCCATGCAAGAGGTCCCAACACACACACAACCTCGATGATTTCGTCATCAACATTATCAGAAGAAGTATTTCATGGTTAATGGAGCGCTGCGCGCCTTTGTGAGCAGTGAGAAGGTGTCAAAGAAGGCGCGTCTGGCTGTTCACAGAGGGGTGCTCGTTCCAACACTAATGTGGGGTAGCGAAAGTTGGGTATGGCAAAAGAAGCATGAAAGTAGAATAAATGCAGTAGAAATGAGAGCGTTAAGAAGTATGGAAGGTGTATCACTGAAAGATAGAATAAGGAATAGTGTGATAAGAGAACGTGCTGGTGTGAAAGAAGATATAGTGACTAGGATAGAAAAGAGTATGCTTAGTTGGTTTGGTCACGTAGAGAGGATGGATGAAAGAAGATTAACTAAACAGATTCATATGGGGAGTGTGAATGGGTGCGTTGGGAGGGGAAGGCCTAGACGGACGTTCCGTGACCAAATTGGGGACGTTTTGGAAAAAGGTCAAGTCAAGAGTACCCGAAACCGACGCGCATGTATAAAGAGATTGATGAAATTTGATGAAGCGAAAGAGGTATATCAGGAAACGCTTTGGGAAAGAGGCGTGACGAAATGTATGTATGTATGTATGTATTTCATATTTGATCTTCATTAAGTACACTTCTCACGCTCGCAAGAATCATAAAATTATGTGTTGCACGTTTGCCCATAAAAACTTCGTTTAGGACCAAGTGAATCAAGCACCAACGACCACAAACGTGTGAAC
The DNA here is from genome assembly GCA_963854515.1 of Pandemis heparana. Taxonomy (NCBI): domain Eukaryota; kingdom Metazoa; phylum Arthropoda; class Insecta; order Lepidoptera; family Tortricidae; genus Pandemis; species Pandemis heparana. The sequence goes on from OY978034.1 coordinate 8,682,696, forward strand.
TTAGGTTTAAGTAGAATAAAGTGATTCTTTTTTCAGTTTTTTTAACGCATTGAACCACCTTATGGGTCCTATAAGAGCTGAGGCAGACTTTGCACCTTTATCGTAACAATATGTTTAAAACATTTAAGCTCCGATACGTACGGTTAGATAAAGATAGCAAAGGTCAAGTTGATGTATATGTCAGTCGCGTGTTATTACTGAAGTGTCAGTGTGTCAGTGTGTTGTCTGCGCACACGCACGTCACCATGGACAGAGCTCTTGTGTTCTTGCTGGCGATCGCTCTTGCTGTAAGAAATTCTGATTTTACTTTCGTACCTACAACCTACATATAATTGATCAAGAAAGTCCTTTACCATCCTAAGGTTCAATGTCCTTTGTGCGGCTTAAAACAACGGCCTCTCACAAGTCTATGTGACAATCAGCTTTATTACTACTTTTCTGATGAAGGAAATCACAAAAAATGATAAAGTACTTTCTTGGTCGACTATACCTAACTTTAATACCATTCTTATGAAGTTTCAAGTCGGTTTTGGCAACCAAGACACATGCTAAACATACATTTAGCTAAAATTAGACAACTTTTAGCTTTAGATTAGCTAACATGAATGTATGTCTGCGATAATTAAAAGGCTGGACGCAAACCGTATAATATCCGCACCTTTAAGTATACAGCATAATTATTTTTGCCAATTTTATAAGTAGGTTCGATCCTTGAATAATGCAGACATTTTATCAAACATCCCTGTAAGTAGTTTAGTTTTGTTTTCAATAAAGGAATGTTTCATTTAGGGACTATTAGCTATTCCAATGTTTAAGTATCCGTTTTTGTGGCATTCGTATTTTACTTGTATAAGTACATAATGTATGTGTTGTGTGTCCAGCGCGCGCTTCGGCAGGCGCCGCTGGTGGCGCTCAGCGACGGCCGCCGCATGCCGGCGCTGGCGCTGGGCACCTGGCTCGGACACGCCTCCACGGTACATTCCTCATGCAGGCGGTGTGTTCAGCGCGCAACAGGCGCCGCTAGTGGCGCTGGCGCTGGGCACCTGGCTCGGACACGCCTCCACGGTACATTCCTCATGCAGGCGGTGTGTTCAGCGCGCAACAGGCGCCGCTAGTGGCGCTGGCGCTGGGCACCTGGCTCGGACACGCCTCCACGGTACATTCCTCATGCAGGCGGTGTGTTCAGCGCGCAACAGGCGCCGCTAGTGGCGCTGGCGCTGGGCGGCTGGCTCGGACACGCCTCCACAGTACACTCCTGCAAGCAGTGTGTCCAGCGCGCAGCAGGCGCCGCTGGTGGCGCTGAGCGACGGCCGCCGCATGCCGGCGCTGGCGCTGGGCACCTGGCTCGGACACGCCTCCACGGTACACTCCTCATGCAGGCGGTGTGTTCAGCGCGCAACAGGCGCCGCTAGTGGCGCTGGCGCTGGGCGGCTGGCTCGGACACGCCTCCACAGTACACTCCTGCAAGCAGTGTGTCCAGCGCGCAGCAGGCGCCGCTGGTGGCGCTGAGCGACGGCCGCCGCATGCCGGCGCTGGCGCTGGGCACCTGGCTCGGACACGCCTCCACGGTACACTCCACGGCGCCACAGCCGCCGGACGGTACACTCCTCGTGTCTCACAGCCATCAGAGCTCACGCTCCCAATCTGGAACAAGTGCTGAGTGAAGCAAAGGAAATGAAGTAATCCTATTCTTGGATTTGCACACCACTTAAGCATATATGCAGATGTAGAAAGTCAGTGAAGGGTTTAAGATTTTAAGGAAAATAATCCTTAATTAAATACGCCAATGAGCTTTCGAGAGAGGCTCCACTGGTGCGCTGCGTTGTGTCGCATCGTCGCAACGGATCGCATTGTAAGCATCCGCAGAACATCTACGGAAATAATCTGAAGATGCATACCTACCTACAATGTGTTGACCCGTTACGACGACGCAACAGCTTATATAATACAATTCAAATACAATTCCGCAGACCATGGGGTCGAAGACGTACATCTTCTACGCTCCTTCTTCTTTTTCAGCCCTTTCACGTCCACTGCAGGACATAGGCCTCCTCTAATGCACGCCATTCTCTTCTATATCGAGCTGTTCTCCTCCACAATTTCCCTGCTATACTGGCGACGTCGTCACTCCAACGAGCCAGTGGTCTGCCTCTATTCCTGACGTACATAGTGGTTGAAAAACCTAAGAGACTGTTTCGGGATGAGCGCCAGATCCCTTTTTCGAGCGGCGTCTCTAAAATAAAGAACCCTAAGAGATGCCACTTGAAGAGAAGACGATGTGACGCATCGCACCAGTGGGGCTTGTATCTGTTTCTTTATATTTGTACAATAAAGCATTACTTACTTGCTTACTCTCACCCTGTGTCCCCTTAGAGCCGCCTCCAGCCGGAGTCCGCGGATGTGCAGCGCGCGGTGTCGGCCGCCCTGGACGCCGGCTACCGGCACGTGGACACCGCGGCGCGCTACCGCGTGGAGGGCGAGGTCGGCCGCGCGCTGGCGGCACGCGCGCTGCCCAGGGAACAGCTCTTCATCACCACTAAGGTTAGTTCGCTCCAGCTAGTGTACAGATTACATCGACAACGAAAGAGAAGGAACGGTACATAGGTACACGGTGGGAATGAGTAAAGGTCTAACCATACCGCCGCGTATACGCAGTGACGTGTCGTATGCGACACGTTTTCTCACCGTTTCTTCATACCACAAAGCAGTAAATACATTTTTGTTGCGATTCCGTAAAGTCACCGTTTTTTTAGCAGCGGTGTGGTCGCACCTTTACCCGACAGATTTTAACAAACGATCCTAGTGCCACGATTGTCACCTAAAGTCAAGTTGAATAGCGCTACTCGTTTCTAAGGTTTCGTTCACAAGAAAGTTCCATCATTATTTGATTTTTTTGTTACAGGAATTAAGAAAGTTAATGTGACAGTAAGTAAGTAAGTAAATGCTACATTTTACAAATATAAAGAAACAGATACAAGAGAGTTTTGAAGGCATGTTGATATTTAACATTATTTACTCGTTACCACCAGGAATCCATAGTTAAAATCTGTCGGGTTACTCATTCCCACCGTGTATAATACGTGAGGAAGACAGATAATAAGGCAAAGAACAAAGCTCTGTCATTAAAGCTGTATTGATCAACAAAATTAACTATTGTTCGGTTGTGTGTGCAGCTGTGGAACGATGCGCACGCGCAGGAGGCTGTGGTGCCAGCGCTGCGCGCGTCGCTGGCGCGGCTCGGGCTTGACTACGTGGACCTCTACCTCGTGCATTGGCCCGTCGGGCAGTTCGTGAGTATCTAGTACTAGTACTATCTTATCTTACTAACTAGGGGTCCTTACGGATACACTTCGACTCATTTGTGGATCGTTTGCCTTCCTATTCAAATAAAAAAAAAAAAGTCTAGTAGGTACTACTAAGTACAGTAGGCGGCAAATAAGTAAAACGTGGAGGGGATAAGCGCAGTATGAAAATGATGATATTTTTCATACTGCGCTTATCCCCTCCACGTTTTACTTATTTGCCGCCTACTGTACCTCGGTATTCTTTTAGATTAGAGCGAAATTTAGAACGTGCACGAAGTTCGACACTGCACCAGTCTCCGTAATTTTGCGCCGAATTTCATCCAGATCCTTTGGGCCGTTCTGGCGTGATTGAGTAACAAACAAACATCCATCCGAGCTTTCGCATTTATAATATTAGTAACTATGATATACTATTCGGTGTGCAGGCGAACCTGACGTACGACTACACGGACTACGTGGAGACGTGGCGCGGCGTGGCGGCGGCGCAGCGGCTGGGGCTGGCGCGCTCCGTCGGCGTCTCCAACTTCAACCAGCACATGATGGACAGGCTCCGGCGCCAGGGGCTGCCCGCGCCCGCTGTGCTGCAGGTCGAGGTAGCGAGCAACACCCAACCCCCCACTATACTTCTGTGGCGACACTAGCGCCGCCTAGTTGGCCGCTACATAACTACTATGACGCACGAGTACCCAGCGCCAGTTCTAATGACAGCTCTAGTGACAGCTGTCACATCGTTCTACATCGCGCTAACGAAGTTTCTCAACACGGGTGCATAAATACGACTTCCAACTCTCTTCCTTCGGACTTCGGTCCCCAGGCATGATGTCTGCCCTGGAGAGAGGTCTCTCTACTGTGGCCTATCCCCACACTTTATTTAATTTTGAATGAGAAACCACAATAATATTGCATCTGGTCAACTATTTCTTACCTAGCAAATAGTACTATAGTCTGGCAGATAAACCACTGCAGCCAGATGACACTTTCAGTGTTGTCAGTTTTTGGCAAATATTAAATAGTGATGTGACTTAGTGAGTGAATGAAAGAATGATCGATGTAATGAAATTAATTTGCGTCATAAAGAGAATTTTCAAAGCGTATTTTAATAAAATGGTTTGTTCAATAAGGTTTTTTGGATGTTTTCTAGTTAGTAGTGTAAGAGCGCGATTTGGAAATGTGCGGAACCATGTCAAATCAGTTACCAGTTTTCAACTCATTCCCCATTTTCCCATAAATAAAACAACAATTATCACATTAATATTTTTTTCTACCTTTGTACTTTTACCTAAAAACTTAAATTATTCCGAATCAGTTTCACTGCTGCTGTCACTATTTACGTGTATTACAAAGTTATCGCACATTTTATCTACTATGTTAATATGAACCTTGAATGCCTCCAAAGTACCGCGCTTATTTTGAAATATACTAAACTACGGATGTGACATTCATGAAATATTTCGTTCGTTCAATAATCAAATCATTCATTACGTGACCTTAGTCGAGCACTAGTGAAATAAATGTGGTATCATTATTTCGTAAAATGACATTTGGAAGTGTCATCTGGCTGCAGTGGTTTAGCTGCCAGACTATACAGTGCAATAGTCAGGGAGTCGCAAAATAATGTCACTTTATTTGCGTGAGATTACAGTTCATGAGGCGCAATATAATATTGTTGGGGTTTCTCATTCTAAATTAAATGAAGTATCTTAGACGGAGCATGTGAGGCGACTCGCGCTCACCTAGCATAAATATACATACATACATACCGTCACGCCTCTTTCCCACAGGGGTAGGCAGAGACTACTTTGTTCCACTTGCTAAGATCCTGCATAGGTACCTCTTTCGCTTCATCCACATTCATCAATCTCTTCATACATGCTCGTCGGTTTCGGTTACTCTTGACCTAGCCTAAATATGCAAGGGATAAAGATGTATTTTATCTATATACTAGGTTCTGCCCGCGACTTCGTCTGCGTAGAATTATACATACAAACCGTCCGCTTGAATCAATCTATTTATTAAAAAAAAACCGCATCAAAATCCGTTGTGTAGTTTTATAGATCTAAGCATACATAGGGTCAGACAGACAGAAAGACAGCGGAAAGCGACTTTGTTTTATACTGTTATGTCTTACGTTATTTATTAACCGTGAATGTTTCCCATCTCTTAACTTCCAGTTGAACCTGAACCTGCAGCAGCCGTCTCTCCTGGCCTACTGCCGCGAGCACAACATCACCGTGATGGGCTTCACGCCCTTCGGCTCCCTGTTCCCGGGCAGGGCCGCGCCGAACGCGCCGCCGCCGCGGGTCGACGACCCCGCGCTCGTCGCCATGGCTACCAAGTACAACAAGACCGTGCCGCAAATAGCGCTGCGATATCTGGTGAGTGACTAGGGATTGCAATCCCGCAAAGCGGGATCCCGCAGCTTTTATTAATCTGCTGGATCCCGCACCCTTAAAGCGCGGATCCGCGGATCCCGCAAATTAAAAATTTGGTGCTCAAACTAGCGATAAAGAGCGTATTATCACCATATAGTTTGATAACATAGTAATAGCATCTAAAAGAAAGTTGTGATTTGATTATTATTAGTCATTAAATAAGACTCAATTAAAACTATAAAACTACAAAACTATTAAACTATGCCAATCATTTAAAGATGAATCTAAAAAAACAGATTACTAATTACTTACACTTAATTAATAGCGAAGAAATAATTTCTGTTGCTTAAGAAGGTTTATTCCTATTGGGCTGGCGGCGTCGCGTTTTTGGTTTGCGATTGTTTCACGGAAATTGAATGAAAGTTTGAAACGTGTGTCTGTAGTGCACTTTGTTTTTTGTGTATTTTAGTGTGTCTAATGCAATAATTGATTGACTTTTATTTTCTTATTAAACGATATATTATATTATTTTATCCCTTTAATGCGAAAATAAAAGTCCATCACGATTAGTTATTGCATTGGACACATTGATACACTAAAAACGATGAACTTGTATAGACCACATTTTAAGCTTTTATTCAATTTCTGTGAAGTGGTCGTGGAGAGCACTAGGAATGCGACGTTGCCAGGTCGGTATGGATAAACGCTCTTAATGTAAGAAATGTTTAATAGAAGTTGGTTTTTACACAAAAATTATGTAGTTTCTATTTGATTTTATAACATAATTTCAAAGTTGCGGGATCCCGCGGGATTGAGTAATCCCGCATATCAATCCCGCGGGATTGAATGAGCTGCGGGATTGCAATCCCTATGAGTGACAGAGCGCGCCGTAGTTTACTGTTGCTGCCGGGAGATGGCGCGCTGTGTTGCGAAAGCATGCTGAAAAGGTCCCGCCGCGCTAGTAGAAGCGGTTGCCGATAGATGGCGCTAAATTCTCACTTTCAATGTTTGTGGTACCAGACGGCGCTGTCCTAGTTTACTGTTGCTGCCGAGAGATGGCGCGCTGTGTTGTGGAAGCATGTTGCTCCGACCGCGCTCTCCGCCGTGCTTTCAGATTCCAAAAAAGTTACTAAAGATGGCCGAATGTCACGCTCACAAACGTCATTGTCAATGTGACGGTAAAGATGTAGCTAACCAATCAAAATTTGGATATTAACATTAACCCGACAATTAGAATTGACAAACTTGTCTTCTATAAAAGTGTTCCAATGAAATAACAATTGATACGATTAAAATTGAAATAAGATTGTTTCCTCCGACGGTTGAGTTAAATTTTATTTCAGTAACAAATTAAAAAAAAAATACTTGTGACACATTATGCAAAAGTGAAAATTTGCTGTCGGAAAACTATTTCATTTCAATGTCAACACATTGTTAGTTTTTTCGGAATTTAATTATGCAACGAATACACTACACTAAAACAAAAAGCACGCAGTCCCCTTTGATATCGACAGATGGCGCTGTCTTCACAGTATAATGTATCACTCAACAGGTGGCGCCAACGAAGCAAACAACAGTTTTATACGTGTTTCCAACACTTCCAGGTGGAACTTGGCGTCGTCCCGATCCCCAAGTCAGTGAACAAGGCTCGCATCGAGGAAAACATCGACATATTCGACTTCAGCCTCAGTGAGAGCGACAAGGCCCTACTGCGAAGCTACGACCGGGGCTATAGAACCCTGCCGCAGCTCAAGTGGCTGGATCATCCTTACTACCCGTTTGAGAGACCTGCCTCTGAGAAAACAAGACAGTAGATTAGGCGGGGTGGGGGTTAGGGGGGAAGGGGGCAGTAGATAGGGGCAAACATTCAATTAGAGCACGAATAGTTATTTGTTATGCAAGGCTGCAAAGTTTTTGTTTGGCGCGAGTGCCTGTATTGAAACGAGCAAGCGAAGGAGTCTATGATTGAACCACGAGCGAAGCAAGTGGTTCAAAAAGAAGAATCCTGAGCGTCGCGAGGGTTTCAAGGCACGAGGCACTAAACAAATTTTGCTGCCGAGCGAAACACACAATTTTTCACCTCACACGCTGTAGGGAGACAAATATTGGATGGAAGAATTTCAAATTTCTAATTAATTGAGTATAAATGGTTAGGTGGTCGTGGTGGAACGGTGGTCAGCGCGGCGTTCGAATTTCAAAAACCTTTTCCACCCAAGACGGGAAAAAGCACTTTTCCACGCAGATTTTTAAGGAGAAAGACAGCCCTTTCGAGCAAGTGAGGTGAAAATCATTATTATTACCCAGAGGGATCATGACCATGACATTTAAAATAGGAATTTTAATTGTATTTTGTTTTAGTCAAATGAATGAATGTGAGCTTTTCGGTGAAGGAAAACATCGTGAGGAAACCTGCACACATCTGCGAAGAAATTCAATGGTGTGTGTTAAGTTCCCAATCCGCACTGGGCGCGCGTGGGGACTATAGCCCAAACCCTCCCATACACGGAGGAGGCCTATGCCATGAGGCACGCCGAATACGCGACAACAACAACAACAACAACATGTACTTACTGAAATTGTAGCGAATTCGGAATTAAAAGGCTATAATAATAATAATAATTTAGTCAAATTATTATTTTCTCTTTTATTTGAACTTAACGATCCTTTTGTGAATTACATGATATCTGCAATAAAAAGTATTTCTATGTATAATACCTGCATTACTTTGCTATAAGTAAACTCGGCGAAGGAAAGATTGGGCGTTTAAAATAAAACAGCTGATCATTTGGCACACTTTTATTGTTGACCAATAAACAATGCATTTTTTATTAAATCTCTTCTTAAATTCGATATGAGAAGTCGCCGCGTGTGCAAATAGATTTTTATAACAACCAAATACATAGCGTGGACACTGACAACAATGTCTCGAGAAAACCACACACATCTCGGCAAGAGCAAGAAAACCATTTACATTTTCGAAAGAACCGTTTACAATCTCGAAAGAACCGATTACAATCTCGAGAGAACCGTTTACAATCTCGAGAGAACCGTTTACAATCTCGAGAGAACCGTTTACAATCTCGAAAGAACCGTTTACAATCTCGAGAGAACCGTTTACAATCTCGAAAGAACCGATTACAATCTCGAAAGAACCGATTACAATCTCGAGAGTACCGTTTAGAATCTCGAAAGAACCGATTACAATCTCGAGAGAACCGTTTACAATCTCGAGAGAACCGTTTACAATCTCGAGAGAACCGTTTACAATCTCGAAAGAACCGTTTACAATCTCGAGAGAACCGTTTACAATCTCGAGAGAACCGTTTACAATCTCGAAAGAACCGTTTACAATCTCGAGAGAACCGTTTACAATCTCGAAAGAACCGATTACAATCTCGAAAGAACCGATTACAATCTCGAGAGTACCGTTTAGAATCTCGAAAGAACCGATTACAATCTCGCAAGAACCGTTTACAATCTCGAAAGAACCGTTTACAATCTCGAAAGAACCGTTTACAATCTCGAAAGAACTGTTAAGTCTCGAAAATACTAATATCTTGATGGTACAAACGATAACACCCAATAGTGTTTCTATGTATGAAGATTTTACAAGCAGACAGAATATTGTCTAGCAGACGAAAAAAGAGATAGAAAGTCGAATTAAATGCTTATTAAAGAGATTAGTAAATTAAACTGGTAAGCCCTCGAGAGGGAGCAGCGGTAAAGAGGAGAGGTTTTGCCCACGTGTGGGACACTGCTCGCTAAATAGTTAATAGCTAAAAGTTGTTATGCTTTGATTACTAGACGCTACAGAGGTGTAAATAGGTATTTCTCGAGACGACTAAACTTACGACGTCTTGTAGACAACCAATGACATCTCGTTTACAACCAAGTACTAAATGCAATTTCCATTTATTAATAAAAAAAAACACATTACAACCACGTTCCAGTTCTGTCATTCAATAAAATTTGATAGAAAAATTAATTCCAGCCAAAAAAAAACAAAGTACAAAGACGCAAAAAAATATAAATATTATTTACAAATTATTTATCTTCTTAATTACTCCCCTTCGCGGTACAAAAAAAAAAGAATTCCTAAACGCCCCGCCCTGTTGTCTGCGCTGGAGCTGTCAAATTGACAGCTGTCATGCCACAGACAAACTGACAGGTCGCGCTGTTTCCAAGCACCCTCTGTTTGAAACTTTTTAATAATACTGACACCTAATTGGCTAATTTTGATCCTGTATTATTACGACCAGTAAAACATGAAACATCGAGACGGAGAGATGCCGAGCTTTGACAATGTTTAGAATAAGATGTAATCAGTTAAACTTTCTAGTAAATTTTCTAAATTCTTACAGCCTTATTCATAAAAAAAATCTTTAATTGAGGTTTGATCGGTCTATTATTAGTTAACAGATTGATTCAGCTTATTGGACGGTTGTTAAGAAGTATGATTCATAAACGCTGCTGCTGCTGATGGATGGATTAGACGCGTTATGTTGGCCACCTTGTCAAATCAAAAATGGCCTTTTAGTGAATTTAAAAAAAAAGAAATTGACAGCAGTGGCAGCGAATTAGCGGGAATCCGAAAACATGGCTTCGGCCTAACACGACAGACGAGGCAGTGTGGATCTAGTTTCCTTTACCTTTCCCGGAGGGGATAAACTTAAAAAAAAACTGTCTTACTCTTGCCAAAATCAGCTGTTCACATTTGTGGCGGCCATTTTGTGAGCTAGCAGAGATAAAGGATTAGGTCTACGGTCTGCTAACTTTCGGACTACTTAACACTTAACTACTTAACAGATCGTAGCAAGTGGAACAAAGTAGTCTCTGCCTACCCCTGTGGGAAAGAGGCGTGACGATATATGTATGTATGTATACTTAACAGACCCTTGATGGACTGATTAGCACTAATTGACGTTTATGAATCATGTTTTTTTGCATCGGTCCTATAGCGAGCCTCGTAACTTTTTATGAATAAGGCTGTTAGTATTTCTGGCCAAAGTGATTTAAACACATAGATAAAGAATAGCTAGTATACATTAAGAGGAAGACAGATGCAAAAGACGTCTACCATGCTGGTCTGAGAGCAAAGAAATAAAATAGAAAGTACCAGTTGCTTCTCTTTCCACCTATATGCAAACAATCACGCGAATTGGCCTTTAGGTCTTGTTACTTTAGGCTGTGTCTACCCCGTAAAGGATAAAGATTAGATTTATGTATGTATCCCTAAGAGAGGTCAATGTTTAAACAAAGTCAAATGGAAGAGGAAAAGTTAAAAATTAAAAATCGAAATGTCGTGACCACGATGAGTGTTGCTAAGGACATTCGTTTACATTTGGTGGATGACCCCCACCACTTACCCCTATTAAGTTTTACCGTACTACTTACGGCACACCCTGTATACTACATTTATGTTTCAAACAACACATATTTGTGACTTATTTGTTATAAATTATTTTTTAAGAGCGCACAGTAAAATAACACTGAACACAGTTAATATTAAACTACAAACATATAACATTTAAAAAGTTTGAAATTATCCCAATAAATTCACCGGAACTTGTACCTAGTAGGTAGCCTACTATTCCTACATAATCTCTGAAAATCGACAAAGTAAAAAAAAACATTTATAACACAACACACGGTCACTTCAGTTTTGCCCATAACCTCTTTTTTGAGACTTGAGAGGGCAATAGGGATGCGATGGTGAGCTGCCACCGCCCACGGACACCCGCAGCGACAGGGATTGCTGATGCGTTGCCGACCCGGTTGACGGAGGCCGGGGTTTCGTGTGTGTGTGTGTTAGTGAGGGTAGTTCGGAAACAGGGGTCTCGTGGCGCCTCAGAAGAACTTCTTGGCTTGTGCTTCTTTTCTTTCTCTGTGAAATAAACATAAATAAAATTTAATTAAATTTAATCTAATTAAATTAAAATTAAATAAAATTAATTAATTTAAATTAATTTTATAGTGAATTAAATTTCTAACGGTAAAACGTAAAAAGTAAACATTAATAATCAAGAAATAAAATTTCTTGATTCATTTGATATTATCCTATAAATAAAATTAGCTGTAGTTAAGCTGTAGCAGGTTGAAGAACTGTATTCTGCAAAAAATATTTACGCTGCAACTCTGCGCAGATAAGACCTTTGACATATTTATCGCTATCCCACGGGAACTATGCAATTTTACGGGATAAAAAGTAACCTATGTGTTATTCCAAACTTTTCTCTATCTATGTGACCAATTTCATCCAGATTCGTTGGGCTGTTCTGGCGTGATTGAGTAACAAACAAACATCCATCTAACCATCCGCACTTTCGCATTTATAACATTAGTTAGATTTGAATTATAATGGCTGTATGAAACATATTGTCTCAAAGAAAAACATCGAATTTGATTCATAAATAAATATGTTAAAAAACATACAGGGCTAAGTTAAAATAAGTTATGTGCCATGTCACCGCCTGTCTTACTCTCTACGCCGCAACACAGCGTCAGCTTGGCGGCAGGATTAGCGAGTGAGACGGTGCTAGCGATCTAGACCGAGCTTGCATAAGGTCCTACAACCTGTTCGTTGTGGTAGTGCAGTACAGTATTGTAGTACTGTGTAGTAGTATAGTACTGTGGGGTTGGGTTCGTAAGGACTAGATTGCATAACGCCTCTATAAGCAAAACGTCTTAGTTGCATAAGGTCTTGTCTTTTTTGCAGAATGCCCTAGTGAGTAGAATGTCTTAGTTGTTCGATCGACAACTATAGCATAACGCCCGAAGTTTCAAAATGACTAATAGAGTTTACGTCCAAGTTATTAATAAGTCTTGATTGTAAAACGACGCATAAAGAAAATTGTCTGGATGGCATATGGTCTTGGTAGCAAAACGTCATGATTGCATACCGGCTAGAGTTCCTTCACAAACTACGTTTGAGTTTTTCTTGACATTCAACCATCTAGTCGTTATGCCATTTAGACGTTATTAATGTTTGACGATATGCCTACCTAGTCGTTTTGCTATTACAACATTTTGATATTAGGGCGTTATACAAACAAAGACGTAATAGAACTAAGTCCAATCTTAAACCCGGGCATTCTACTATTAAGACGTTTGTACAATTAGACATTTAGCTACAAAGACCTTATGCAACTAAGACGTTTTGCTTATAGAGTCGTTATGCAATCTAGTCCTTACGAACCCAACCCGTACTGTGTAGTAGTATAGTACTGTGTAGTAGTGTAGCTGTGCAATATTGTAGTAATGCAGTAGTGAAGTACTGTAGTAGCGCTGCAGTGTAGTATTGTAGTAGTATAGTACTGTAGTAGTGCAGTTTTTTTTATACGACAAGGAACGAAAACGAGCAAGTGAGTCACCTGATGGTAAGTGAGCACCACCACCCATGGACACCCGCAACACTAGAGTATTGCAGCGTTGTCAGCCTAGAGGGCTAGGATAGAATACCTCTTGTGCCAGTAATTTCACCGGCTGTCTTACTCTCCACGCCGGAAGATAGCGCAAGCACTGCTGCTCGGCGGCAGGATTAGCGAATAAGTCAGAAGTAGCTATCCGGATGGACGTCGCACGAGGCATATAGGGATATACAGGGCCCTTATACCATTCCTACAATACTGTAGTAGTGCAGTATTGTGGTACTGTAGTACCTAATAATAGTGTAGTAATACGGTAGTGCAGCAGTGCAGTAGTGTAGTTGTGCACAGTGCGGAATGTAGCCTTGTATAGTATAGCATAGTATAATAGCAGCCCTAGTGAAGAAACTTATAATAAAGACCAACAGCCTTATTCATAAAAAATCGTTAATTGCGCTTTGATCGGTCCATTAGTTAACAGACTGATTAAGCTTATTTGACAGATGTTAAAAAGTATGATTCATAAACGCTTGCTAGCAGTCTGTTAGCTAATGAGCTGTTGATGGATGGATTAGACGCGTTATGTTGTCACCTTGACAAATCATAGACCAAAGATGGCCTTTAAGTGAATAAAAAAAAGAAATTGACAACAGTGGCAGCAAATTAGCGGGAAACCAGCGAATTAACACGACAGACTAGGCGGTGTGGATCTAGTTTCCTTTACCTTTCCCGGAGGGGATAAAAACTTAAAACAAAAAAAAACTGTCTTGCGTATGGTTTTGCTCTTGCCAAAATCAGCTGTTCACATTTGTGGCGGCCCTTTTGTGAGTTAGCAAAGAGATAAAGGAGGGTCTACGGTCCGCTAACTTTCGGAATACTTAACAGACCCTTGATGGACTGATTAGCGCTAATTGACGTTTATGAATCATGTTTTTTTGCATCGGTCCTATAGCGAGCTTATAGCGAGCCTCTAACTTTTTATGAATAAGGCTGCAAGTGCGGGTAGTTAGGAAAACCCGTGCAGCTAGAAGATGTTGATACCCGCCACTTCAGTCCTCTCGAGACCATGGATGCGAAGTCGCGTCCGAAACGTCGAGGTATTTACAAAAATACTTATTATTTACGTGACTAAGTCCCGATTTCTTATAATAATGTAGGTCACCTGTAGAGGTTGTAGAGGAACAGCAGCGCGAGCTGCGTGGCCAGCGCCAGCAGTAGTGCCGTGAGCCCCACGCAGCCGGGCTCCGGGCACGCCGCCGCGCCGGGGCCGGGGGGCGGCGCGGCCGACAACCTGCACCAACATCAACCATCATTAAACTTAATTTCTAAACGACACTGAAAATTAGAACACATAGAAAAAACCGAAAAGTAAAGCTATGGCCGGGAATCGAACCCGGGTCCTCGTCATTCCGTGACGCGTGCTATACCCCTACACCACCCATAGCAGGCCTTCTATGAAGTAAATTTCTTGATTAATTTGATATTTCCCATCATTAAACTGTACGCGATCCCACTGCTCGGCATCGATCTCTCTAAATTAGCACTCAGGCTATAATTATGTACAGCGTGTAAATCATAGAAGAAAAAGAAACCTAGAAGTGGCATGTGGACGAGAACTATACTTCATTTAATTTAGGATGAGAAATCACGACATTATGTTGCGGCTCGTGAACGCGAAATTTCAATACTTGTGCATTCTTAGAGAGTGCTCCCCCGAGTTTTGTTTTTACTTTCTATCTCAGATTTAGCAGGCAATGTGAATGAGTGATACCTTAAAAGAAAGAGCAATGAACAAGCATGTTTTAAAATTGTTCGATCATTTCCAGGATTTTTTTATGGCACTGAAAAATTACTCTGTTCCAAAAAAAGTCATTTTTAGTAATTTCGAATGCCTCCATTTTGTTTCTGTGGCAAGACAGACACTTAAAAATTATTTCATTTGGTCCAATACACATTAAACTATCCGAAATAAAAGATTTTGTTTACAAATTAACGCTCATTGGTGCAATTTTGACTCGTTTCTATCAAATTCTGGGTATTTTCATAAAATTTCTAAATTTTCAATTAAAAAAAAAACAAATTTCGGCTAAGACAAATGTATGGCTCAAAATGCTCAAAAATACCTCGGCTATCACCCCCTTAAGGCTTTGCACCTGGCTACCAAACAACCTGTATAATATTATTGTGGTTTCTCATTCTAAATTAAATGAAGTATAGCTCTGATGTCACGCGAGAATATCGTGCCTCTCTAGCGCTCGTTCCGCGCTCTCGCTTGCACGCTTTGGCGTCACGCGTTACGTGACACTTGTTAGTGCGTGAAACCGGTGTTCATCGATTTATAAGACAATAATGAATGGTCTAAAGGTGCATACCTCTGCGCGACCATGTTGACGCCCTGCTGTATCTTGCTGATGCTGTCGCGCACCTCGGCCGCCAGCTGCGGGCTGCCCCCCGCGCCCCCCGCGCCCCCCGCGCCCCCCAAGGCGTCCGTCTTGCGCGACACCTCGATTATGAACCCTCTGCAACGTAACAACATACATTTAGGACCGCGGTTAGCGACTTAACCCCGTGTTAGATGCTAACCCGGGGCTAAGTAGTGTCATAATGTATGGAACTGTCAAACCTAACCCCGAGTTAGCGATTTATTTTTTTAACTCTGGACTGTGCAAGTGGGTCTAAGCGGGCGACAGACTTACGGCTCGACGGTTTTACTCGCTCGTGTGTCAGTCTAAGTACGCATACTTTTAAACCGACACACACAGGCGAATAAAATCGTCGAGCCGTAAGTACGGGAAATTACTCGCCCGTCTGTCAGTCTTTATACTAGTTTATGCAACCGACACTAAGTTAAGTTCTTCGAACACGAGTGTGGCTTTATATGTATAAGCTTTGGCAAGTTGCATAATTCTACATCACACGAGTGTTGTGTGGTCTAATTATGTACAGTGCCTACAATATTCAGTCGGTTACGTAACTCTTTTATACGTAAAATAATTAGACAGTTGAAGAGTATTCACTGAAATAATAAATACATATGTTTTAAAATGAGAAAAATTACAAAAATATTTCAACTAAAAGAAATAAAATAAAAAAAACGGCAAATAAAATAGAAGTGTTGTTTGTACTGACTTGAGCTCAGCGATGGTGTTGATGATGAGCTGGTTGTTGGCCACCAGCGCGTCCCAGTCGTGGCGGCCCACCGGCAGCGCGCCCAGCTGCACACACACACACACACATACCGTATACAATATTATAATATACGTGGCTTACGATTTTCTTATACTGGCATTCCACTTGGCATTGCGTGTTCGCGTTGCGCTATTAGCATCTTCGTTGCATACGCTAGAAATGATATAGTACATCCCCTTCTTTCACGCAAATATTTGGATAAATACGCCAAGTGGAATGCCAGTATTACCTCCTTATTCATAAACGCTCTATAGGCTTCTGCTAACTTAGCAATCGTTTGTCCTTGTCTGTCACTTTGACATTTACCTTTCACAGATAAGGACAAACGATTGCTAAGTTAGCAGAAGCATACAGAGCGTTTATAAATAAGGGAGTTAGAATAGCAGCAGGCTGGCTTAGTTTGAATGAACACTCGTGTCAAAGTTTGTCATCGTATTTTTTAAACCAAAATCAATCCCTTTGACCGTCCAATTAGAATAGTTAGAGCAGTGCTGTAGTATTGTAGTACTGCAGTAGTGTAATACCATGTAGTACCATAGTATTGTTGTATTGCAGTAGTGTAGTACTGTAGTATTGTATTACTGTAGTAGTTCAGTACTGTAATACTATGGTATTATATTAGTACTAGATGAAAACCCGGCTTCGCTCGGGTGAAATTTGAATCATAATACACTTGTAGGTACAAAATGTAGGTAAGTAGAATGTGTAGCCATTATTTCGAATCACTGTTTATTATTTTAATACAAAAATAGGTAGATGTGAGATAGCATTCACAATAACTGAAATTATCTGCAAGAATATATCCGTGCATGGCGTGAACAACTTGATGAGTCCAAAATGGCAATTTTACAGGGCGGCCATTTTAAAGTTTGAAAATCCGTTTTTATTTTGAATTGGGAATGCATGATTATTTTAAAAGTGTGTTTGGTGATTTTTCTATTGATACGAATAACCATCCTTAGCTACGGAAAAAAGTTTCAGATTTGACGACCGGATAGTCTAGTGGTTAGTGACCCTGACTATGAAGCTAGAGGTCCCGGGTTCGAATCCCGGTAGGGGCAGACATTTGTATGATGAATACGAATGTTTGTGCCCGAGTCATGGATGTTGTATGTATTTAAGCATGTATTTATCTAAATTATCTTATCCGTTGCTTGGTACCCATAGCACAAAGCTTTGCTTAGTTGGGGACTGGGTCAGTTGGTGTAATTTGTCCCATTATATTTATTTGTTTATTATTATTTATTTTTCCGTCGAGCCATATATTTTATAAAAATAAAAACATTTTACTCAGTCACTCGGCGGCCTCTATACGGCTGATAAGCACTACGCCAATGACATATCATTTTTTTTTTAAATTGCTGCTTGAATCTGTGGTAAACGATGACATTTGTAGCTAAAAAAAGCAACGGCTAAGTGGCGCCGCCTGTAGATTGTTTGTGCTACTACCATACATGGGGAATTGACATTGTTCATTTTTTTCATTTTCATTTTCATTTAGTATGCTCCAATTCGAAAACCATTTGGAGGAAAACCATGAAATAACCGATTTATCTTGTCCGATTTCAAAAATACTTTACGATTGCAGATATTTTTGTAAAAGTACGTAGTAAGTTTTGACCTTTGTTTGATCTAACGACCGGGTTTTATGTTTTATGTAAGAATCGGCCATTAAATGTTTGCCACAAAAATGAAAAAAAAAAAGTTTAGCTACGGTATCTGTCACGCTATCACTGTCACGTCTACATCATAACATTACATTCTGACTTAACCTACAAACATTATAAATAAAAGCAAATTCAAAGTATAAAACTGTAACAAACAATGGATATTTATAAAAAAATGTTTTCTGCCGGGATGCAACAATGACTCGAACTATAGCCCCAACAAAATCATTGTGAAAATCAGAGAAGGTTTGCAGAAGAAATGGTGTACGCAAGCTAATGTGGAATATTTCAAAGTTTACACGATGCATTGTTGCGAAGACCATTTTAAAGTAAGTAGAAGTCAGGAAAGATGTGCAGGGGTGAAACGAAAAAGCAAAAACAGCACGGAAAACAATAACAACGCCAACGAACGGAAATAATTTCGAACACGCGAACATTGTTGACATTAAACGTGAGTTTGCCGTTAAATTCACACACATCTACAGATCTATGACGTTGACATATAGACAAAATCTTTTTTTATATTTCTGTACGAAGGCGATTGGGATCCTGCCAAAATTAACAAATTATCAAACAGCGAAAAATATTTATATTTATTATTAATAAACAAAGATACGTAGAAGCATAATATTCAAGTTAGTTTCTTAAAAAATTCCATTCTATCAAATAAAGGTGTTAAAAGCACAGCTTAAAAAAAATTAACAATGCCAATTTCAATAAAAATTACCATAGTGGTTTAGTAACACGAACAATCTACAGACGGCGCCACTTAGCCGTTGGTTCTTTTAGCTAGAAATGTGATGACATTTCTACTACAGATTCAAGCAGTTTTTTTTTAAATTTGATTTGCATTGGCGTACTGCTTAACTGCCGTATAAGGGCCGAGTAGTGATGTAACGAATATTCGCATTCGCATTCGCGAATATTCGCATATTTCTGGAATATGCGCATTCGCGTTCCCATTCGCAAAATTACTGCGAATGTTATTTGAATATAAAAAAAAAATTGAGGGTATCTAGTAGTTGTTTAATTATATAATTTTCGCCGCCCGGTAAGGGAGATAGCCCCATTGGCTTGGCGCTAAATTAAATAGCCCATCTGGCAACATAGAGTGGAATGACATTTCAATCAGATGCGTTCGTTCGTCTCAACTCGGCTATTCTAGGAACAAAAAACAAACGGAACGTACTTCGTTTGTACGGGACTGCCACCAAAGTCACCAAGCCATAGACAAATGGTGCCAAATTTTAACAAAAACTGAATATTCGCATTCGCATTTGCATTCGCGAATGTCGAAAATATGACATTCGTTACATCACTACCGCCGAGTGACTGAATAAAATGTTTTTATTTTTATAAAATATATGGCTCGACGGAAAAAAAATTGAAACTTTTTTCCGTAGCTGAGAATGGTTATTCCTATCAAAAGAAAAATCACCAAGCACTTTTAAAATAATCATCCATTCCCAATTATTCTTTTTTTTCTATGATTATGTTGGCCAATCTCAGGTTTAAGAAAAATCGCACGGCGTATGTGCGCTAGCATGAAACGGAACGTTTGTCGTCCTCCGGTGTCAGTTTCGCGCTAGTCTGTGGTGTCCAACATGGCGACTGCGATTTGTCCATCAGCACCGTTAGAATTTTACAAAATACTCGACAATCCGAATTTTGCGGATACATGTTGTCGACTCGAAATTTTTATTTTTTCACGTTCTATCATTCAGGCAACGTTTCGATCGAGTCTACCGTAACCGGTCACGAAATTATTAATATAGATGCAGTACTGTAGTAGTGTAGTACTGTATTACTGTAGTAGTGCAGTATTTATAGTACTATGGTATTGTAGTATTGCAGCACTGTATAAGTGTGGTACTATAACTATTACTACGCATGCAGTAGGTATAGTGGTGTGTACGTACGGCGGGCGGCTGTCCGGGCTGCGCGGGCGCGGGCGCGGGCTGGCCCTGCGCGTGGCTGTACACGGCAGACAGCATCGACAAAGAGTTCATCTGCTTGCCGATCACCTGCAACACACACACACACATACGTTAGCAGGCACGTGTATTTTTGTATTTTTATACGTGTATATAAATATACATGCCTACTAATATTAAAAATGCGAAAGTGTGGATGCATAGATGGATAGATGTTTGTTTGTTACTCAATCACGTCAGAACGGCCCAACGTATCTGGATGAAATTAGGCACATAGACAGAGAAAAGTCTGGAATAGCACACAGGCTACTTTTTATCCCGGAAAATTCCCGCGGGATATCGATAAACGAATTCTCTGCAGACGAAATCGCGGGCAACCGCCAATAAAGAATATTTGTATTGTACTGTTGTGTTTGAGTATTGCAAAGGTTTGAAGCTGATATTAAATATGAATGTAGTACGCACCTCATCAACCTTCTTGTGCAGGTCTCTGAGTACGTCGTGTATCTGCGACTGCCCCTGGAAGATCTGGCGCAGCTCGCGCTGCCCGTCCGACTCGAACCAGTCGTCGAACTCGCCCTCCTTGTCGCGCACCTGCACACAGAAAGGAACAGCATCACCGTCTGTACCATCAGCCGAATATGTGGTCTACCCTACCACCCTAAGGTTAAAATTCCCTTGCACGTCACAATATCCGTCGATAAGACAGGCTGTCAACTGGAAAGTTCGACTTTAGCGACATTTTCATTTGATAGGAATTTGGATGAAAAGTGGTAGACCACTTATTTGGGCGACCGTACCAAGTGTAATGAAACACCTTGTAAATTTCAAGTGTAATTTCGCACATAAATTCCGAAAAAGTCAGAGGTGCGAGCCTGAGATTCGAACCCACGGCCCTCTGTTTGAGAGGCCACAGGTCAAACCACTAGGCTACCACGGCAATAAAATTACATCCTCAGAAATATGTAATGTTGTCAATTGTTTATCAAACGTCTGTCTCCAACTTATTTCTCTGACTTGGTTGTCTGGAAGATATCGCTACTAAGCGATAAGACCGCCTATTGTATACTTTGTTCTTTGTTTCTGTATTGTTTTGTACTGATTTGTGGCGTTTAGGCGCATAACGTCCCACTCGCATAAAGTCCCTTTGTCCCTTCCGCAAAACGTCCCTTCACATAAATAAAGTCCCGTTCGCAAAACGTCTCTTTCGCAAAATGGCCCGTTCGCAAAACGATCCTTATCCCTTGAGAAGACTCCTAGTCTGTACTGAAACAAGCTTTTTCCAGACGTGACATTTTGCGAATGGGTCATTCCGCAGACGGGACGTTTTGCGAAAGAAGTGGGACCTTTTGAGAAAGGGACGTTTTGCGAATGGCGTATTTTACATAAGGGACCATTTGCAGAGAAAACGTTTTGCGAATGGGACGTAATTTTGGTGGAGGGACGTTTTGCGAGTGCGACGTTATGCGCCCAAACCAGTTTTGTCGTTCAATAAAGAGTATTTGTTGTCGGCCAAATGCTCAGACACCGCGAGCTAGCGGGTACACACACACACATACACGCACACACACCGCGAGCTAGCGGGTACCTCGTCGGGGTGCTCCTTGCGGTAGTCCTCCTTCTGCTGGTCGAGCTTGCGCTGGTAGTCCTGGTACTCCTGCGAGAGCTTCTGCTGCTCCGCGCTGCTGATCTGCTGCCCGCCGCCTGCACACACACACATAGGACACATAGGGCAAACAAGTTGTAATAAATCCGGTATATACTGTCTTCAAATACAAAATAAGTACTTGGGTTGGTATGACTAAGGAAGCTTGTAACTATGTATTTTAAAGGATTTTTAATTAGTGGTTGACAAAAAAGCAGAAAAAGAAGAAATACTTAATTCGAATGCGTAGCACGTCAAGCACGAGACCGCACAGAGTCGCGTAGCGCGCGAGATAGATTGCCTCTCTGTTTCTTCTTCGTTATAGAAAGAGACGGGCAGTATATCTATCGTGACGCGACTCCTGCGCGCTGTCGTGCTAGCCGGGCTGATAGTTTAAAAAAGACATGTAAACGAGCCCTTGGCGGCCATTTGCAAAATGAAAGCTTTGATTTGAAGGCAGATTTTTTTTTAGTGTTTGTGCTTCTTTGTTTGGTGTCATTGTTTTATTCATTTAGTTTCAATTTTGTATGCACTGAAGAGATGACTTCAATATACATGTATACAAAATGTTTCCATAAATTAGTCTATCTGCAAATATCTATAATCTTTATAGGAGCGAGCGTTCAATCACTAATCCAAACATCTGCTAACATATTCACATCTCGTGTGATATAGAACCAGATGTGATTTTAAAAGGTGTGATTACAAAATCGCTCGCCATAATCATTTCTGTTCTCATATGCCAACGAATAATCCCGATTAATATTATAAATGCGAAAGTAGCTCTGGCTGTCTGTCACCTTTCGCGCTACCGTTGGACCGGTTTAGTAGAAGTTTGGTACATAGACAGTTTGAGTATTGGGGAAGAACATAGGATAGTTTTTATCTCGGAAAATTGCACAGTTCCCGCGGGATAGCGGTTCTGCGCAGGCGCTTATAAATAATTAACTAGTGAAAAAGATGGGTGAGACAGTACGCAGTATGTGTGCTTACCGGGCTGCTGCGTGGCGTGCAGCGAGCTGGTGAGCAGATGCACGACGTCGTGGTCGTCCGCCAGGCCGCCCGTGGCCGCGGACAGCCCGAAGTGCCCGCCGCGCGGCAGCACCACGTTCTCCGCGCGGAAACACAGCTCGTAGTCCGCCTCGTTGTTCGTCATGCCTGCCCCACACGATAACTGATAGTTAAGAGGCTGACGACGCCTAATTTCGTTGAAATTGATGTTATTTAAACACTTTTTAAGAAAAACTACACACAAAAAGAATACAAAAAAAAATATGTCAATTTTCATCATATTTCAAAGACCCTGGACGGACTCGATTCATGATTGAAAGAAATCGGCTCGATAGAAAATAATTGCAAAGATTGGTCTCAAAATCATCATTAAACGGTTCTATGTCTTTGTTTTTTCGACGTATGGGTCTGCAATTAAAAACATGAAGTCGACATATTCGTACCTAAACGGCTAACGAGTCATATTTCTCAAATAATCCATACTTTTTTTTATTTCTTATTATTTGTGTCTTATTTGCAAGATTTCAGACGCGCACCAAGCTGCCGGAATAGTTTCTTTTCTTCAATTAACAGGCACGCAAACTGTATCTATGTGCGAAGAGTGGCGCTGCTCAAGGTCATTTGCTGTTGACAGCACCTTAATACTACTAACGTACAGAAGGCTCTCTCTCTGGAGTCGATAAAAACTCTAGCCGCGTATAGTATGAATCTTCCCAGGTGATTTTTTCTCTTCGAGTCCCAATCTTTCAAACAAAGGCCATTGTCTCTAAGGCGCAAGCTACTGAGACGCACGTGCCACTACAACATTCATATTGAAAAACAAACGGTATCGTCATAGTATTTAAGGTTCAAATTAAAAATAATATCTAGAATATCAGTGACATTAAATTTCACACATCCGTTAGAAAATTAAGTTAAAACCTGTGTAAATAGAAGGGACTGTCGTTATTAATGTGATAGTTTAAACAGAAACTTTAACATGGCTATGGGGGTTGTCTGTGGGCCTGAAGTCACCACCATGCTCCGTGTAGTGGGGATTGCCTGTGGGGGGAGGGGGTAGTACTGACCGTTGTGGAAGCTGACAGTGAGCGTGTTCATGTAGTACTCGATGCGCGCGCGCGTCGGGAACGGCTTGTTTCGGAAGTCGCGCAGGCAGCCCGACAACATCTGCTGCGATCCGTCGCTGCACACAAACACACACGCACACGGTTTAGGCGCATAGCGTCCCACTCACATAATGTCCCTTTGTCCCTTTCGCGAAATGTCCCTTTTCTAAATGCCCCTTACGCAAAACGACTCTTCTGCATGAGAAGACTCCTAGCCTAGTCTCTACGGAAACAAGCTTTTTCCAGACGGGACATTTTACGAATGGGTCATTTCGCAGACGGGACGTTTTGCGAAAGGGGTATTTTACATAAGGGACCATTTGCAGAGAAGACGTTTTGCGAATGGGACGTTATGCGCCCAAACCACACACACATTACTAAAAAAATACGACTTTTGCTCAGGTACTAATAGAGCTACGAAGCGTTACGAAGCGGTCTACCCTCCTATAAGAAGTTATCACATCAAAAAGCCTCGCCTAGCACAGCAGACAGCACTAACCTCTTGTGGTCGAAGACCTTGGTGCCGTCGTTGAGCACGGCCATGATGTAGGGGTTGTTGTGCTTGTTGTCGTTGTCGAACGAGTCGAAGATGATGGCGAGCCCGTTCCAGCGGTCCGAGGAGCCGAACACCTCGCCGGTGTACTCGCCGCGCGCGCTCGTGTACCAGAACGCCTGCGCACCGTGCACAGTGCATGTGATTATTCGAAATATTATAAACGGGATGCAGGTGGCGGCACGTAAGTCTAACGTGGAGTACGCCCGCCCGCAGCCCCTGCACTCCCCCGCGATACCTTATTTTCGACTACTGTTTACTATTTGTTTGTTCCGTGGGTTGTGGCAGAAAACCAGTGTTTTGCTCCTACGAGCAATGTTGACCGCTGAGCCATGGCCCTTTTGTGCTACTGTAGCGCACACAAACAAAGGAAATGTTCTAGTTTTAAGTTTTGGCTTGATATGTTTATATTTTATGTAACCTTGATTGTGTGTGTTGGCAGTACCAAATAAACGTTTTATCTATCTATCTATCTATCTACTGCGCATCAACGGTCATCGCTAGACTTACCTACGTGCCAGCACTTGCATGAACCGCGATTACCTTTATTGAGCACCCGATATATCGACGCAGTTGCATGCATCATGATCACGGGTAGACTGGTGAAATTGCGGGTGGATGTTATTGTTGGTATATCCCGTTTATAATATTTCTAATGAACTTAACCGTGAATCATTGAAAACTCTTACATGTGATTAGTCTAGCTCGGGGTTTATCAAAATAGGGAGGGCATGGGGCCGTCCATAACGTACAATACACCGATTTCATCATTTTAGGGCACCCCTCCCGCCCCCTTTTCACATGGTTAAGAGGGTACATTCCTACTGAGCTGGCAACGTCGCATTTTTGGTATTTTTTTGCGATTACTTCACGGAAATTGAATGAAAGCTTCAAATGTGCGTCTGTAGTGCACTTCGTTTTTAGTGCATCAATGTGTTCAACGCAATGATTAATCGTGATGGATTTTTATTTTCGTATAAGAAACTATTAATATTAAGACTATTTCTAAATTAAAACAAATTACACTTCCTACATTGGTTTTACCAGTGCCGGTTATGTAACTGGTTATCTTGCAGGAAAAATCTTTCCCGTTAAAAAACCAGTTATCTGGGAAGAAAATTTCTTCCTTGGCTGCTGGTTAGCTAGCTTGGTTGCCTGCGAGGATGATAAGTATTGTTGCAATAGTTGAAAAAAATAGTCTACAAAGACTATACACACCTGGAATAATCTTGTACAGTCACAAGCATAAATAAGTGATCATTTTTGTACCTTGTCGCTTTCAGTCGTTACATGATTTCGTATGGTTTTTCAAACATGACTTTAAAGTGACAAGGTACAAAAGTGATCACTTATTTGTGCTGGTGACTGTACCAAGTGATTCATGAAGGCGACCTGACAATGGGAGGGAACGCCTAAACCAATGCTACTTTACCAAAACAAGTGCTTATCCTTATAGTCCAGAGACTGATTGCATGTTACTGATCATAAAAAAAAAAGTGATCATTATGCGAGTCTCACCAGTCCGTCGGCGCCGATGCGGCCCCTACCGGTGACCTTGAACATGACGTCCACCTCCCACCAGTCGAAGCTGACCGGCTGCCGCGTCCAGATCGCCCCCTTCTGGCTGCGCAGCGACGGCGCCAGGCGCACGCTCTCGCCCGACGCTATCGCATCTGCACAACAACACCATCATCAGCATCAGCATCGAACTAGGGCGCGCAGTAGGTAGCTGTAGGCTTATTGTCTAACTCGCTCGCAATCGCCATCGTCTTCATTTTGACAGTTCATGTATGGGCTGACAATTGGCATCGGAATCAGCTAGCTGTCACATTCATACACGAACTGTCAAAATGAAAACGATGGCGATTGCGAGCGAGTTAGACAATAAAGCTTCAGGAACAAATGTCTAAAAATATACAATGGCTCAAAATGTACATACATACATACATGCATAAATCACGTCTATCCCATACGGGGTAGACAGAGCCTAAGGTAACAGAGCTAAAGGTCACGTTTAGCATGATTGTGGGCGTATAGGTGGAAAGGGGAATCAAAACAGGGATGGGTCTCCTAGTCCTAAATAATTTTTGGTTGCAGTAAGCCCTCAACACAATGACTGAAACATGTTTGTAAAAGAAAGGTTGAATATGATTTAGGGCGTGCAGTCGTCGCCGGAGCATACAAATTGTGTTACTCCCACCACCTACCCTGACGACCCCCCCCCCACTACGTCTGTCTGTCTGTTTGCAATAAACTCAAAAGTACTGAACAAATTATCATGCGGTTCTCATCAATAGATATAGTAATTCACGGGGAAGCTTTGGGTGTGTAATTTTGTTTTTGTTCTAAAATTTTTACGTTGCTTAAGTGCACCTGTGTGACTATGCCAGCCTCATTGGATGTCTCTTGGAGGTGTATAATTGGTCAAGTATTTGTGTTAATTGTTTGAAATATAACGATAATTGTTGGGAGTTTGAGAAAAGTCAAACCTTCTGGGATACAAATTATAACTCTGCGCAGACGAAGTCGCGGGCAACAGCTAGTTGATTACTTAAGTGCAATTGACAACATTTCATTTTTATAACACCTGAAAATGTATATATGGTTCGAAAGCATTTTGCCTCCTGATCAATGCAATATGTTTATATAATTTTAATATCGCTCTTTTTCACGAGAAAAAATAAGCGACCATAATTTTGTATATGACAACCTAATGACAACTTCAAAGTACAAGGGGGGCAACTCTGAAATTCTATTTTTGAAGTTCGTTGCATACCTTCTCTCTCACTCTCAAGATAATGACTATATTAGTATGAGCGAAACAGCACGAAGCGAACCTCGAAAATCGAATATCGGAGAATAAGGCCTGACATTGACAATTTCATATTCATATTCATATTCATTTATTTATTGCAGTATGGGTCTTACAAGATGTTATATACACTTTTATTTGAAATTGACGTCAGATTTTTTTCTATCCAAAAAAGACAAAAGGATAAGTGTCTATTCTGTGATAGTATCGGAGTTACGCCCTTTTAGAATAAGCAAAAATTAATAAATTAATTATAAATTAAATACAAACCCTAGCGAAAAAATTAAACTGTCAGCATGTTCATCTTTTCAAAGAGAATACAGAGAACCATTAAAATTATAGGCTCAGAAATATGAAATGTTGTCAATTACCTTTAATGTAAAGTAGCTGCTTCTCTTATGACGTAACACACTCGTAGGTACCACAATCTTAACGAGCAATTGATAAAACTTCAATCTTTATGACTGATTATCTGTTTAATCCACATTTTACAGCTGCAGTAATCTTACAGGCCACTGAAGTCCGAGTTACTTTTGCTTACCGTTAAAGCTACAGCTGTGGTCAGAATGAAATAGGGAATATACTCTACTAGCTTCTGCTCGCGACTTCGTCTGCATAGAATTATATATAAACCTTCCTCTTGAATCACTTTATCTATACTCTATAGTTAATAGAGATTTAGTATGTAATAACGCGTTGTAAGCATGCGACCACAGCAGCAGATAAACCGTACGTGGTTTTAGCTCTCGTTGTTCACACATAATTTGTTATTTTTTGTAATTGATTTGAATAAATAAATAAATAAAAAATATATATTAAAAAAAACAGCATCAAAATCTGTTGCGTAGTTTTAAAGATCTAAACATACATACGGACAGACAGCGGAAAGTGACTTTGTTTTATACTATGTAGTGATAAATATATACAAGAATTGCTCGTTCAAAGGTATTAGACTAGGTAGATGCTTGGCAGATGACTAATTATGGAAGGGGTTAAAACTACCACAAAAATTCATGTCCAGCAAATGTTAATCCTTTAAACCTACAGTTAAAAAAACCCAGGAGAATGTAACTACAGCAACAAGCGACAAGAAAAGTAGATTTAATAAAATTATTAAATTAGGTCTTGAGAACTACCTGATTAAACTTACACAAATACTGACGTTGGTAGCGTTTAAAAATGACTGTGCTAAAATCATACGAAGTGATCAATATTGCCACATGACCTACATTACTATGTGCTGACCATAACTTCTTGCAGTCACTTATTTAATAATCCACTATTGCACCAGTTGCTAGTTTTTACTGCTTACCATTTTATAGTCCATTACGAATTTGTTATTATTAAACGGGCAATATTATGATTAACTTTTTATAACTTTTAATATCAATATGAGATTTTATTAGTAATCCTACTAATATTATAAAAGTTTCTGAGGTGTGGATGTATGGATGTTAGTCTTTGATGGCAGCCTGAACAGATCTAAAGAAATTTGGTACAGAGATAGATTAGACTGGATCAGCTCAGAAACTACTTTTTGTCCCGGAAAAATAGTGTAGATCCCACAGGATAGAGATAAACGGATTATTTATTCGTATTTCAAGGGATGGATTTGGACACAACAAACCAAATCATAAAGTGCTCATGAATGGTATCCGGACCCAATTCATGATCATAGAGGCATGGGGCAATCTTAACATTAAAGAATCTTTTTGTGATAATCTTTCAGTGTTTAATATGGTCAGCTCATTTTAAATAACTAGTTGAACTTAATTCACTGTAATTCAGAAACTAATTTGTGTGTGATAATGCGATTATTTCTTTTAATTAATTATTGGGGGCAACCATGAGGTTTGTTGTAAGCATTTGTGCAAACTGCCTTATTATCTATGTGTGTAATTATTCATTTTTTCGGTAATGAGCCTCATTTTTATTCATAAAGTGGGTAATTCGCTTCTGTCGAGTTGGAACGAAAAAACACGGATTTTGACACGTCGCCGTCTCATTCGCACGCAGCGCGACCCACATATAGCCGTCCCTGTCACGCCTGACAGTTTTTACTGACGTGTCTGGGTCTAGCGATAACAACCGTAACAATAAACTAAAAATGTTTCATTAAAAACGTTTTCATAACACAAAATATTGAAGCCACGTCAAGAATAACCTTCTGGCAACAAGTTTCATCAACTTTTAAAATAGAATATTCGTTTATAATGGTAAAAATACATCGAAAAGTCACAATACTTACTGCCACCATACTCCCAGAAAGGAACGGAGCCGTCTTTTTGAGCTAAATAGGGCGGTTTAAATGAGTATTTGTACTCAAAGCGTCTGTGCACCGTCTGGCTGTTGGCACACACTGAGAAGCATAATATTAACGCACAGAATAATAGTTTAATTGAAAACATTTTCGTCGACCGAACTCCGATCGTGTCACGTCAAAACTGATCCGTGTGAAGTTTGCCGATTGCTAAAATTTTAACGTGGAGTAAAAATGTTGTCAGGAGTAAAATCAAATTGTTAAATCACAGGCAAAAGTTGAAAAATTTATTGAATTTAAAGTTATTTTACAATAAAAATAATTAAAAAGGCGTTAGATATTAATATAATGAAAATTGACAAACTATCATTGATAAAATATAAATAAATCACATGGCAATTTACACAACAACTTTGCCTTATTCGACAGGCATGCAATTGTGACCCTGACACGGTATACACTATTCTCAAAATAATTAGTCACCCATGATTTAGTTATGAGTCTTATGAGTGGAAATTGGAAATACTAAAAAAAACTCAAGCGATCCTTTAACTAAACCGATAATGCAATTTCGTATCACTATTTATGATGCTGTCAACTCTAATTTGATACGTGGGATCTGAAAACATACTGCAATTGTCTGGAAAAGCTAGATGCCAAGGTGTGGCAAATCAAATCAGAAAAGTAAAAATGAAGTGACGTTTTGATTTTGTCATTTTTGACATTCTGCACAGAACAGCGAAAAACAAATACCCCGGTCCGCCGCAAAAGCAAATACCAAACAAAAAGGTTTCATGAAAACTTCGAGTCCAAATTTGTGCGCGGACAGCGTTTTGATCAAGTTTTGAACAAAATTCACGGTGCTTAGCATAGCAATGGCTGCATCGTTCAAAACATCGAAATCTGACCTGGTTTCAATATACCGCTTAGAATTTTACAAAAAACAGAAAAATTGGAAGTTTTGTAACACAGAGCGAAAGAAGGAAGAAGCAAGGAGAAAAGCAGCTAAAAACGCAAAGTAAGCTATCATTCTACGAAATGAACACAGTGGCAAACTTTCTTGAAAGATTTGCTTAACATTTGAACAATTAGAAACTTTCTTATTAGCATCTTATCCGAAAGTTTTAAAATGTTTAGCGAACATTAAATGCTCTGTTTAAAGAAAAATGGTTGTACCTCGTCTATATTTACAGTATCAACAAAATGAATTGTTATTTATCCATATGTCATTAGGTACTAATTAGGTAGCTTTCACTACTTAATATCTACCTATCTTACTAATCTGCAGGACTAAATTAAACCAGACGTATAGCATAGACCCAGCTCCAGAGAGAGACAGGGACACAGCCAAGACAGAGACGGAGGAAGTGAAGCCGGAGAAGGAAGCAGACAAGGAACAAGTGGAAACCGAACCTCAGAAACAGGATGCAGAGCCCACAGAGAGAGCACACGATCTGAACGAGGCATTTGTGGACACAGAGACTGGTAAAAATGCCTATTGATACCCTTTTTTTACTTAACAGACCCCCAATGTGTCTGGCTTCACCTGTGCACTTAAGCCTTGTAAAAAAAAACACTTTTATTACTAACTGTAATGTAAGTTCTTACATTTCCCAATCAATAACTAGCTGAATTATCTACAACTTGTTAGAAATATAATAAAACCCTCTCAGCCCTGAGGCTACTGACACTGATTATGTGACTATGCCAAAACTTCACTAATCTGGTCTTGAAATCCATTTGACTGCATTGTGCATTAATACACCCCTTGCAAAAAAAACGGGGACCCATTGTTTTCGTATTTTATGTGCTTAAAAGCTTACTTTCTAAATTTTAAAGCCTAAAAATGTGAAAAACTATAGGTGCCCGATTTTTTTGCTAGGGGGTGTATTCAATTATTCATTTCTTAAGGCTACAACAGTAAAATCTAACACAATAAATTGTCATATAATATAAGTTTATTTTAATCATAGCACTAAAATCCTTGTCCATGGAATCGCAGCCGCCTGTACGGTCGCCCAAATAAGTGGTCTACCACTTTTCATCCATATTCCTATCAAATGAAAATGTCGCTAAAGTCGAACTTTCAAGTTGACAGCCTGTCTTATCGACATTATACATTGTGACGTGCAAAGGAATTTTAACCTTAGGGGGGTTGACCACATATTTGGCTGATGGTACCTCTCGCAAGGACTGTGATTTGTTAGTCATTGTACAATAAAAATAGAAAAAACAATAAATTTACTAAAAAACATCTCTTTGACAGAAGACACCAGTGCCCCGTTAGCAGACCTCCCCCCTTCTGGCCCGTATTCTCCCAAGTGGTCCATCAAGCAGTGGGCAGCGCGGTGCCGCCCAGAATGCATCAGTGAACCCACCCTCCCCCACCCACAGTTTGCACAAAGTGACCCCGGCCAACATCCTGTATATAGTGACCCCTTGCAACCTTTTGTGTCAAATTACCCCACAATCCAGCCTTATGAAGAACAAATGTTTCTTGAACAAGCCCTTTATGACTGTGAGGCTGACTTGCTTTATAAGATGAAGGGTAAGTTTTTTGTTAAATTAGCTTGTATGTACGATTATGCCCCTGTTGCTACAACCATCAGCCCTGTCAAACAAAATTAGTGAAAAAGTTGATTTGCGATAAAAAAATAAAAGATGAAATACCTAGTCAAGTGCAGCAAATCCTAGCAAACATTAAACATTTTTTTATTTCTTGTTTTCCTTTTTAGTGTTTTAAATTCATTCTAGTGGTTAAATTATTATTTAAAAGTGTTTGACAGTAAATAACTACTTCATCTACCCACGTTTGCTTGTACAGACGTGCCCCGCATTGACACGAATTTGCCCCATGGGGCAAATATAGACACACTCGTAGACCGTGACTGGGGGCGCCTCGACAACTACGAGAGCTGCGAGGGCTGGCCGCGTCAGTCGGAGGTGTGGACCAACCGACAGGAGGGCTGGTTTGAAGGTCATTTCAATTTGTTCTTCTCTTTCTTTCATAGACGGGCCAGCGACGAAAATCATGGCATGTAAGATATCTTACTTAGGCGCAGTATCCATTCTGCTTCTTATTATTTATATTATAACTAACTGTAACCCGTAACAGAATTTGCTTATTACTATGCATCCGGAACTATGGTATTTTTCGGAATATAAACGGTCCCATGTCGGTCTAGTGGTTCGGGCGTGAAAGCGTAAAGACAGAGTTACTTCTGCAATATAATATTAGTAGGGATTTAATATTTAAAATTTGTAACTAACTACACTTTGTAATAAGATATATTCGTCCGCCTTCTAGCGACTATTTAAGTGCCGGTGCTTTCTTAAATCTGTTTTGTTTTGATTATATCAGTCAGAATGACTTTTCGTTTTGATTTGGCCACAGAAATACACGACATCCCAGAAGAAGCAATAGAAGCGATCGAGGCTCTTGAGGTGGCGGAGGCGGCCACGGACGCGGTGGACGGCACGGCCGAGTGGGCGCTGCTGGGGCACGCCGCGGACTGGCTGCGGAGCTCCTCGCAAGACACGGTAACATCACCACTCCACTCCACGCGTACTCTCTGACTGCTCGTTCCTATAACCGTCCCGTTCCGTTTGACACAGACATCAGGTATAAATAAAACATAGATTACGCAAATATCACGTTTATATTAAAACTGAGCGTGCCGACTGTTTACCACGTACCTACTGTGACGCCACAGTCGAAATTTAGTGACGGGAAATGCAAACTGATTTAAAGACACCGATTCAATTGGAGCCCCCGCCCTACAGTGTCTTCGTATTTTCAAAATATACGGGAAAAACCTCTGCTATTTACGCTCGGTCGT
Source organism: Pandemis heparana (assembly GCA_963854515.1). NCBI lineage: Eukaryota > Metazoa > Arthropoda > Insecta > Lepidoptera > Tortricidae > Pandemis > Pandemis heparana. Next base: position 8,715,753 of record OY978034.1, read on the forward strand.
GATTCGGGCTTGCGAAGTAGATACATTGCGTAAGAGTACAAAGTAAGGCCTGGGCCGGACTACGGTTTTTTCCCGCCCGAGATGCACACTGCGATTAAAAACCGCGAAACTGGCCTCAATTTTCAAAGTTTGAAGATGGATTTCAAGAGAGCTGTTTGTATTGTTACTGTGTGATGGTAAACTTCCTCCCAAAGCAACGTTTGTTTTTCACATTTCTATCACTAAACTGACGCATAGTAGTATCGTATAGCGGTTAGCTTTTTTGTAGTTCCACTATAATTTTGGAAGACAAAATTTCATATTCTGATTCGTTGGAAACTGACTCAGTCGACGACATAATTACGACGCTACAATAATAACGCAACGACTATTCACGGCGGCGGTCTGCCGAGTAATTTCAAAAACCGCCCGCGGTTACCGCGTCAATGTGTGCGGGCCAGTATAAGTTCTATGGGTTACAAATTTGGTGCGATTTTTTTCCGCGCGCCGATCTGTAACAAATCACGGTTTTAAAATCAGTCGCGGGAAAAAACCGCCAGTGCGGCTGCTTGCATTAGTTTATTTAATTCATAAGGTCACGCGATTAAAAACCGCGGCGGTTAAGTGCGGCCTTAGCCTAAGGGACTTAGCTATTAGCTTTGAAGTGTTTTCGGTTCAGGGCGCGTTGTGCCGCAGCGAGAGCCTGCCCTCGGTGTCGAGCGGTTCGTTCTCGCGCGGGGCCGCGCTGGCGCCGCACTCCACGCAGCTGGAGCTGGGCACTGCGCGCGGCCAGCACCAGCACCAGCACCAGCAGCCGGCGCTGGCCGCCGCGCTCACCGCGCCCGCGCTGGCCCACGCCGTGGCCGAGCACGCCGCCGCGCTGCACGCGCTGCTCAGCGAGGCCCGCAGGCGCGACCAGCAGGTAACACACAAACACACACACACATAGGTAACACTATACGCTTCGCGCAGCTGGAGCTAGCGGCGTCGCCTGCTATTTATTAATGATATATCAGTAAAGGCAAAAATAGATAAGTAGTTTTGTTAAAATTAGTCTTTAAAGATTAAGCCACACTTTAATCTTCTCATATTATGTGATTTAGATTTTTGCCAAATCGGACAAAGGTGTTTTTTTATAAATCACATGCACTTATTATTCAGCTGCACATTTATCGTCAAAATCATCCAGCCAATGGAATGCCTCACACGCCACGGTCATCAATACATGACCAAGACTCTAGTCGAAACAAATCCTTCTACAATGGAAATAAAATCCATATTTCCCTACGGCACGACACCTTATTTTCATTCGTAGTGTGGCGGTCAAGAGGTAAAAAATAAACAGCAAATTATCTCAATGATCAGTATTCAGTATCAGTCAGTATTTAGCAAAATTGTCTCTGTAGTCGCAGTTTAATAGAATATATGAAAAAGGCATAACTCCTACACTCCGAAAAATCTCGAGACTTACACGGGGGTGATTCGGATGCCCCTGGAGGTGCTCTTCATCTGGACTTTGGACACTACTTCCTGCACGTCTAGCACAAGAGCGCGCAAGAGTCGCGTCGCGCGCGAGATAGATTGCCCGTCTTTTTCTTACTGTTTGTTCTAGAAAGGGACGGGTAATCTATCTCGCTCGCGACGCGACTCTTGTGCGCTGTCGTGCTAGCCAGGCTGAGACACCAATGTATAATGGCGATGTACCGTTTTGCCCCTTAGGCGTCCCCTCCACTGGGCCAGCAGTACGAGCACCCCACGCGTGACTGCGGGCCCGCACACACGGCCACACACACGCACACACACAGCCCCGCGGCCAACGACGTGTTCGTGGCGGGCTCCTTCAACAACAAGCCGGCCCTGTGCGGATACACCGACGGGGTCGGCAGGGGCAGGGGCAGGAAGGTCAGGGTCATCGGGATACAGATGGGCAGGCCTTATAGACTGTAATTACGTAACGATTAATGGGGAGTTTCAAAAATACCATTTTTTTTTCTCGCTGATTTCAAACAAATTGGGTTATACCTCTTTACACACACATTCACGCTAATCGCGGCCTTTAGGCCTTGTTATCATAGGCTCTGAATAACCTATGAGGGATTAAGACGTTATTTATATGTGTGTGTGTATGTATTGTATGTATAAAATACTGCCGTTTCTCATACACGAAAAATCCAGTTTTACATAGTAATTATCGCTGTCGGTTTTGTTACCTCCACTCCATATATGCATGTCATGTTCTATTCAGCGTAAGGGACAGAGCTATGGCTGCATAACTGTGTCTCTTACGCTGAATAGAACATGGAACGCATTGTACGTCATGGTAAGGCCCCTGGGGACAATTTTTTTTGTCATAAGAGAATCAGTAGTGTTGTTGGTTTTGATTGGATATTATTCAAAATGTGGAAAATCAGAGAAAAAAAATTGCGTAATTTTTTTAATTTCCTTAATACGATAATGTTCTCTTTTGATCATTCGTTCCCAAAGATTAAAATAGTTTCTAAGTTTACTATTTGGTAACTAAACTGAATGGCTGCTGAATGTGAATCTAGAGCCCTAATTAATATTTTGGATGTATTAATTTGCTCTATTAGCTGAGGTAAAATTATATGGTTTGTGGTAGTTCGAAAATTGCATAAACATTCATGAATTGTTGTGTCCTATTCTATTCAAAAGATAAAGAAAGCCAATAATATTGTCAACATGTGATGAAGTGTATGTAATAAGCGAACTCTTGTGTAAACGTTGGATGTACTAAGTTGGCCTATGAAGGGCAGACTTGTCCCCATGTACATATTTACCCCTTGAAAAATACTCTGATCTACATATTGTTATTACTGTTAGATACTTGCGTAGTTTTTTTAAAAACGAGCCAAATATGTAACCTTTTTAAAGATTGTTAAATTTAAAAGATATTTAGTGCAAACAAGTGCCATAATGTTACTATAAAGTTTATAAAATAAAAGACAACTATATTTTTAATATAAACTAAAATGTTCCTAAAATGTTAAAATTGTTATGTAGTTTGTTTATCATGTAATGTTTGTTATGTTAAGGTAGTAGAGTGGGAAAGGGGCCTCCAGTCAACACAAAAGGGGCCCTATAGACAGCATGAGCGAGAGGGAAAAAAAGACTTGAAATATTCGTGTCTCACTTGGATATTTTAATAGACGATAAAGAAGTGATTTATGTATGTACGTACATAACGTCGGTGACAAGCAAAATTCACTATATGGTTAAAAAAAAATGTGAAAATTCAACCGTTTTAAGCAGTATAAGGTTGATTATCGACTTTAATTTGTGAACGTAGTTATTGTATAATGAGAGGGTTCCTCAGTGGAACACGATTCGGTTTCTGCACATGGTGTTTCGTTAAATATAGACACAATACAGGGTGTTGGCGGTCAGTAGACGATACAGGGTGTGTCAGTATTCGCTGATATAAATTGCAACTATTTTGTAAAACTTTTTTGCAAATTTATATTACTTGTCAAATCCGAATTAACGGAATAAAACTAATCTAAAACTTAGTTTATTTTATTTTAAAAACCCTTTTGTCATTTCGAGATGCATCTATTGAGAAACTAAACCAAACGACCAATTAAGAGGGTGCATCCGTGCTGAGCTTGCAACGTCGCATTTTTGGTGATTTTTTGCGATTATTTCACAGAAATTGAATGAAAGTATCAAATATCCGTCTGTAGTGCACTTCGTTTTTAGTGTATTAATGTGTCTAATGCAATGATTAATGGTGATGGACTTTTATTTTCGTATTAAAGGGATAAAATACTATATCTCGTTTAATAAGAAAATAAAAGTCCATCACGATGAATTATTGCATCAGACACATTAATATACTAAAAACGTAGTGCACTACAGACGGATATTTGATACTTTCATTCAATTTCTGTGAAATAATCGCAAAAAATCACCAAAAATGCGACGTTGCGAACTCAGCACGGATGCACCCTCTTAAAGGTGCAGCCACACCGCCGCGTAAACGCAGTGATGTGTCGTAGACGTCACGTTTTCTCACCGTTTCTTCATACATTTTGTTGCTTATACACAAGAAATGTGACCGAGTCTCACCAGAATGATTTAGTTTTCTCCGTAAAAGAAGAATGAACACACACTTTTCCTCTTATACTATTAGTTAGGATTTGGATTTTTAAGGGCGCAGGATAGATGAGACAAAGTCCAGTATTAATTAACAAAATTTATTTTTAATTTCTTAAATACTGTAGCCTATAACCTTTACGGAGTAGGATCTAGCTTTACCAAGTACAGTTGCTGAGTGGAGCGCTGCATCGAAACGATTAATCGAACAAATAGCCTTTAAAAATTAATATTTTATAACATGAAACTACCGTGAGACTCAAACATAATTATAATTACACAAAACAGATAACTCACGTATAAAAGCCGAAAACAATGAGGAAGGACTACGGAATAGTCCGAAACATATGTCGGAACATTGTTTTCGGCTTTTATACGCGAGTTATCCGTTTTGTGTAATTATGTTTAATATCTTATTTCTAATTGTAACCTGAGTCATGAAGTTTATTAAAACTGCAAAAGGCTTCATTTCGAGGCGGTCGCTGTAAAATACTCGTCATAAAACATTGTACTATTTAAAATTATAAGTTATCTCTGTCCCATTTGTGCAGGTCACCCAATTCACACAATAATTGACAGACTAGCACAAATACAAAGTTATCCTTAGGGATCTCTTCCAGTTAATCTAATCAGTTGTAGTTTGAAATACGTCCGGCGCGGACGCAGCAGTGTAATCGCCCCTTAAGGCGGTTGTGTGGTGTGGGTAGAGCGAAGGTAGCGCGCGTGTGGTTGCGTGCGTCAGTCGGCGACGCTGCTGTCGGAGGCGCTGGAGTCGCCCCCGGGCGCCGGGATCACCAGCTCTTCCGCGCCCGCGCTGCACACACACACACACATATAAACATCGCGGAACAATTCAATTCATTTAAGAATGAAAAGATCTTAGACGTTAGCTTTTTATCTTAATGTTGACTTTTTACATGCCTATCGTCACGAACAACCGAACTTAGGGCATGTTTCACCACTCTCTCCATTGACTTACAATAAACAACTAGACTCCCAATCGCAAACAAAAGTTACTCAAGAAACGTCCGAACGGCGTTGTCTATGTGTTGTGTAACACACAGATAACATTAACATATTTTTCGTGGCAGTAATGTTTAATGTCAATTGCATACCATCGTGAGAAGTAATGTCACGACGCCACGCGCTGGAAACCTGTCTGTCTCTTGTTCTCAAGCGTTTGAGATTACGGTGCGAAAGAGACATATACATTGTTATCAGAGCGCGGTCGAAACACGACTGAACCAAAACTCTGCACAATAGACGCGTCGTGCAGACTTTTGCTTCCGACAGTTTTGAGCGTGATTGGGAGTCTAGTTTTTTATTGTAAGTCATGCCCCTCTCTGATAAATTCCAGTTATGTATGTATGATGACGTTTCTGTCTGTTTCGTAGTGATAAATAGAGACAGAATCATAGATAACTGACAGTTAGATAACTGGAACTAAACAGAGATTGGTGAAAGGCCCTCAATGTCACGTAAGCCTGCCCTAGCATTGTGGCGAAATTGTTTACGCTCACCGGCCTTTGTTTCTTTCATTTGCATACAAAAGTGCAACAGAGAGAACGTTGAACTCGTTATCTTGGACGTAGTATAAGTAAGTTGTTAAAGGTACAAAAAATGTTTGGTTATCTCAAGGTCAGCTCAGGGGCCTCACCATGACGTCTTAATGCGATTCAATTCCAATTCAGTTTAGGTTCGCTCGCTGTCAGGTCCATACTAAAAAAAAAAACACCGGGTAGCACTCCGGGAGTGCCGGCAGAAGTGAAAACTGCACACACGCAATCTCGCGCAAAAAGAAAAAGAAAAAAAAACTTTTTCTACAAGAGATTTGAACTGCGGTCAGTTGAGAGAACGCACTGTTATTCAAAACCTTATACCACTAGGCCAAACGCACATACGTTAAAGCGACGAAATTAACGTATACTTCAAAAATCGAATGCGACTCTAGCTTCATTCGTATTTCAAAATAAGCTCTTTGAGGATCCTATCCTGATATTCTGATACTTAAAATTCTCCTTCCGTCTTAAACCTGACGCGAGTTTATCATTTTTTACCCATCCCAAACAGTGCTCAGCGCCGCTAAAGAAGTTTTCACTTCAAATACAGCTAAAACCTGAACCGAGTCGGAATTGAATCACGACAATTGTCGGTGACAAGTGACAATTCTGTTCACATCACAAACCCGACGAGAGTCTACGCCGGTTGGCTTCATATTGAATACGCATTGCAATTCGAACTGTCACTGGTCACCGACAATGAAATAGGGGCCAGGACCCTATTTCATAAAGCTACAAGTAACAATTTACAAGCGGAAGTCTCTATCTAACACATAGGGTCAGAAAGAGACTTCCGCTTGTAAATTTTAACTGGTAGCTTTATAAAATAGGTTCCTGGTAGCGAGTGGTGTCGGGTGGTCTCACTTGTCGCGGCGCCAGGCGAACAGCTCGTCCCCGAGGTTGAAGGTGAGGTTGCTGCGCATCACCAGCTTCACCGGCGCGCGCGCATCGCCGTCCGCGCCGTCCGCGCCCTCCCCCTCGCGCGTCGCCTGCCGACAAACAACACATCTCTTATGGACATGTATACCAGTGGCGTGGCGTCCACAGAACTCGATTCCCACCGGCTTGCCTATTTTAAGGCATTTGGGCAATTTATTGTGCAGAATTAGAGGAAAAGGCTATAAGTTCCCTTCGGCTTGCCTTCTGATATACTTGACGCCACGCCACTGATGTATACATTCAGTAGTAGTAGTAGTTCATGTGACTGTATCGTAATGAACATCAATACATATTATACTCAGCGGCATATTTAGCGGAACACAAAAAAAGTTAGCAAAATGTATGCCTATGCTTAATGCTTGAGCAAAAAAAAAAAATAGTTACCTACACTTTTTTTGTGTTCTACTAAAAATGCCGCCGAGTGTAGTATAAAACAAAGTCGCTTTCCGCTGTCTGATTGTTCCCATGTACCTATGTTTAGAACTTTAAAACTACGCGACGGATTTGAATGTGTTTTTAGGGTTCCGTAGCCAAATGGCAAAAAACGGAACCTATAAGAGCCCCATAAGAGCTATACTGTTGAAACTTGGTAAGTAGATGTATTCTGTGAACCGCATTAAGATTTTCACACAAAAATAGAAAATAAACAATTAATTTTGGGGATTCCTCATACTTAGAACTGAAACTGTTTTTTTTTTTTTCATCAATCCCATACGTGTGGGGTATCTATAGATAGGTCTTCAAAAATGATATTGAGATTCCTAATATCATTTTTTTCTAAACTGAATAGTTTGCGCGAGAGACACTGCCAAAGTGATAAAATGTGTCCAGCCCCATGTAACTTCTAAAATAAGAGAATGATAAAACTAAAAAAAATATATGATATTTATATGTATAATTCTACGCAGATAAATACATACATCCGCAGGAAACAGGGGAACCAACAAAATAAACTCGAATATTCACCACACAGCGGGACGTATATAGGCTGGTGATGTAAGGCACGTGGTAGCCTAGTGCAAGGTCCGTCCGGATAGCTACCACCATCTTACTCGCTAATCCTGCCGCTAAGCAGCAGTGCTCGCACTGCTGTGTTCCGGTGTGGAGAGTAAGACAGCCGGGGAAATTACGGGCACAAGAGGCATTTCATCTTAGCCCTCTAGGTTGGCAACTCATCTGCAATCCCTCCGGGGTTGCGGGTGTCTATGGGCAGTGGTGATCGCTTATCATCAGGTGACCCACTTGCTCGTTTGCCTTCCTATTCACATAAAAAAAAAGGCACGCACCTCCCCCCCCTCCCCCTGGGCCCTCCCCGCGGCGGCCTGCGCCAGCTGCGCGCGCGCTGGAAGCACTCGCGAGCGCTCGGCCGCCACCTCGCGGAACTCGCCCGACATACCGTCCGCCGACACCACGCGGAACCTGCAAGCGATAACTCACTCGTCACTTACTAAAGTCACAAATGTATCACGTCTATATACGGGATAGACAGAGCCTAAGGTGACAATGAGCTAAAGGCCACGATTACCAGGATTGTGGGCGTATACGTAGGTGGAAAGGGAAATCAAAATAGTGATGGGTTGTTAGCATCGCCTATAGTCTATTTATTTTAGCTACATACTAAAATGGCATTACCTGTGTTGCCTGTTTTTTGCAATTCAAAAATAGTGATGTGCCACCACTATCAAAAGTTAACAATAAATTAAATTTAGTATAGATTTTGATTATGTATAATTTAGTGTAATAAATTAATAAACCTTTAAATTTGCTTGATTATGATACAGTCGTATTTTTTCCTTAAAATATAACATGTCCAAACCTCTTGTATTCAGACCACAAACTTTGTCGATGGTTTCGAGTACACCATTAAACAATAAAAGCTGGCATCATTATTTCACAATTTGACATTTGCAATTGTCAATTTAGTATCTAGCTAAAATAAATAGACTATGCATATAACATGATTCCTACGATTTTTGCCCGTTCCCTCGATGGGCTTTTAATAATAATAATATTTATTACACAGACAAGAATCCCATACAGAATTGTACTAAACTAAAACTAATCATCATCATCATCATCATCATCTGCGCAGGAATATAGTAGCTGGTACATTCTATGTTATTTCTTCGCGCCCAGACCAGTATGGAATAAGTATTACGTACTATAGACCGACCGCTTAACCTCGTCCTGTTGGGCGCGGCCGCACGGCGCGGGGCAGGCTCGCGCGGGGGCCCCTGTGCGGGCGTTCCCTCGCTCCCCGCCGCGTCCCGCCCCGCGCCCCGCAGCCGCGCCCAACAGGACGAGGTTAAGCGGTCGGTTTATAAAAACCTTTTTACAAACAAACTCGTGTTCTGACAATCTTTTACTATCTACTAGCTTCTACCCGCGACTTCGTCCGCGGAAAATTAGCAATTGACAAGTTTATCGCTATCCCGCGGGAACTATGCAATTCTCCGGGATAAAGAGTAGCCTATGTTTCAATCTAAGGTACCAGCTATCTCCGTTCCAAATTTTATCCAAATCCGTTCAGTCGTTTTAGCGTGACGAAGGAACAAACAAACATACACACTCACATCGTCACTCACAAACTTTCGCATTTATAATATTAGTAGGATTAATTCGTAAGTTTTCAAAATTATCCAAAAAACGCGCAATGATAGGTTAGATTAGTTTTATAACCTTTGGATAAAGTTAATATACAGGGTGTTGGGTGCGTAATTAGTAATCAATGTTCAAAGCAAACCTGGCGTCGTGGTGGGCATTCGAGCCGTGAGGTTCCAGAGTGTTGACGGTGGCCAGCGCCTCATACGCCTCATGCGTCTCATGTGCCTCATGAGCCTCATACGTCTCATGAGCGTCATGTGCGTCATGAGCCTCATGTGCGTCGTGTATATCGTGTGGGTCGTGTATATCGTGTGGGTCATGTGCGTCGTGTATGTCGTGCGCGTCGTATATATCGTGCGCGTCGTCCGGGTCGTGCGCATCGTGCGCGTCGAGCACGTCGTGCGTGCGCGTGGGGTGCGCGTGGGACGAGTTGCGCGCCCTCGGGGAACCTGAGACTCATAGTTGGTTAAACATCTGGAAAGCCAGGTCAAGATTAGTCTTTCCCCCTTGTTCATAACCGTTCTACAAGCTTCTGCTAACTTAGCAATCGTTTGTCCTTATCTGTCACTCTGACATTCACCTTTCACAGATAAGGACAAACGATTGCTAAGTTAGCAGAAGCCTATAGAGCAGGGGTGGCCAACTTGATTAGACCCAAGATCTCCTGTTTATTAACAAAACCCTGCGCGATCTACCAATTACATACTTCATGAAACCTTAAATGAAACACGTTGCGCAGTCTGGTCCACGTATTAATATTTTTTGCCTTGCCACGATCGACTGGACTAACAGTCGCGATCGACCTGTTGGCCACCCCTGCTATAGAGCGTTTATGAATAAGGGGTTTAGTGTTTCTGAACACGGTGAAGGCAGCCTTTAGAGCAAGTTTTGATTTTACATACATACATTCCGTCACGCCTCTTTCCCATAGGAGTACGCAGAGATTCCCAAACCTGCATTGCACTGGTGCCGTGAAGAGGGAACCCCATTCCAGGGTGGCCGTGGGGCGTCGCGGTGACACCGTGTGCTCCCGTAACGCCTCACATACGACCGAATAGGGAATCCGTGTGTTTTTTAGTGGGTATGCCTGTCGTCGCGGGAGATCCCCACATACCCCGGTAACCCCGTACTGGGCGGATGCATAAGGCGCATTTTCCACCATAAAAAAAGGAGTACGCAAAGACTACTTTATTCCTACGATCTTTCGCTGCATCCACATTCAGCACCGATTTTGACACAAAATGCCTCGAACGCGGTCGTGGCGTTTGTTGCGGCGAAAAGCTTGCCATAAAAGCTCTGAATTAGCAGTTCACTATCGGTTAACTCGAGTCTTTCCAGGCTGCGGGCTTGCCTCAGCTTCTGATAAGTTTCTGGCATCTTAATCGCCTGATATCTATCAATAAATAAATACACACGACAATAAACTTATCAAACTTATCTTATTATCTTACTAACAGATATCTTACAATTGTTAAGAGAGCGATGACACAGAGACGGTGTCACGGATAGCTTTCAGATACTCATGGATATATTTAGAGGAACACAAAAAAAAATGTAGGTAACTATTATATTTTTCTGGTCAAGCAAGGGTCAAGCATTAAGTACTCGTTTTGCTAACTTTTTTGTGTTCCGCTAAGTATGTCCCCGAGTGTATTATATTAGGGGAAAGGAGTGACGGTATGTATGTATGTACGCATGTGTATTATCATCAAGCATCCATCTCACCGATCCCGAGCGTCCAATAGTCGTCGTCGCTCTCGTCGCTGGCGCGGCGCACCTCGTCCCGCGCCCCCCGCGCGTCCAGCGCTTCCCCCGCGCCCCCCAGCCGCTTGCTGAGCAGCATGGGGGACTCCTGCGAGTGCTCGGGCTCCGACGGCGGCGTCAGGCGCGACCGCAGCGACGGCCGAGCGTGCTTGTGCTTGCGTTTCTTCGAACGCTGGAACGTATACAGTATTTTAAAAGCGTATTAATATGACGCTGGATGCGGGGAAGAATACTCACCGATATTAAGCAGGCGCCGCACAGCTGCACACGCTACGCACACGCTAACAAGCGTCTCAGAAATAATTTAATTTATTTCAATTTATTGTTTAATAATAATGAAAATTCTGTAAAATGTGCTAAGTATTTCAAATTTTAAACGATAAATTCCAATAAAATTAGAAAATAAGGTGTTTGCATGCCAATTTATTTGGTTAGAAGTGTCGCTGGACATTAATACATACTAAATACTTACTAAACCACTTTTTTACCATGTCTAAAGCAAAATAAATTATTTCATTTCATTTCATTTCATAGGTCCATTGGTCTAACTGTGCGTTCCAACATTCCCCCCTGCACGGCTGGCACGCGAGCGCGCGAGAGAGATTGCCCGTCTTTTTCTTACTGTTCGTTCTAGAAAGAGACGGGTAGTCTATGCGGCGCACGCGGCCCACGCTACGCACGAAATGGGCCTCAATCAATCGGCAGACTTATTACGTAACACGCTCGTAATCGCCATCGTATCCATTTTGACAGTTCTTGTATGAATGTGACAGCTAGCTGATTCCGATGCCAATTGTCAGCCCATACATGAACTGTCAAAATGAACACGACTACGATCGCGAGCGAGTTACGTAATAAGCCTACTAGTCAGTCTAAACGTTTCGTCCCTTTTTTCTTACGGACTAGTGATGGTAGGCTCTGGCTTTTACAGCTTACCGGAGACAGCTGCCTGACGGGCTCGGCAAGCGGGAATATTCTGAGCATGCCATTTCATGCGTAGCGTGCTCGTGCACTGCGTGTGCGTGGAAGATCTACATTTTGTTACGGAGCGAATGTGTGCCCGCGTGCGTAGCTCGCGCGTACGCAGCAGTGGGGCGCCGGCTTTATGGCGCTCGCACCACTCGGTCTTGACGAGTGTAAATTACGTCCATGACGTCTTAATGCGTGCCATGTCCTATTCAGCGTAAGGGACGGAGCTATATGGCTGCATAACTGTGTCTCTTACGCTGACACATGGCACGCATTAAGACGTCATGGTAAGGCCCCTGTTTACTGTTGGTCATAGATTTCAAGTGTAGTCTTGCTGAGTCCAAAAAAGAGAACCTATGCCGTAGATACAGCAGCAGCATACTACAGCAGGTGGTTGGGTCAGTTTGTCTGAACACTCCTATACTTAAATATTTTTCAGGATTTTTTAATGGCGGTTGACAAATGTTCCCATAAATTAGTAAATGTTGAAAATGTAAATTTTGATTATGTAGGAATCAAAAAACTAACTCAACCACAAGCTGAAATATTACGGGGTAGTTCAAGTGATCGTAATTTTGGTAAAAATATTGCGTGGAGACAAAATATGGCATCGAAAATCGTATTTACGTTTAATTAAAGGCAAGGAAAACTATAATTGAACTTTTACATTTTATTTTACAATTTGTACTTTCTGTGGACACCGACTAGAAGCTGGTCTTCTGAAATTAAAAATTCGAGCGTCGTATTGTGCCGTCTCGCTCACACCATAGCGTATAACAATGAGTGTGAAGTACTTCTTTGGTATACTCAGCAGACTCCCCTGAATATTTAACCACGGACAATGGACTAAAGACTTGTCACAATAACCTTATGATGGTTTTGAAAATATTGTTTTGTCTTTATCTATCATTTTTAAGCGACAGACAAAATCAGGCGCGTGACTGCTGCGCCTGATTTTGTGTCGCTTAAAAATGATGGCAGGGGGTGTACACTCCGCAGTTTAGGTACGACCAACCGCCGCTCCTGCCGGGCAGGATAATGGCAGTAGGTTGCCGCTCGCCTCGCATGCTGGCGTCGCGCGTTATGTATTTGTGTTACCTAGTTACTTAGCAACGAACAATGACTACTACAACCTTAATAAGTACGCGGTGACGTCGTGAACGGCCATGATTGAAACGGTTAAACTAAAAGAAGCGCTCTCACGGTTTATTTTTGCACGAATGCTTTGCGGGATGTGATGGAGTGGGGCTGTCGGCTATTATCGCTGTAGGTAAATATATCAGGAGCGAGCTAGATTGTGCTTTATGTGTACGCGGCTAGAGTTTTTATTTATTTAATCGACTCCAGAGAGAGAGCCTTCTGTAAGTCAGTACTATTACTTATTCTGTGCCCAAGGTTTCTTTGGTTTGGTAGGCATGCTCAAATATTCGGGAATAATTCTAAGTGACCCTGTTTAAGGGTCAGTCTCTAGTGCACGCCACCAGCCACGCCGGCTCTCCGCTAGCCGTACCCGCAGTTGATGTCGTGCTTGTACTTGGGGTCCTGCCCACAGAGGGGGATGACGCGGCCCACCACGGGGTTGTAGTACATGACGCAGGGCGGCGCCGTGGGCTCGTACAGCTGGTAGGGCCGGAAGGTGGGCCGCGGGCGCCGCGAGGGGGGCGGCCGGGTTTTCCGCGGCGGCTTGCGGGGGGGGCAGCTCAGCGGCCTCTCCGTCGTCGTGGTCGTCGTCATCGTCGTCGTCGTCGTCCTCTTCGTTTTCTGCCGCAGCGCGCGCCGCCTGGAGGGGAGCCGGGAGTCGCGTTTGCTTCGGGGCCTTACTTTGGGGGCGGAGTAGGTGGCGGGCTTGATCTCGACGAAGTCCTCGATGATGATGCGCTTGGGCGGCGGCGTGGGGCCCCCGGGCGCGGCGGTGGGGGCCTGCAGCCGCGCGCGGGTCTTCTTGCTGGAGCGCTCGCTCGCCTTCTGCGGACAGACACATGTCATGCTCTGACGCTCTAGGTGCTTGTCTCTGAAGACTAGCCTTGCATTCGAAGTGAAAAGCAGTGTGTCAAACTCGAGCATCAAACCCATTTTCCCCTCGACATGTCTATCCACCCTCGCCGTACCGGCGCCGGTGGCTATTGAACGTCTCGGATAAGATGGTTCGTTTTATGCTCTCGTTGTACAATCTACTATTTTGAGCATTAGTTAGCTGGTTTTGCTTCTAACACGACATATCAAACTGTTCTCGAAGACAACAGTTGAATTAATCGTGCACGGCACGCGACAAGTTGGTCGGTGACGGAACGGCCTACTGGACATACTATCATATGTTTCAATACATACAATATTTTTTGACAGATAGTTCCTATTACGGTCTTAGTATAATACGTTGTGAATGTTTTTACAAAATGCTTAATTCAAATTGTATAATATGAAGCTCCAAATCTATACATATAATAAAGCTGAAGAGGGTCGAAAGTCTGTACATGGAAGATATTTAAAAAAAAATAGGCTGGGAATACTTAGAATCGATAACAGAACACGTTCCAACAGTTTTTAGAATTTTTGTCTGTTTATCTGTTTGTCTGTATGTTTGTGCGCGCACACGTGAAAACGGCTGAACAGATTTTGTTGGAAACTTTACTAATCTGTTGAGAAAATCACAGGCCAGGTTATAGGCTACTTTTTATCCCGGAAAATTGCACAGTTCCCGCGGGATAGCGATGAACATGTCGAAAATGAACACAAAATCAGTCGCAACGTATATTGCTTCAGTATCATAGAGGTGCACTAAGGAAGGATTTTCAAAATTCCCACGGGATTTAAAATCGCTTATTATAAAAAAAAAAAAAAAATTACCAATTAAATGTCAGAATAGGGGTGTTAAGTGCCTGTTCAAATATGCATAGCAATATGTGACTTTTTTCAATAAAAGAGGTCTACGCGGACGAAGTCGCGGGCAAAAGCTAGTTTAAAATATTTATGTTGCTATGCCCTTGCAGGGTATCACATCTGTACTACTGATTATGATTTCCAGCTTTAAACTGTAAGGTGACTTGCAATAAATTATTATAATCTATTCTAAATATAAATATCTAAATATCATAAGACAAATTACACCAATTAACCCAATCCCAAACTAAGCAAAGCTTGTGCTATGAGTACCTACTAGGCAACGGATAAACATACTTATATAATGTAGATAAATATATACTTAAATACATACAACATCCATGACTCGGCACAAACATTCGTATTCATCATACAAACGTCTGTTCCTACCGGATTCGAACCCGGGACCACTAGCTTCCTAGTCAGGGTCACAAACCACTAGGCTATCCGGTCGTTTTCTATTCTAGTGAATGAATGAATGAATGTATATTCACAGTGTGCGCCGCAGCTTCCGCGTCGGGCTGCTCCGTCCGCTCGGCGTCGCGCTGCCCCCCAGCAGCAGCAGCCTCCGTGGCGGGCTGCGGGCGCGCGTCCGCCGCCAGCTCCAGCTTCTCCAGCACCTTGGGCTCGTGGTGGCCCAGCTGCGTCACGCGGTTCCGCTCGAACACGCGCCCGTTGTTGATCACCTGCGCGGCGATGCTTTGTTACAGGGACGTAGATATACCCTCTTATATCATAGGGGAAAGTGGTCACCATTCGTACACTTTTTAGATTTCATTTTTTATTTTTGACGTGACAACGTCTTATAAATTGGTTTGCCGGGTGACACTTCAAGAAACTGCGTTACGCTCCGCTCACGTTATGCGCTCACAATGAGAGCGAGTGAGAGGCACGCGTCCCTTCCACTCGGGCATGGTTAGCCCGCCTAAGAGCGAGAGAGACAGACATAAAAAGTGAAAGGCACGCGTCCCTTCCACTCGAGCACAGTTAGTGTTAAATATAATTCTTTGTATAAATAAATGTTTTAAATTGTTACTATTATTTCATCCTTCTTCCTACTATACGAATGAATATTCACATTAAAATTATTTTACCACTCAAAGTCGTTGTCACGTAAAACTTTCGCCCGTATACCGACTTTACAGGCAACCAATTTTTTTTTTATTTAATTGTCAAATTTAGCTAATTTATGTACCTAAGTGTAAAGTGTAACAAATATATTGTAGTGTGTTACAAAAAAGTCCGAAACTATTATGTCAAAATGTTAAAGAGTTATAGCCATTTTTCAACGATAAGGTGTGTGTACGAATGGTGACCACTTTCCCCTAAACTCTTTAAGGTGCGACCACACCGCCGCTTAGAAAACGGTGACGTTACGGAATCGCAACAAAATGTATGAAGAAACGGTGAGAAAACGTGACGCATACGACACGTCACTGCGTATACGCGGCGGTGTGGTTGGACCTTTATAGGCTTCTGCTAATTTAAAAATCGTTTGTCCTTGTCTGTCACTTTGACATTAAGTTTTCACAGATAAGGACAAAGGTTTGCTAAGTTAGCAGAAGCCTTAAGAGCGTTTATGAGTAAGGGGGATATCCGCTGCACGGTCGTTTTGGCGTCAGTTCGGTCCATCATAGGCAATGGATTGTAGATGTCAATACGCATTAGAACTTCGAGAAATCCTATTCTACTAATATTATAAATGCGAAAGTTTGTGACGATGTGAATGAGTGAGTGTCTCCACCACCCTCACTACCTAAGTTCATCCTTCATTACAAATTCGATTAGAAAATAAACTAAGTAACCGATAGATGGCTGCTGACGCGGCAGCCTGTCCACTAGTGGACACAAAGAGTGTCGTGTCGTGGTCTCACCCGTATGTTCTTCTCGTTGAGGATGGTGACGATGTCCCGCACGAAGCTGTTGTTGGGCAGCAGCCGGCGGTGCACGCAGTGGATGTCCACCTCCAGGTGCTCGCGCGAGTTGTTCATCAGCGTGCGCTCCACCACCAGGATGAACTTGTTCTTGTGGCTCTTCTGGCTCTTCTGTCACACAACCATGTTTAACGTCTGGCCCGCCAGTCATCACAACCACGTTTAACCTCTGGAGTCTAGACCGCCAGTCACTCAGTAGACACCCAGTGGAATGCCTCAAGCGTCATTAACGCTTAGCCAACATTTACACATACATACATACCGTCACGCCTCTTTCCCACAGGGGTAGGCAGAGACTACTTTGTTCCACTTGCTACGATCCTGACATACCTCTTTCGCTTCATCCACATTCATCAATCTCTTCATACATGCTCGTCGGTTTCGGGTACTCTTGACGTGGCCTTTTTCCAAAACGTCCCCAATTTGATCACGGAACGTCCGTCTAGGCCTTCCCCTCCCAACGCACGCATTCACATCCCATATAACATTTAATTTGAAATAAATCCTTTTACATACATCCTACTAATATTATAAATGCGAATGTTTGTGAGGATGGATGTTTGTTACTCTTTCACGCCAGAACGGCTTAATGGATCTGGGTGAAATTTGGAACAAAGATATATTATGGTCTGGAATAACACATAGGCTACTTTTTATCTCGGAAAATTGCGTAGTTCCCGCGGTATAGCGATAAACGAATTCTTTGCAGACGAAGTCGTGGACAACAGCTAGTACATACATTAATCACGTCTTTATCCCTTACGGGGTAGACAGAGCCCACGGTAAGACCTAAAGGCCTCCTTAGCAAATTATAGGCAGTGTGTTATCATTGGTTACTTACATAAGACATATAAAATAATCTTGTTTTTAGTATTTGTTATAGCAGCAATTAATAGAATACATCATCTGTGAACAACTGTCTAGCTTCACGGTTCATGCCTGGTGACAGACGGATGGACAGACAGATGGACGGACAGCGAAGTCTTAGTAATAGGGTCCAGTTTTTACCCTTTGGGTACGGAACCCTAAAAAAGACGGGTCTATCTCGCACGCACTCGTGCTAGCCTTGCAGGCATCCGTACTTACGAAACTAGGCGAAGTAATTCTGTCAAGTTCTTGGATATCTGCATGCTTACCTCATTTCCTTATTATAAATTAAACAAGGAACGCTTTTCGTTTGAGAACCTCACAACATAACACCCGTGCCAACACACAGAAACGTGAAAAACTGATGAAAGATGCAAAATGATTGTGTACACCGTAGGCAAGATCTGCCAACAAGCCGGGTATTTTTTGGAAATTGTTTAATACGGCTAATTGCAAACTTATTGTGGAATTATTCAGTTATTTAAATGTAATAGATGAAAAGCCGTGGTAGCCTAGTGGTTCGACCTGTGGCCTCTCAAGCAGAGGGTCGCGGGTTCGAATCCCGGGCTCGCATCTTGAGTTTTTCGGAATTCATATGCGAAATTACATTTGAAATTTGCCATGCGCTTTTCGGTGAAGGAAAACATCGTGCGTAAACCGGACCAATCCTCAATAAGGCTTAGTTACTTCTGGGTTGGAAGGTCAGGTGGCAGTCGCTTCTGTAGAAACTATACTTCATTTAATTTAGGATGAGAAACCACAAGAACTTTATATTGCGGCTCGTGAACTGTAATTTCTTTACGATTTGTACTAGAGTAACAATTGACGCCACGCAAATAAAGTGGCATTAAAACAATTTTATTTTGCGGCTGCCAAACTATTGCACTGTACTGTTTGCTAGGTAAGAAATAGTTGACCAGCCGCAATATAATTTTTTTTTTTAATTTATTTAATACAAAAAAAATATTACATTTTAAAAGCTTTAACAGCGGGCGAAAACTCAGCAGAGTTTATCTGCCGCTGCTGGTTACTCAAGTTGTACTCAATGTTATTGTGGTTTCTCATTCTAAATTAAATGAAGTATAGTGTTTACGCCAAATCTTGGGATTAGGTTGCCAAAGACCCCAGGCTCACTAAGCCGTGGCAAATGCCGGGAAAAACGCTACGAAGATGATGATTTAAATGTTAGATGAAGTAGACGCCGCAAGAGATGCACTGAAACTTGCAGTCGACGAAGATGATCCTGGTTGGTGCATGAGCTTAGATGCACCATTCCTTCTCTGTGACCATATTCCAGCTATTAACTAAGTTATGCCTTGTTTAATCTTTTCGATGCCAGCGACACATATCGGCACCGACGACCTATGTATTACGTCCATTACTTCAAAAGCAACCTTCGTTCAATTGACAACGTTTCATTTTTATAACACCTGAAATTTTATATGTGGTTCGAAAGCATTTTGCCTCCTGATCACTGTAATATGTTTATATAATTTTAATATCGCTTATTATAAAAAAAATAAAAATTAATTAAAAATATGTCCTAATTTTACCAAAACTACCACAGGATAGGTGAAACGCCTTTGCTTTTTTCATGAGAAAAAATAAGCGATCATAATTTTGTATTTTTGACAACTTCAAAGTACAAGGGGGGCAACTCTGTAATTCTATTTTAGAAGTTTGTTGCATACCTTCTCTCTCACTCTCAAGATAATTACTATTAGTATGAGCGGAACAGCACGAAGCGAACCTCGAAAATTGAATATTGGAGAATGGGGCCTGACATTGACAATTTGAAATTAACGTCAGTTTTTTTTTCTATAGAGAAAAGACAAAGGGATAAGTGTGTATTCTGTGATAGTATCGGAGTTACGCCTTTTTAGAATAAGCACAAATTAATAAATTAATTGTAAATTAAATACAAGCCCTAGCGAAAAAATTAAACTGTCAGCATGTTCATCTTTTCAAACAAAATACAGAGAACCATTAAAATTATAGGCTCAGAAATATGAAATGTTGTCAATTGAGTTTAGGTTCAACTTAAGGCAACGCAATAAAATCTGGCGTATGGGTGACGTCTCTTGTGCTTGTGGCGGCGAAATGGTTAAACTTACAAGAAAAATCCAGCAAGTAGAGCAGTGTCGATGAGAAATTTAAGTTGCATTACATTGCGGCGCTGGTTCGACGACTTCTAATCCGTTCGCATGACGGCCCGGCAATGTAATGAAACTTGCTGGATTTTTCTTATAACGTAACACTTAACATATAATGACCAGTCTTTATCCCTTACAGAGTAAATAGAGCCTAGGGTAAAAAAACTAATCTTGCAAGTACAAACTGGGCTTTAGTTTACGATTATATAAGCTTTTCGTATCTTGCAATTCTAACTCCTCTGTAGAGGACAGATTGACTTGAAATTTTGGTATAATGTCGAATGACTGGTGACCTTAACACGTCAACGGCTGCCCCCAACACATCAAAGGCTGACCCCAACTCATCAAAGGCTGACACCCTCACGTAACGGATGACATCAACACGTCAACGGCTGCCCCCAACACATCAACCGCTGTCCCCAACTCATCAAAGGCTGACACCCTCACGTAACGGATGACATCAACACGTCGACGGCTGATTCTCAACACGTCAACGGCTGACACCAACACTTCGACGGCTGGCATCGGCAACACCCGCTCGAATCCAAGTCAGGAGAACCCATAAAGGATACGCAGGAAGGAAGAGCACTCGTGCAATGAAACAGTGCGTGTGTTGTTTGCGTTTATTGGTTAGTGGTGGTGTGGCGGTCAGCTGACCTTCTTGCGGCGCGGGCCGCGGCGCTTGTGACGCGCGCGCCGCGCCGGCGCCGCCTCCATCGACATCAGCGACCGCGACTTGCGGCTGCGAACGCAAACCTCATCAGATGAGTCATCGTCCTAACAACATCTACCGCGGAGTTAGGGTGCGACCACACCGCCGCGTATACGCAGTGACGTATCGTATGCGTCACGTTTTCTCACCGTTTCTTCATACATGTTGTTGCGATCCCGTAACGTCACCGTTTTTTAAGCGGCGGTGTGGTCGCACCCTTAAGAGGGTGCATTCCTGCTGAGCTCGCAACGTCGCATTTTTGGTGCTATTTTACGATTATTTCACGAAAATTGAATGAAAGTTTCAGATGTCCGTCTGTAGTGCACTTCGTTTTTAGTGTATTAATGTGTCCAATGCAATGATTAATCGTGATGGACTTTTATTTTCGTATTAAAGGGATAAAATACTATATCTCGTTTAATCTAACTATCTAACCAATATTATTGTAAATGCGAAAGTATCGATGGATGGATGTTTGTTTGTTACTCAATCACGCCAAAACAGCTCCACGGATCTGGATGAAATTCGGCACATAGATAGAGAAAAGTCTGGAATAGCACATAGGCTACTCTTTATCCCGGAAAATTGCGTTGTTCCCGCGGGATAGCGATAAACGAATTCTTTGCAGACGAAGTCGCTGGCAACAGCTAGTAAGAAAATAAAACTCCATCACGATCAATTCTTGATACACTAAAAAAGCAGTGCTCTACAGACGCACATTTTTTGAAACTTTCGTAATCGTAAAAAAACACCAAAAATGCGACGTTGCTAGCTTAGTAAAGATAAACGCTCTTAAGTCTTTAACCCTGGTCCGTGCAAGTAATAATAATAATAATAAAAGAATTGACCCTAAGGCGCTATATTCGCCTTACGTGTAAACTGTTTTTTGATAATAATGTTATACCTTTTATTTTTGTGATTAAGTGTTTACTCATTACACACATACTCACGTACATTTCAAGGAAAAAGAAACAACGTACGGAAACTGGTGTTTAAAAAAGTCAATTATAAGCTTATGTGTGTATGTGTGTCGCTTACCGTTGTCGCTTGAGCATCTGCAGCCGCTCCTCCTGGTCGGCGGTCAGCAGCCCGGCTGCAACAAGCCAGCTTTGAAATACAACTGAAGGGAACGATCTACTGAAATTTTGCAACAGCAAAAAACAAGTAATCTATCGTAACTCTTGCAACGAACCGCTAAGCTTATGGATGAGACGCGATTTATTTAGTTTTTACCGACGACCACAGAATAAGTTTTTTTTTGTCATAAACTGACCAGCGATGGACCTTTAGTTATAGTACTAATACAGAAAGCTCTCTCTCTGGAGTCGATTAAATAAATAAAAACTCTAGCCGCGAACACATAAAGCACAGTCTAGCTCGCTCCTAATATATTTACCTACAGCGATAATAGCCTACAGCCTCACTCCATCACATTTCCCGCAAAGCCTTCATGCAAAAATAAACCGTATCACTACGCGAGAGCGCTTCTTTTAGTTTAACCGTTTCAATCATGGCCGTTCACGTCACCGCGTACTTATTACGGTTGTAGTAGTCATTGTTCGTTGCTAGGTAACTAGGTACACAAATAACGCGCGACGCCAGCGTGCGAGGCGAGCGGCAACCCACTGTCATCATCCTGCCCGGCAGGCGCGCCGGTCGATCGTACCTAAACTGCGGAGTGTACATCCCCTGCCACGACGGACGGAACGGAACGGAGACGGTTTGCGTTCAGGGTTAGAGGTTTGTGTGGGTGTTTGTCAGAATCATTTCGCTCACCGTGTCCGGCGGCGTACTCGCCGTAGTCGAAGCTCCACTGCTGCGCGGGCACGGCGCGGCAGGAGCGCGCGGCCGCGTCCCCGCCCCCCGCGGCCCCCGCCCCCGCCGCCAGGCACAGCCCCGACTCCACGTGCTGCAGCTGCTGCGTCGCCGGCAGGTAGCGCCATTGCTGCGCCACAACAACGACTTACAGCCTTATTCATAAAAAGTTAGAGGCTCGTTATAGGACCGATGCAAAAAAACATGATTCATAAACGTCTGTTAGCGCTAATCAGTCCATCGAAGCTTCGTTGAGTCTTCCGAAAATTAGCGGACCGTAGACCCTCCTTTATCTCTCTGCTAACTCACAAAATGGCCGCCACAAATGTGAACAGCCGATTTTGGCAAGAGCAAAACCATACGCAAGACAGTTTTTTTTTTGTTTTTAAGTTTATCCCCTCCGGGAAAGGTTAAGGAAACTAGATCCACACAGCCTCGTCTGTCGTGTTAGGCCGAACCCATGCTTTCGGTTTCCCGCTTATTCGCTGCTACTGCTGTCAAATTCTTTTTTTTAATTTACTATAAGGCCATTTTTGGTCAATGATTTGTCAAGGTGGCCAACATAACGCGTCTAATCCATACATCAGCAGCTCATTAGTTAACAGACTGCTAGCGAGCGTTTATGAATCACACTTCTTAACAACCGTCCAATAAGCGAAGCGAAGGATATCAGATCCTCTAAGAGTTCGATTTTTGAAGTGCTTTTTGTTGAGTCGTGGAGCGAAACTACTAGGGCATCAGCACATAGTTAGAGGTCTGTCAATATAGATAATATGTACGTTTTTTTTGTAAGCGGCCAGTACGGTACGCGTCTTAAGCGTCATGGAGGTTACAACATTAAAATCTAATCTAAGCTGCTGTTTTCACTTCTGCCGGCACTCCCGGAATGCTACCAGTCGCTTTTTTTGTAATATTTACGGCTTTACCCCGACAAACAAAACAGGATAGCAAGTAAATAATCTACACATCTGAACTACGTTAAGATAAGGCAATGGTAAGTAAAGAAAAAATCGAATTAGCATCACTTCTTCTTACCTAAGACCTTAAACAAACCACAAACTACGCAAAACATGTTATTATACTAACTAAAATCAGAACTCACTCGCTCTCATCGCGTCTACTCTTTAGTAACTAAATCTACAAGTTAATAAGTTGAACTACATCCCGACTACAACCAAACAGCCAGAGCCTCTAGTGTAAGTTTTTGCATATAAAAACGTCTCGAACGCGTTTACGTAAACGTCTAAATTACTATGAAAAAATTGGCAGCGCCACTCTCGGATCGAAACGACAACAAACTGTTCTCATAGTGTTTGACATTTTAACGCAAACGCGTTCGAGACGTATTTTGTGACCGAAAACCTACACTAAGTATACTGTTACCTAAACTAACACTCGAACTAGTTATTTCAACACAGAAAATTAAAACTCAAAACTCAAACTTACCTGGCGTGTGTTTTTTGTTGCCCTTCGTATTCTTCCATCCTTTACAACCGAATAATGCAACTGTCTTACCCCCTTATTCATAAACGCTCTGTAGGCTTCTGCTAACTTAGCAATCGTTTGTCCTTATCTGTCACTTTGACATTTACCTTTCACAGTTAAGGACAAACGATTGCTAAGTTAGCAGAAGGCTATAGAGCGTTTATGAATAAGGGGGTTAGAATCTGTCTTTTATGAAGTTAACTTTACCCACACACACACATAAAGTCCTCTATAATACGTTCAGAACCCGTACGTAACGACCAGCATCACAGCAATGTTGTTATAGCGTCATAACGACGCCGAAATCGATATCATAATGAAGTTGGTTAATTTCGCTTCCGAACTTATCTTAGAGTACTTATAATTGTGTTTGTAGATAAAATATTGTATGCAACTGTACATAATTAGGCTTTAAAAAGTGTTTAAGGACCCTCATTATGTATCAGTTACATAAACTACTATTTGTCAATTTCTCCAATTACATACTACCATACAGTTGAAACATCCTACTAATATTGTAAATGCGAAGGCTCGTGAGAATGCATGCATAAATGTTTGTTGCTCTTTAGAACCAGAGCGGTTGAACAGATCTGGACGAAATTTTATGCATAGATTATAGTCTGAAAAAGCATACAGACTCTTTTATATCCCGGAAAATTGCAGATAGAATTCCTAAAACACACGTGTGCTCTTATTATGAAACTCTCCATCGGGTCGTTTCATAAATAAAACCACACTCGTATTTTAATGCCTTTCATTATGATACGTCACATAAACTACTATTAGATTCGTGCCGAGAAACAGAATGTACGGAATACGTAACTAAAGGAGGTCCCGTAAATTACGACCAAATTAAGAAGGAGGGGGGGGGGATACGTTGAAAGCTCATCCGCCAAATACAGAAAATTTACGTTCATAAAAGTGTCAAAAAGAATCCTACTAATATTATTAAATGCGAAAGTTTGTGACGAAGTGAGTGAGTGAGTGTGTATGTTTGTTCCTTCTTCACGCTAAAACGACTGGACGGATTTGGATAAAATTTGGAACGAAGATAGCTGGTACCCTACATTGAAACATAGGCTACTTTTATCCCGGAAAATTGCATAGTTCCCGCGGGATAGCGATAAACATGTCAGTTGCTAATTCTACGCGGACGAAGTCGCGGGCAGAAGCTATCTAAATATATAAAAGAAGAAACTGACTGACTGACTGACTGACTGACTGACTGACTGACTGACTGACTGACTGACTGACTGACTGACTGACTGACTGACTGACTGACTGACTGACTGACTGACTGACTGACTGACTGACTGACTGACTGACTGACATATCAACGCACAGCCCAAACCGCTGGTTCTAGAGATTCCAAATTTGGCACGTAGGTTCCTTATAAGGTCTAGGGGTGCACTAAGAAAGGATTTTTCAAAATTCGACCTCTAAAGGGGTTAAATGGGGGTCCAAAGTTTGTATGGGGAAACAAGATTAGTTTGACTATTTTATTCGAAACTTCACAGGAGTAATCCTAACGATAAATGAGTAAATACCTGTTTTAGGTTTTTTGAAAATTCAACCCCTAAAAGGGGATAGGGGGTGACAAAGTCTGAAAATCAACGTGGGTATTATTATTATTATATTATAGTGGGTAGTATTGTTTGTACGGTTTATCGGGTCGCTGATTACGAAAAAAACAACACACATACCTACCTGATACACACACACACACACACACACACAAACACAAATTTCCACGGGAACGGGAAAAAACGGGATTTATTATATTCGATTCCGAGTGACCCTATCTCAGTAACTATCTATACATATAATAAAATTGTATACTTAATAAATATAGACTTCAAATTTCGTACACAAGTAGATGATTACAAAACTAAGAAAATAATTTCAGGATTTTTGGAAATTCTCACGGGATAAGGAAAAAACGGGATTTATACATTCAGTTCAACGATATCCTAGGAACTATAATTACTAGACTTCAAAATTTGGCATAGAAGTAGGTGATTATAATAGTAAAAAACAGTTATAAGGATTTTCGAAAATTCCAACAGGATAAGGAAAAAACGAGATTTATATTCAGTTCTACGGGATCGAATTTTCGTTTTAATGATCGTAGAAAACTGAAATTTGGCCTTCAGGTTCCTTGGGGAGTATTGGGGAGCACTACGAAAGAATTTCCCAAAATTCTGACGGAAATGAACGGGAAAAAACCGGATTTTTTGTTATACTGCAGTGCAGGTTGTAGAAAACTGAAATTGGACATATAGGTTGCTTGGGGAGTGTAAAGAAGCATTTAGAGAGGACTTTGCAAAATTCCCACGGGAACGGGAAAGACGGGATTTTTCGTTTTACTGGTCGTAGAAAGCTGAAACTTTGCATGTAGGTTGATTGATGTGTGTAGGGAAGCACTAAGAGACAATTTCCTGAAATTCCCACGGGAACGGGAAAAACGGAACTTTTCGTTTTACTTGTTGTAGAACGCTGAAATTCGGCATTTAGGTTGTTTGGAGAGTATAAAGAAGCATTAAGAGAGGAATTTCCAAAATTTCCACGGGAACGGGAAAAAACGGGATTTTTCGTTTTACTGGTCGTAGAAAGCTGAAATTTGGCAAGTGGGTTCTTTGGGGAGTGTAGGGAGCATTAAGAGAGCATTTCACGAAATTCTTACGGGAACGGGAAAAAAACGGGATTGAAATACTCCTGGTACACACAAGCGAAGCCGTGGCCAAAAGCTATTTGTCAATAAATGAAGTCTACGCGGACGAAGTCGCGGGAAAAAGCTAGTTATTCATAAAGATGCAAAACTTAAACAAAGAAGCAAAATCGAAATATCTCGAAAACAGTGACACTTTAACTAAGGTAGTCTATATTCGGTAGATGCGCTGCCCACGTATCTCTAACTTCGGTTTATCCTACTACGTACGGGTCCCTTGCGTAAAGCCTCGAATACACATGCCTGTAGCTGGCACACTTGCATACCAGCTCCTTGCACGTGCCAGCTACAGGCATGTGTATACACTAACTGGCATGCCTGTACCTGGCAAGCCAGTAAACTGCAAGCAATGGGGAATATGCATTAAAAAAATTATCACATTTCTTTACAAAATATGAAAATATAGTAAAAAAGATGACAAAAAGTGAAATTAAAAGTAAAATCGGTCAAGAAACACGGAAAAGAGTTTTAAACTACTGATTAGTCAGCGATTAGAGAGAGAGATCCGATTTGACATGTGACGTCATTTGTCACAACGCCCATATAAACTCCATATTAAAATTCCGTTTTTCTAGAAATTGATAGAGGCAAATCTTTGATAGCTTAAAACTCGGTTATTTTTACAGTTGTTTGAAAAATATTTTTTTCATATTGTTTATAACATAAATGAGCTTCTTTAGAAAGCCATGAAAAATATCATGAATATTCCCTATTTGATTTACTGGCATGCAATTAAGGGAGGGCACGCGGGGGGCTGCGAAACTGGCATGAGTGAACGCATGCGACAGCTACAGGCATGCCAGTACGCAATGCAAAGACGTCAATTGCATGCAAGTCTAACTTGCAAATGTTTTCAGTGTGCCAGTTACTTCTACATGCCAGTAACTAATATGCAAGCTACTGATCCGTTTCACTGGCATGTGTACGTAATGGCGTAATGGCTACAGTGTGTGTACCTGCGCGCGCTGCTTGCCGCACGTCACCATGATGAGCGTGCGCGCCTCGTCCTCCGCAGACTCGTCCGCGCTACGCCTGCCGACAACACACCGACACGTTAATAGCTTACTTTCCGCCCGCGTGGTGTCGTGTCTGGCGGCGACTGACTGTACAGCAGCTCGTGCATAAAATTAAATTATTTCCCTAGGGAGTAAAGTGGTACTTTCCGCCCTCGCGGCGCAGTGCGACTGACCGTGTGTACTGGAGCTCGACGCACTTCTCCTCGTCGCGCAGCTGGCCGTCCAGCGAGAGCGAGAGGTACTGCGTGGCGGAGAGCGAGCTGTGGCACGGGTACAGCCCCAGCGGCGCCGCCTCCTGCTCGCGCTGCATCGTGTCCAGGCACAGGCCCGTCGACGGGTTCTGCACTCTAGCGACACCACAAAATACTACATGATACATCTAGGGCGGTAAAATGAAGGATGACTCGATGACAATGACGACATGGTATGCAAGCCAAGGAAAATCAAAATGATTTAAATTCTATATCACATCTCGCTTACGATCAGACGTGATCGTGATCAAACACATATTAAGCATAAAAGATAAAGAAAATTCCACGGCGGCTCATTCATGTAGATGGGGAAAATCAAACAACGTTAATAATATGACTAAATGATTTGAATCGAATATCGTCAAACTCTCTTATTCATATCCGGGCGAATATTCAGCGTTTTTTCGGCGTTTTTTTTCGTCATTATCGTCTCAGCACATACCATTAAAAGAGATGATGCTGAGGCTTAACTTTTTATGACAACGAAACACAGTATCGATGCTGCATTTAGCTTGTCCAAAGTTGTTGAGGCTCGTCCTTCTATTAGGATACTAATCGTGGGACGACAATGACACATGAACCGAGCGGTCGAAACGCTTGAATATTGGCCCACCTCTGTCCTAGACTAGTCATCTAATCACAGTTGTGTTTGGTTTTTTTACCCGCCCATAATGTACTATTATGCACCGACCTGCCGTAGGCGCTCACGTCCCGCACGGGCACGAACTTCTCCTTGTACACGTTCTCGAGGTACCAGCGGAAGCTCTTGCAGCGCAGCTTCTCGCGCAGCACGCGCCGGTGCGTCACGTCGCCGATTATCGGGTTCTTCTGCGCAACACACACACACACACTCACTATCAACTAACCTACGAGTGAAGTAAGTAAGTGAACCTTATGTTGTCAGTATTCCGAGTTCTCGCACGAAGCGCTTCGCTTCATCTTTTATACTGCGGACTGCTAGAGTGGAATGCGCTTCCGTCGTCTGTCTTTCCGGATAAGTATAACCTTGGACTATTCAAATCCAGAGTGAACAGGCTGTTACTGAACCAGTGAGCTACATCTTCGGCCTCATCTGCACCAACCATCGGGTGAGTTAGAGGTCAATCGCTGCTCAGTTTATAATAATAAAAAAAAAAGCCCGAGAGCTCCTCTAGAACGACATTCGGGTTTCGGGCAAGGACCGGAACCGGTTACCATTAAAGGGGTATTGGATAGGGTATTTTATAGAACTAGCTTCTACCCGCGACTTCGTCCGCGTAGAAGTAGCAATAGGTATGTTTATGGCTATCCCGCGGGAACTATACAATTGACAACATTTCATTTTTATAACACCTGAAAATGTATATATGGTTCGAAAGCATTTGTGCCAAAAGTGACAATGAAAAATTTCTACGGAAATGTATAAACAAACTATCCGAACCAACTGTTCAAATATTTCGGAACTTAAAAATAAATATCATGGGACAAATTACACCAATTGACCCAGTCCCAAACTAAGCAAAGTTATGTATGGGTAGGTACTAGGCAACGGATAAACATACTTATATAATGTAGATAAATACATACATAAATACCTACAACATCCATGACTCGGGCACAAACATTCGTATTCATCATACAAAATGTCTGCCCCTACCGGGATTCGAACCCGGTATCTCTAGCTTCATAGTCAGGGTCACTAACTACTAGGCTATCCGGTCGTCAT
The DNA here is from genome assembly GCA_963854515.1 of Pandemis heparana. Taxonomy (NCBI): domain Eukaryota; kingdom Metazoa; phylum Arthropoda; class Insecta; order Lepidoptera; family Tortricidae; genus Pandemis; species Pandemis heparana. The sequence goes on from OY978034.1 coordinate 8,745,223, forward strand.
AACTATTTAGACATTATTATGTCAAAAATAAATCTCCCTAGGGTGCTATAGTTATTTGTGTCACAAGGGAGCAAAATGATGTATTTACGGCGAGGGCGCTACATTGAATCCAGAATGTAGCGAAGGATTGTACAATAGAATTCTGAGCGTAGCGAGGGATTCTAAAGTAGAATCTAGAGCGTAATGAGGGATTCAAGTACTAACGCCCAAGACGAAAATAATTTTGCTCCCGAGTGGCTCATACAACTTTTCACACCGAATATTAAAAAACTTAAAAAAGAATTCTAAATATATATAGAGCATAGAAAATGACGTGGTTTTACAACTATCAACTTCAAGAAATTGCATTTGCAAAAAAACACTTACAAAAGCCTTGAACAGAAAAGTTGCACTTTGATCCCTCTCGACAGGGACTTTATTTTGTGAATGAGAGGTGGGGTAAAATACTAGTGTCGAGACTCACGCGCAGGTCGGGGCGGTGCAAGTAGAACAGCTCCGCGTACTCGTCCATCCACACTTCCGCCATGCGCGCCGTGTTGATGCCTGAACATAAAGCGCGTCTAGTCCACAATAGTAGTTTATGCAACTGATACATAATGAGGTTCCTTAAAACAGGAGTGTGGCTTTATAAAACGAGCCTTGGCAAGTTCTATAGTAAGAATAATAAGGCGAGTGTTGTAAGGGCTAATTATTTGCAGTTGCATACAATATTCATTTACACACATATAAATAAATAAATATATAATAACCCCTCTATTCATAAACGCTTTGTAGGCTTCTGCTAACTTAGCAATCGTTTGTCCTTATCTGTCACTTTGACATTTTTCCTTTCACAGGTAAGGACAAACGATTGCTAAGTTAGCTTCTGCTAATAGAGCCTATAGCGCTTTTATGAATAAGGGGGTAAATATTTATACTCGTAAATACCTACCCTAAGTTGGGTTCAGAAGAGGAAAAAACTTCATGATATCGATTTCAGCATTCGAAACTATCAAGTCGAAAGTATCATTCGATTTTGCGAATGATTAGCAAAAAATTTTGCACCAAACAATAGCTACTTACACAATGTTAAATTTACATCCCTCGTTGGGTAACGCCCTGGACACTGGGCCCACACACACACCACACGAAATGCCACTCGAAAGTGGTGAAAAAATGTACTGAATAGAAATTATTTGTACCAATTTCGAATGATACCTTACCTTACCTTACCTTAAAAGCATAGCACATCAATCGAAAGTGACCGGTATACATTGCCGCCCTAGGGTGGTAAAGGCGCGCTTACCGTGCGTGTCGGAGTTAGCAGGCATCCCGTAGGGGTGGAAGGCGCGGAACACGTGCCCCACGCGCGAGCACGGGATCGTCTCCAGCGTGCCGCCGCCTGCGCAACACAAACACTCATTCTAGTCTAACTATAATATTATAAATGCGAAAGTATGGATGGATGGATGGATGGATGGATGGATGTTTGTTTGTTTGTTACTCAATCACGCCAGAACGGCCTGACGGATCTGGATGAAATTTGGTACATAGATAGAAAAAAGTCTGGAATAGCACATAGGCTACTTTTTATCCCGGAAAATTGCGTAGTTCCCGCGGGATAGCGATAAACGAATTCTTTGCAGAATAAGTCGCTGGCAACAGCTAGTACTTTATATTCCGAGGGTGGTGAAATAAAGAATGTGCCAGATCGTAGGAACTTGTCGCACGAGCTAAAGGCGAGGGCGATAAACATGCGAACTGAGGCTTCCTTTATCACCGCCCGACGGTACACAATATTATGTCTTCCCCTGGCTAGGTAGTGGAAATTACCGCTCGCGTAGCGGGTAATAAATTGCTACATTATCGTGATACTGGTATGTCAACAGGATTGTGGATTTCAAAACAACCGAATTTGCTGCGATACGCATCAATATTTTGTGATACGGATCGAGATAATATTGACCTTATCCACGTCATTTATGAGAATCGAATCAATACAATGGCCTGACATTGCCCGGATCGGGACTTGTCTTTGCCCAGGGACACTATAATCCTATTTATATTATAAATGTGAAAGTTTGTGCGTTTGTTACTCCTTCACGCTAGAACGGGTGGATGGCTTTGAATCAAATTTTTGGCCATCTTAAAAACAATGAGGAGATATACACCCCCTTGCAAAAAAATCGGGCACCGATGGTTTTCCAGATTTTCAGGCGTTAAAGCTTAGAAAGTAAGCTTTTATGCACATAAAATACAAAAACCATGGGTGCCCGTTTTTTTTGCTAGGGGGTGTATAAACCAGCTGTTTCGTGCGGCTTGGTCCAAGTTCCACTTTAGTCACAGCGGGGTCAAACCACTCTAAATCGACATTAATAAATAATGAGTGCAGTGGTGTGCGGTGCTGACTCACACTGCCACACGCGGAAGCTCATCTCGAGGTTCTCGCCGCCCCAGCCGGTCATCTGCTCGTCGTAGGCGCCCAGCTCCCAGTAGTACGCGCGCGACACCGCGAACAGACCGCCCGCCATCGTCGGCGACCTACAACAAACTACTATTACACCACTGTACCATAATGAACAACATTACACGTTGGTAGCCATACTTGACATATTTCGAGCTGTTCCTAAATGACAGGACACTAAAAAGAATCATAACAGTGTGTCCGTTGTTACAACTACACTCAGCGGCATGTTTAGCGGAACATTTTTTTTTCTGGTCAAACATTAAGTATGCGTTATGCTTTATGCTCATTTTTGAAGTGATAACTTCCTATGGGAGGGTAAACCGCTTCGTAACGTAACGCGTTACGGCGCCAGTCTGGCTTCCCTTTGACGCATACGGCAGCGGTAGGCAGGCTCTTCCTCTCTCACTCTAACCCGCAGCGCTAGTCGTATTTCGGACAGACTCTTCCCTCTGTCTCTACTCAGTGCTTAGTGTGCGATAGACAAATACTGTTAGTAACTTATATTACCCGCAAGCATATTTGTTTGCTTTGCTGACTGTAATTACTTGCAGTCAGTGGCGTAACAATGAGTCATTTCCCATCATCCGAACTAGCTATCCGACCCTATAAGCTTATTACGCAACTCGCTCCCAATCACCATCGTGTTAATTTTGACAGTTATTGTAGGAATGTGACAGCTAGCTGATTCCGATGCCAATTCTCAGCCCCATCCATGAACTGTCAAAATGAACACGATGGCGATTGCGAACGAGTTAGACAATAAGCCTACTGGTCAGATATTGTGAATTTAATTTACGTCGATTTTTATGCAGATTTATAAAATAATAATAATAATAATTGATTTGATTTGCAAAAGGCCACGGGTTCCTCCTTGCTATACGGGGCCTGTGTCGTGGTGTAGTGTGGACAAACCACCGCTCCACTACTATACAACAAAACTGTATCATTTTCTAAAGTAGGGGGACGAATAAAGCACCAAACCGAGCCTGGCGTCTTACTGAACGCCTGGCGACCCTGCCAGTACAGTGCGGCTTTGGCGTTGCACTTATTTTATTTTATTTTACATCATAACTAGGAGTCGAAGCGGTTGCAATGGCCGAAATCGGTCGGAAGTATCATCATCATCATCATCACTATAAAAAATACGTACTTAGTACTTACACATGTAGAGTTAGAGCAGTATACTGACCATGTGGGCGCGATGTCGGAGCCGCGGCGCCGCTTCTCCCGCTCCGGCACGTCCACCCACGTGAAGTGCCCCACGAACGTGAACCCGCCCACCTGCACGCACACGCACACGTTACGCAGGCAATACAACACGACACGACCACTGACAGACTCCCACAACAAAGAGCAGAAAACGGATGACCAAATATGGTTATAAAAAACAAGATTTTTCCATTGTAGATAGTTTTTCTTGATGGTGTTATCATTGCATTACATATCATATTTACCAAAAAATCAATCCAGCCACTAGAAGTGTTTGTAAACTTAGATACAAGGCATTCACTGGCAGCCTTCATATGTGGGTCGTCTTCAAGTCCCGGTCACGCACATGTGCGTTAGAATGACTGCTAAACTGACAGTGGCACTGGACGAGCAACACAAAAACGTATTTAAAGAAAGAAAGAAAGAAAAAGTTTATTTATGACAATCACAGTAATTAAAAAACAAAAACATATTAAAAGCTACATAAAATTGACATAAAATTATTTATTATTTTTTATTATTTGCCATGTTCAAGATGTTCACGTCAAAATTTAGACAGTTGCGATGGAAGTTGGCGCCCGTTTATATTAATTTGTACTCTTTATTGTCGGAGTCTGTTAAGGGTGCGACCAAACCGCCGCGTATACGCAGTGACGTGGCGTATGCGTCACGTTTTCTCGCTGTTTCTTTATACATTTTGTTGCTATTCCGTAACGTCGCCGTTTTTTAAGCGGCGGTGTGGTCGCACCCTAAATACCCTAATAATATAATTCTCTTTACAATGTTGAATACGCATCAACTTTAGCGTGAGTTACACAAAGTTACAAAAGCAGTAACCATAACTATAAATTTAGACACATATTTCATAGGTTTTCTATCAAATATACGTCAAATCGTCAGTTTTGATTATTGTTATAGTAAAGTAACTTAGTGCACCTCACACATACTACTCTGTGTACATACGACTCAAATTTCTTTAACGTTATTTCCGCAGCGCACGACACCGCGCATACCAATGCGACCGGAAAGTCCTCGCCAAAGCCGGAATGCCTGTGTTAATTCATAGAGTATTCTGCATTGCCTTTATAATTAATTATAGCATATACAATCCATTGGATTACATTTTAAACACGTTTCCTTTTCTTTAATGAAAAATTAATTATTTTTGCTCAATAAATTAAAGTTTCGATTATTTCATTTTCTTATCGAAACTGAAACTAAAAGACAATGCTAAGAGGTAGCCTTTGTATGGTACCGTCCGGGGGCATAAATATCGAGACAGCCGTCATGTCAAATTTATGTATCAGAATCACCGACCTTATTGTTTGTGTCATAAAGGTCTAGGTGCTTTTGACGTCGCGGTAACGTACATTAACATTACATATATTTATGCCCTTGACAGTTCCTACGTTTTTCCATGATACTAGTAAATGTCATAATATAATTGCCAGACTCCGGTGTGGTATGCGGCATGCGGCAATTATTAACTTCCAAAACTCACAAACTTCAAACCGAATACTCAAAGTAAGCCAAGTTAGTAGTACTCTCTATATCTACTAAGCTAGTTAGTACTAGTATACTATAACTAATAATATCTAGGTTTAGTGAGGTGATCTACCGAAACTATCAAGCTAGAAGGCTATATGCAGTTCCCGAAATCCCAGAAAGATAGTCCAAATCACAACAGTATGTGACGTAGAGTGAGTCACACCAAGCTACTTTAAAGCCGGGTTCTCTGCGAGCTGTAACCGTAACCGTAACTGCTGCACTGCACGTTACAGTAACCATAACCAAAAACCCAAGTGTGACGCGGCGGTCGCTCGTGGCCCGTCCACACTAGGGTTTTTGGTTGCTTAACAATAACTGTAACTACAACCGACGATATTGACCAAATTTACGTCAATATCGTCGGTTAAGGTCAAAGTTATTGTTATAGTAACTTGGCGCAACTCACACAAGTGTTGTCATTTTATTTGTACTAGGTATAGCAGAAGAGATAATAAGATGTCATTTTTGTGATTGTGTTGTTGACAATATAGCATTGTAGACAAGTTGGAAGGTTACAAAATAGGAGTTCATTTTAACCAAATTTGAGTGTGTGACGTATATACCTCCGAGATCTAGCAACTTTAGAGCTAAAAGTGATTCATTTAACCCTTATAGCCAACACTTCGATGGTTGCCAAAAACGTGACGATCTTAACTGGTTTATATTATAACGAATATGATTCCGCTCTCATGTTTGTCATTTACTTCCACAATCTATATCCACAACCAAAGTATTAATCATATACCCCCGTATTCATAAACGCTCTATAGGCTTCTGCTAATTTAGCAATAGATTGTTCTTTGCTGTGAAAGATAAATGTCAAAGTGACAGATAAGGGCAAACGATTGCTAAGTTAGCAGAGGCCTACAGAGCGTTTATGAACAAGGGGGATAGTGTTAGCCGCGCATGCTTCTTTCAACTAAAAACTACCGAGTCACCACTCCATAGGTAATATACAAAGGTTATTCACGAATTTTTCACCATCCATTTCTCATCTTTCATCATGTAATATTTTAAAAATAAGTGCTTATTTATTTATACGCTGACTTTTCTTCAACCACGGTTATACTTCATTTTTATAGCAATTCTTATAGCTATTAGTAAAAAGGGTCAATTTTTTAAATTCCACTTTCTAAACATCAAGAGACAATTAAGAGACATGATTGTATGAGGCAGGCAGTTTAGGACAACGCATTCCTCTTCAACGTGTTAGTATCTACTCTTTACTGGTTAATTAGAATTACTAAGGTCACGTTAGAGTTAACGATAATGTTTAAGTAGCTTTAGGCTTAAAACCACAAAATTTTATAATACTTTTTTCACTAATACCCCTAATTTTCAAATTACCATGGGCTCATATGTAATACCTAAAAATACCTGAAAAGTCAAAATGTCTCTTGTAAAAATTTGATATTTTAGGTATTTTTAAGTATTATGAGCCCATGGTAATTTGAAAATTAGGGGTATTAGTGAATAAGGTATTATGTAATTTTGTGGTTTAAGCCCAAAGCGTTTAAGTAGTATGTATATGTCAACAATCACCTGCATATTACAAACAAGCAAGTATTTGACATTTCATGATGCTTAAAATTGCTAGGTTTGTTGCTAAATAATGCTTGTTTCCACCACCTTATTCTACAAACAAATGGCATTCGTTTGATGCAGTTCTTCAAGTTAGTAGTCCAACGAACACAGGTTAATATAGCTTCTTCCTCCACCTTCATTCTAAAGCAACCAGCATTCTCGGCAGTGGCGTAACTATAACGTCATCAGAAGCGTTCTTCCTTAGTAAGAAGTGCGTCATCGTCCCTTCTGTGGTCTACGGCAAGCCAGTTAAAGGCCCCGTAGAGCTAGGGGCCCGTGGCATATTGCCAGTCCTGCCGCTCTATATTTACGCCACTAATTCTCGGTTAACATTGCCATATTCAACGTGTTAGTCAACTACAAGCACTTCTGTAGCTATTCCCTGCGCCACACTAGCCTCCTCGTCTTGCTTATCGCACTGCTACTCTCAAAGGCCACACTGCACCTTTACTGCTGTCTTACTCCTTCCACCCTTTTCTCTACCCATGCCAATCGTCGAATGTGGTGCAGGCATGCAGTTCCACTGGTCCCTATCTCTTGACAGTCACGAGAAACAGAGCAGTAGACACGAGTAGCATGACGAGTTACCACACCACAATCTCATCCCGCTCTTTCACCCGTGCCACTCGTAGCATGCAGCTCCCGGTCCCTGTCTTTCTTGAAGGTCACGAGAGAAACAGAGCAAGTAGAACATGACGAGTAACTACGCCAAGTCACCATCCTATTTCACCACACCATGCAGTGGCGAGTGCGACGCAGACATGCAGTTCAATCGTTCCCTATTTCTTGACGGTCACCAGAGGAACAGAGCAGTGAGAGCAGTAGAAACGAGTAGCATGACGGGTAACCACACCATGTCTCCCTCCCTCACGAGCCATGCGGCGGCGCAGTTAGCCGGTCGGTGCGGACCTGGAACTGGTGGGTGTCGGCGTCGAGCGCGAAAGTGCCTTCGTGTATGACGTCGATGACCGGCGTGGCGACTGCCTCCGGCTTGTGGCGCAGCCGCTGCAGCAGCGGCCGCAGCCAGTCCGCGCCCCCCTCGCAGTGCGCGTCCAGGAACACCAGCGCGTCCCCCCGCGCAGCCCGCGCGCCCGCCAGCCGCGCGCGCATCAGCCCCTGCCTGCAAGGTAGGCCCGCGCACACATCTCCATCAAACACGATGGACAATCACTTGGCCCTAATGAAAGAACTTTCATAGTTCAACATTCAATTCATTGACCAGTCAAATCTTCAACATCAACGAAATGTTGGCCAGTTTGTTCCGAAAGGTGGTTAACTTGTAGTTACCGTCCATACCTAAATTGACAAACACGAACAGAACGAAACGACACTAGAACATTTGCACGATGATTTGAGTAAAATTTTAGAAAAGATGGAAACCTCTTAAAAAGCCTGTACATTTTTTACACTTAAGGATTTGCCACAGTGGATGCGTTCTGCTTCTGCGGTCTGCGGTCAGGTCAGATTGACCGCAGCCCGCCTTACGTATGAACAGCATTGTCAGTCAGGGCAATGTTTCAACGGTCGACGCAAGGCAATCGGTCATCGGTCCGGACAGGGAAATCGGTCACCGGTCGAGGTTCGAGGTTGGTCCGTTTTATTACGAGCGTCAAACTGACCGTGACTTGCCCAGCCCACCGCCCGCTGCCCGCCTACCTGTCCGTTCCTTCTGCGTGCTCGCACGGTCAGATGGCATGCCTATACAAAATATATAGAGACCGACAACGTTGTTCATGCGTTCAACTTGACCAGACCGCAGACTGCAGAACGCATCCAGTGTGGCAAATCCTTTAAAAATTCTGTAGATCTCGAACCGTATTCTGTTGCTTCAATAATTATATAATAACTGCCACGTCTGGGCGCGGCAGCCCTTAAAGGTCTTCCAAAAGGATCGAAGCTAGTTGGACCGTTCCCAAATCACTATCGCGAATAAAACCGTTTAATCATCGTTCACGTTCAATCATATCATTTATTCATTTATAAATCACGTCTTACCCTTATAGGGTAGACGGAGCCAGGTTACGAGACCTAAAGGCCACGTTTAGCATGATTGTGGGCGTATAAGTGGAAAGGGGAATCAAAACAGTAACGGGTCTGGCCGCATCGCCTGTAACATGACTTCTTCTTCTTCTTTCGCCATCGATGGGCTTTTACCATCAGCGCGGGAAGAGAAGCAACTGGTACATTCTATATCTCACAAACGCTTATACATATAATATAAATATAACACAGAAGTAGTGTAGTGAACCGTAGGATATAAATTCTAGATTAAAGCACATTATACATAGCACCTAAAGAACCCACACAGAACACGCATAGTTAACCTAAAGCATACAAAAACACGCGACACAAACCAAGGGTGCGTTGCACCGAGTTACTTCAACCATAACTACCGATTTTGACATATTTCTAGTCTTTTCGTTTCACTTTTGCGAAAACACACTTAAACACTGCTGATCTATTTTTCATGTCTGTTTTTTGTTATTCCATAAAATTGTGTGTTTTGCAAAAGGGAATAAAATGTATTCTTTCTTTCTTTAAATACATATCAAAATCGTCAGTTATCGTTAAAGCTATTGCTAAAGTCAGTTGGTGCGACTTAAACCAAGATGATGTACATTTCACACAACACACGTGACCGCGGCGATGAATTCATGAAAAGTGAGAATGCAGGCAAAATATACCGTCAACTGCTTGCAACGTTATGAATTACAGATCGTCTGCTCGAGTGATTCACCCGTCCGATTGGTCTCTTTCTACCCCCAACGCCAGAACGAGACGGCTATAACTTTGTATGGAAGGTGTCTCAGAATTATTCTGGAATTTCAGCAGGTTACATTCCTATTAAGACTCCATGTATGGCATTTTCATTCTTACCTGTCCTATTTGGTAAACAAAATTCTAACCTCAATGTGCAAATTTTTGTAAAGAGTAATGTTATCAAATAAACTGAGTTCTGAGTTTTTCGGAATTTATGTGCGAAATTACATTTGAAATTTACCATGAGCTTTTCGGTGAAAGAAAACATCGTGAGGAAACCGGACCAATCCCAATAAGGCTTAGTTACCCTTCTGGGTTGGAAGGTCAGATGGTAGTCGCTTCTGTAAAACTAGTGCCTACGCCAAATCTTGGGATTAGGTTGTCCAAGCGGACCCCAGGCTCACTGAGCCGTGGCAAATGCCGGGAAAAACGCTAGGAAGATGATGAATGTTATCAAATAAAGCTGAGGTAATGTTTTGTACATAATTTTGCTGATATTTTATCTCCAGTTCCTTTATTTACGGTGAAATAGTTAAGAGGGTGCATGCGTGTTGAGCTCGCAACGTCGCATTTTTGATGATTTTTTGCGATTATTTCACAGAAATTGAATGAAAGTATCAAATATCAGTCTGTAGTGCACTTTGTTTTTAGTGTATTAATGTATCCAATGCAATGATTAATGGTGATGGACTTTTATTTTCGTATTAAAGCGATAAAATACTATATCTCGTTTAATAAGAAAATGAAAGTCCATCACGATAAATTATTGCATTAGACACATTAATACACTAAAAACGAAGTGCACTACAGACGAATATTTGATACTTTCATTCAATTTCTGTGACATAATCGCAAAAAATCACCAAAAATGCGACGTTGCCAGCTCAGCACGGATGCACCCTCTTAAAAATAAGACGTTTTGAGGTTAGAATTTTGTTTACCAAATAGGACAGGTAAGAATGAAAATACCTTACATAAGTATATTCCGGATAAATTTCGAGACACAGTCACACAGTGCAGGTATACCATGCTAGCAAACCACTTGAGCTGATCACCTGTAAGCCTGTAACGCACCACTAACCTACTGTACAGTATTGGTGTTGTCTATAAGTGTGTTATTTTTTACAGTCATAATTAACAAAGATATTATTTACAACGAATAATTGACAGCGAAAACAGGTGCCACTACTGTTCCTCAGCATCGCTTGCAGCCCAGAAAAAACAAAAGAACCGCGTTTATACAAATAATTCACGAAACGGAAAAGTGCCACTGTGGAGCCTTCTAGCTACGTCAGTGAAGGAATCAGCCGGTGATCAAACAGTGTATGCACCTGGAACACGCGCGGGTCCTGCACGCTATAGTAGAAGGTGCTGGAGTCCAGCACGTCTATAATGGGCACGACGACGGCCGTGGATTGGTCCTTCACGCGCTGCAGCAGCGGCCGCAGCCAATCAGGCTGGCCCTCGCAGTGCGCGTCCAGGAATACCAGCACGTCGCCGCCCGCGAACCGCGCGCCCGCCAGCCGCGCGCGCGTCAGCCCTACCCTGCATCAAGTTCGGCCGTTGGCGACGAGAGCTACTTCACAACTAGCTGCTATTCCACGGTAGATGGCGTGCTATTGACAGCGCGGTATATGCCGCGCTAAAGACAAAGATGGCGCCGCACGTTTAACTAACGAAATTGACTGGACGTCCACTTGGGAATCGCTTTAATTATTTTTACAGACGTTCTTGCTTGATTTGACTAAAGGTGTTTGTATTTAAATGCCAATGATATTTTATCGAATAGCACGAGGTATCTACAACGAGCATCAAATACATCGTAGCGAACCAAGTAGTCGCATATGTCGGCCGATGATCGTAACCCTTGACTTAGTACCGATGTGTGCCGATATATCTGACGCTGAATACATACATAAAGCTCGACGGGTGTCCATTATTGTTGATGTTCGAAAGGGGGAGGGAGTCTCGAAGTAGATATCACCAGAGGGGAAAGGGGTTGAAAACTCTTAACATAACACCAAGTAATGTGGCTAGTTGAACATTAGTAACCTACGTGTGTTTCTCTTTAGATGTTCAAGAACCATGCTTATATCAGTTCTGATGTTAAATATGATGGTATTCGCGATGTACACCCAAATAAGGCAACCCCAGAGCGGACCCAAATCCAGCCTCAAACTGCCCGTATGCGATGATTTACCATCTATTTCAAATGAAATGAGACAAAATGGAGCTAGCTGACCCTGAGCTACGCAAACAACCCAGTATTCTAGCAGCGTCACCTCGAAGTTAACCGAGCTCGAGCCGTCTTCGTACTCGAACGTTTTGGCGTCTACCATGTCGATGATCGGCTTGACCACGGCTTTGGGCGCTCCCTTGAGGCGCTGCAGCAGCGGCCGCAGCCAGTCGTGGCTGCCTTCGCAGTGCGAGTCCAAGAACACTAATACGTCGCCCTTCGCCACGCGCGCGCCGGTCTGCCGCGCGAATATCAGACCAGAGCTACCGGACGACAGATGGCGTTGGATTGAACTAGCTAACTATTGGGGGGGCGTAGTTTGCGCCGCTGGCGATAGATGGCGCTACTTGCATGCAGCTAGAGATTGCGCGTGCGTTCCTGTGTGAATCGTAGCTGTCGTTTGTTATATATTTAATATGAATGCCAGCGGTTTCTATGGCACGCTGCCGTTTCATGTTGCACCTATGCCAAGCCAATTACGTGTTTCTTTAATGACATTGGCACGGTCCAAAGTTCTGATAATAGTGATCATACTGTACCAACTAGAACTTTACTGGATTGAAATTTCACTCTAGTCGTCGCATTTCTAAACCAGTCAGCAATCTTAGACAATATGGGTACAGGTGTACTACTTTTCGCAGTCGAAGCCCTTGGTTGAGGGCACGGGGGGCGCACTGTGAAATCAGGTAACCTGAGCTAAGCTGTGTAAATCAACCATCCCATACCAAACGCAGACTCGCGGCAGTCCGAATCCGAGTCATGCCATAAATCATTGTAGGGATGTGCACGCGCAAAAGACTGTCGATAAAATGCACGTCAGTCATCGCATCGCTGCACAAAATGTGTACAAGTTTTATCAAATTGCGTTTCATAAATGTCGGCGACAATAGCGAGTCCTTGCGTTTAGTATGGATAGAGCTGTGGAAATAAACGATCGTTATGTAGAGCTGTGGGAGTAGAGTAAGTGTGACTGACCGGTCGGGCAGGCGCACGACGCGCACGAGGCCGGGCGGCAGCCGCGTGCGCACGTAGTGGCTGAGCTTGCCGCGCAGCGCCGGCAGCGTCGAGTTGTCGTCCACCAGGATGATCTCCTTCAGGTACACGAACTCTGACGAGGGGTCCTGGCCGCGGTAGCCTGGTGACAAGAGTCTGTGTCAATCTGAGAACTGGGATTTGCCAAAAGTTGGGGTATGTGAAGTTCGAGTGGCGAACGCGTATAAGATGAACGCCTCACGCATACTGGTCGGACGAGGTAAAGAAAGAGTAAAGATGTTGAACCGGCGTATCAGAAAGAGAATGCCTCCCGTAAGGAAGAAGGATAATTTGGTAAAGATCTTGAGAAACCACTGGAGTGCGGATAGCACAAAACCAACAGTCGTGGAAATCCTTTTCGGAAAGCCCTATGTATAACAGTGGATTACTTCCGGCTGATATAATGATGAAGACGACGACAAACACCAGGCATCAGGCTCGCTGTGGCGCGACCAGGCTCCTATTTCATTACGATAGGTGACATTGACATTTCAGCACACATTTCTTAGCTGATGTGAAACCCGCAGGCTTATTACATAACTCGCTTGCGATCATCATCGTGTTCATTTTGACAATTCTTGTATGGGCTGACAATTGGCATCGGAATCAGCTAGCTGTCACATTCATACAAGAACTGTCAAAATGAACACGACGGCGATTGCGAGCGAGTTACGTAATAAGCGTGCCGGTTCAGCACGGTTATTACCAAGCCAAGGAAACCAAGCCATAGTCACGTCACGGTCGCCTGTCACGTTTATGTAGGGTCCAGCACGGCTAGCACGAGCGCGCGCGAGATAAGACTCCACTCCACGTCTTTTTCTTACTATTCGTTCTAGAAAGAGGGATAGTGTATCTCACTCGTGCTACGTGCATTGGCTTACCATGACGTCCTAATTCCGACTCAGTTCAGTTTTAGCTGTCACTTTTAGTATGAATCTGACAGCGAGCGAACCTAAACTGAATCGCATTAGACGTCATGGTAACGCGGCAGCACTCACCCAGCTTGGCGGGGTCGGGCGGGCTGGCCTGGCGGTGCCAGGGCTGGTCGCGGCGCGCCGTGTTGAGCACGCTCCACACCGTGCGCAGCACCACCGAGTACGGCTCGTTGTGGAAGATGATGATGACGGAGGCCGACGGCAGCTCCGCGTCGTACGTGATGCGCTTGCAAGCCGGGTTCCGCGCATCTGCCGCAACACACGACAAAGGAGATTAACGCCGTCATCCATGATAACCAACGGATCGATGGAGCAGCGACCAGGCTTCTACATATTTCACCACTCTCTCTCACTCTTTACTCGGGTACTTCATAAAAGGAGATTTTAAATTCGCCTCCATCTTTTTAGGGTTCCGTAGCCAAATGGCAAAAAACGGAAACCTTATAGATTCGTCATGTCTGTCTGTCTATCCGTCCGTATGTCACAGTCACTTTTCTCCGAAACTATAAGAGCTATACTGTTGAAACTTGTGACTTGTGAACCGCATTAAGATTTTCACACAAAAATAAAAAATAAACAATTAATTTTGGGGGTTCCCCATACTTATAACTGAAACTGAAAAAAAAATTTTTCATCAAACCCATACGTGTGGGGTATCTATGGATAGGTCTTCAAAAATGATATTGAGGTTTCTAATATCATTTTTTTCTAAACTGGATAGTTTGCGCGAGAGACACTTCCAAAGTGGTAAAATGTGTGCCCCCCCCCCCCCCCTGTAACTTCTAAAATAAGAGAATGATAAAACTAAAAAAAATATATGATGTACATTACCATACAAACTTCCACCCAAAATTGGTTTAAACGAGATCTAGTAAAAGTAGTTTTTTTTTATTTAATATTTGTCTGTCTCTGTCTATATAAGTACCTAACCAATATAAAGTGACCTCACACTGCCTACATTTTGCTTAAAAGCAGGGGTCTGCTAACACTGGATTTTATAATAACTTAGCGAATTTGTTCGGAACCCTCAGTGCGCGAGTCCGACTCGCACTTGGCCGGTTTTTCTGTGTCAAAACGGTAAAACAGACTAATAACAAATGCTTTAAAACAAGTAGGGGAAAGTGGTCACCATTTGTACACATACCTTATCGTTGAAAAATGGCTATAAGTGCTATAACGATTTAATATTTTGACATAATAGTTTTGGACTTTTTTATAACAAACTACAATATAATTTGTTACACTTTACACTTAGGTACATAAACTAGCTAAATTTGACAATTAAATAAAAAATAAAAATGAAATCTAAAAAATGTACGAATGGTGACCACTTTCCCATATGTAGCAACAGAAATATGTCGTTCGCGCGGCAATTCCGCCAGAGCCGTGCAATGCGCGACCAACACGAAATACCTGAATTTCGCGATCACCGAGTTATTACAGCACGAATTATAATGCGTTTACACACGAAAACAGATTGTTAACATGTCTGTCTAAGTCTATCTGTTACTCCTTCACGCTAAATCCGGGCAGATCTGAATGAAATACTTTTATTCCTATGAAAATTATCAATACACACATACATGTCTTTATACCTTACGAGGTAGACGAAGCCTACTGTAGCAAGAATAAAGGCCACGTTTAGTATGATTGTGGGCGTATAGGTGGAAAGGGGGATAAAAATAGTGAAGGGTTGCTAGCCGCATCGCATATATAACATGACTAGCTGTTGCCAGCGACTTCGTCTGCAAAGAATTCGTTTATCGCTGTCCCGCGGGAACTAAGCAATTTTCCGGGATAAAAAGTAGCCTATGTGCTATTCCAGACTTTTCTCTATCTATGTGCCAAATTTCATCCAGATCCGTTGGGCCGTTCTGGCGTGATTGAGTAACAAACAAACAAACATCCATCCATCCATCCATCCATACTTTCGCATTTATAATATTACTAGCTGTTGCCAGCGACTTCGTCTGCAAAGAATTCGTTTATCGCTATCCCGCTGGAACTACGCAATTTTCCGGGATAAAAAGTAGCCTATGTGCTATTCCAGACTTTTCTCTATCTATGTGCCAAATTTCATCCCGATCCGTTGGGCCGTTCTGGCGTGATTGAGTAACAAACAAACAAACATCCATCCATCCATCCATCCATACTTTCGCATTTATAATATTATTAGTAAGATTTAGATTAGATTTAGATTAGATTACTAAGACTTTCGTTCATATTCCCACGATGGGTTTTTACCAGCCCGGCTAGCACAAGAGCGTGCGTGTCGCGAGAGTCGTGTCGCGCGCGAGATAAACTACCCGTCTCTTTCTAGCAGGGGCGTAGCGTGCCTTGGTGGGGCCCCGTATAAAAAAATATTTGGGGGCCCTTATGAAGGGTAAAGAATTCTCACATTTATTTTTGCTTACGCACGTCGGGGGCCCCCGTGGCCCGGGGGCCCCGTATAATTGATACGGCAGATACGGCGGTAGCTACGCCCCTGCTTTCTAGCACAAACACTAAGAAAAATACGGGCAATCTCGCGCGCGACCTGACCTTTGCACGCTCTCGTGCTAGACGTGCAGGAAGTGAAGCAACAGGGGCTTTACCGTGACATCTTAATGCGATTCAGTTTAGGTCCGCTCGCTGTCAGATCCATACTAAAAGTGACAGCTAAAACTTGAACTGAGTCGGAATTAGTACGTCATGGTAAGGCCCCTGGTACTATCAGCCAAATATGTGGTCTACCACCCTAAGGTCCAAAATCTTTTGCACATCACAATATTATAATGTCGATAAGACGTGGCTGTCAACTTGAAAGTTCGACTTTAGCGACTATTTTGTTTGATAGGAAGTTGGACGAAAAGTGGTAGACCTTACCGTACGGTCGACCGTACACGTAGGTTAATTACAATTAATAATAATGGTTAAACCAATACCCACCAATACCCTCTGTAAATATACATTGTATGCCTTTTCTTTGCTCTCAGACCAGACAGCTTGGCTTATAAAAATCCTATGAAAATGATGAATGTAATGAAGAATTTCTAGTATTAGTTTATCAGTGATTGGTGGTAGCTAATGACTCGGCGCGGGGGCTCGCGGCGTGAAATGGCCGGCGCTGCGCTTATCAACGCATTTACTACTGCGGCTAATGCATTGTGCGTAAAACTGATAACATGGTTCTTGTTAATCCTCCGTGACAACGGATAAATCTAAATTCTCATCAAAAAATCTCTATTATTTATACTCCATCTACAATTCTTCTACGTCATCAATGAGATCTCTAATATCTCTATACATTTCAGCTTTCTATTTGCCTGGAAAGGACCCATAGGAAAAAGGCATGTCGGGAGACCCAAGAGACAATGGGCTGATGATATAGAGGAAATTGCAGGAAATAGGTGGATGGAAGTAGGTCAAGACAGGAAAAAATGGAAAGAGTTGGAGGAGGCTTTTACCCGAAAGGGATCTGATTAAATTTAAAAAATATATATATATACTACATTACTAACATTAGTCATTAAGTATTTATTTCACTAACAACACTAAAACACAGTTGAAATGTAAAAAAAAAAACAGAATGAATAAAGCTTTATTATTATTATTTGCCAATATACAGCAGCATTCCTTTACCTTTTTTTAGGTACGGAGTTACAGACCCATAGGTTATCAAAATCATTTTGAAGGACCCCTAAGAAAATAAGGCTTTGCCATGCTTAGTAAGCACAGCAATTACTCTTAATAGCATATTTACTATCATTAAATAATTCAGATGAGATTGCGGTGTGCGGACTCTTAAACTGATTTAAGTATACTCATGGGCCCCGAGGGTCCTCCAGAGGGTATTGGTTTAACCATTATTATTAATTGTAATTAATCATTAGAGGAGACCTTTGCCAGGAGGCATACCAAAATCCGGGACCTATTATGACAAAACATAAAATAAGAAAAAAGCAATATTTTATATAAAATACACAGTTTTGGGATATCAAAGGGTATTTGTATAGTACAGGGGTGGCCAACTTGATTAGACCCTTGGCACAGATCTTGGATCTTGATCTCCTGTTTATTAACAAAACCCTGCGCGATCTACCAATTACATACTTCATGAAACCTTAAATGAAACACGTTGCGCAGTCTGGTCTACGTATTAATATTTTTCGCGATCGACCTGTTGGCCACCCCTGGTATATTATAACTGAACAGTGAGTTAGGGAGTGTCCACATCACCTGTTACATGCAATTTTGGGTGCTTATCAAAATTTTCCAACTCCTCACACACTCACAGATTAAGTCATAGTGTAGAATATTTGCAAATTTTCGGTTCACATGGGTCTAAGAATAACTTAACCCATTGATTGATTATCCACAAGCAAGAGTATTTTTACAATCTTATGCTTAATAAGGCTTAAGTACACCAGTGACCATGTCAGCCTCACCAGAAGACACAAATAACTATGTTAAACTCTACCTTGCCCAGAACTTGAGTCTCTGGATACAAAGATAACTTTAATGAATTATATACCATCTAAGAATTTCACAAAAATGCAGGTAGCAATCTAAACAGTATACATGCTTTAATGAAGTCCGATAAATCCTCAATTAAACGGTATGCCTATCAGAATCAATTTTCTCTCATAAAAATAGAAATTACGAATAAGAAGCAGAAATACGAGTCGTAAAACTTCTCACGCTCTGATTGCGATGCAAAGTTAATCATAACGCTTTTGCAGCGCAATTTAATTCATCTTTCTACGCTAATTGTGGTCCCGTATCGATTCTGTGGGAGTAAATGCTCAGTAATGTTTATTTTGAAGCCGGAATACGGATGAAAACAAGTTACCTTTGAGAGTTCTGTTCAACGAGATTCGCTCGCTTAAATAAGTGTTGATGGCGTATTTCTTCTCAGAGGCGGCGCCCAGGTCCTTCTCCGCGGGGCTGAGGTATGCGGCGACTCCGCCTGCACCCAGGCCAGGCACGATTCGGGCTTCATCCTCCAGGATCTGGCGTTCGTACTCCTGATCCGTCGCTTCCGCAAACTGCGCGCGAGCCGTGCGCTTTCCGCCGCGCCATTGCTCGAAAAGACTCAATATCGTCACGACTAACATAAAAAGCACAAATATTTTTGCGAGGAAAAAGCATTTCTTTACGGGTAATTTTACCATTTTAATTCAAATCCTGTAACGGGACCGCCGCGCGCGGCCGTACGACCGAGTTTGACGTTGACGTTTCGCCGGCCATGTTTGTTTATAGTTTGATTTTTTAAACAGGAAAGGCGGCTGTAAACAGTCTTTCCAGCCTTATCTTATTCGGGTTCATTTGTTTTGGTCGCAACGTGAAAAAAAAATGTGTACGTGATTGTGACTCGTCAATCAAAAAGGTTTACAATAAAAATTAATGCTTAATAATGTGTGATACTCGGAGGATTCCTTCGAGGTTGAAAAACTATTAATTAATTTGTATAATGTTTGTATATTTGAGACAAAACTTGTAAGGTGAATAAAATTCAAATTTTAAATTCCACTCACTTGACTGTCAGTGAATGATTGACTTAAACTTCGGTAGGTAGACAGAGGTATATGTAATTAAGAATTTGTTCTTATTTATCTCAGGGACTGGATGACCAAAATGTTGTAGGTAGGTATACATATATTTTATGGTCCCAATGGTCGATGCGATGATTTCGCCAATGTCAAAGTAATAATATTCAAAAATCTGTGTCAAAATGTCGGCAACGTTGTACGGTAGAACACGGTCAAAAGACCCCTCCTCCCTTGTCGGGTTCTTAGCCAACGGATAATGATTGATATATCAAGATCAAGGCTCGTATTTTAGTAGGCAAACGAGTCTTTGGCAGCAAAAACGATTTTTGGGCAGCAGCGAATAGCCTAGTCTGTACGAATCTTCAGAACCTGCCAGGAAACCATTAACTGATACCCAGGGTGCACCGGACCAAGCACTGCTCTTCCCCCTGGACGGATCCAAAAACGAACCGCAGCTCTTGGCCACACGCGAAGGTAACCCGACGCGCACCCCATTTAAAAAGTCTAAACTAGCAACATTAGTCCAATCAAATCAACCAATCTGAGTTTTTGACCAATGTTGCCAATTGTAACTAAGTAGTAGCTTCGAGAAACGGGTCACCCGCGATACCTAATAATTATCGAATTAAGTTGTTTGTTTCGGGTTGTAATGTAAGTAATGAATAAAACTGCTCCAAATAAAAACTGTATTTGATTATATACAAAATACATTTAAATTGTGTCAGTGGAATGTTGCCGCACACTGTAGACTTAGCTTATGAGATACTTACAAATAAAAGAACCTCACTCAGAACAATTACAAAGCAACGCATTAAATACTGCCTTAGTTAAATAGAGTAGGAGTAAAAAAACATTTCAAATTAAATAAAATACAACAACCATATTGGTGCAAATATTCAGCGGCCCGTTTCTTGAAGATACAAGTAGCAATTTTACAAGTGTAAACTAGCAACACTGGTCCAATCAACCAACCAATGGTTGAGATTTGGCCGATGTTGCTAGTTGTAAAATTATAACTTGTAACCACGAGAAACGGGCCATACTGCCTTCCTAATTCAAAATAATGCCTGTCCAAGTCAGATTCAGTTTTTTTTTCATTTATGGACAGATCAGACATTAATCTATCTACTATACTATAGTAAAATGTACTATTTGTCGGAAAAAGGCGCTCTCTATGAGATGCGTGAAGCGTTTAAAAGAGAGGCAATATTACGTGGTTGGGTCAGTTGGGTCTGGGCTGAAGACTCACTGAGTGGTCCAGGTGGACTCCCAGGGCTCCAGGGAAGAGCAGACAGGGTCCACGTAGGTGCGAAAAAATATAGTTATACATATTATTGTGGAAATATAGCAGCAGGGGATCTACCGGAAACAGTAAAACATTGTACGAGGTCTACGAGACAAAAGTTTGGGGATATCTGATCTAAAGTCACTGTCAATCGAAACTGCGAACAATGTAAATAAACCATTTAATGAAATATCCATATTCTAGCACTTGTTTATTGTTTTAATGGTTCACGATAATGTGCTTTAGGCTTAAAACCACAAAATTTCATAATACCTTATTCACTAATACCCCTAATTTTCAAATTACCATGGGCTCATGATACCTAAAAATACCTGAAAAGTCAAAATGTCAAAATTTGATATTTTAGGTATTTTTAGGTATTATGAGCCCATGGTAATTTGAAAATTAGGGGTATTAGTGAATAAGGTATTGTGAAATTTTGTGGTTTTAAGCCTAAAGCGATAATGTTGTATTTGATTTGATTTAGCAGTATTTGATGAGGGAAAACGGAAATTAAGGACATTTTAAATACCAGGTTTGTTTACATTGTTTGCAATTTCAATTGACTGACAGTTTAGGCCAATTTTGTTACCCGAAAAAAAAACAGTGTGAAATCAAAACTGGTTAAAATCACCGGATGCTCCAGATGCAAGTTCCAGAGATCTCTGTATTACTTGTTGCCATCGCTGCTGCTCTTCGCCGTCTGCTTGAACAGCGCGTCCAAAGAGCTCAGCTGCGTCTTGGACAGCTTGGCCCCCTTCATGTCCAGCACCTTGTGGAACTCCGCCAGCGAGCACTCCCCCAGCAGCTGCACGAACTGCGCCACGAACGCCTCCGCGTTCCCGTCCAGCGGCGCCATCACCAGCTTCAGGATCATCTCCGCTTTCGTCATCAGCTTGATCACCACCTTGGTATAAGTCGCTGGCGCCGGCCGCTTCACCTCAGACCCTATAGACGGCAGCTCCAACAGCGCCGTCTTCAGCATATGCGTATCAAGCAAGAGCTGCTCCGAGCCGACCGTCGAAATCGGCTTGCACTTATAAATGTTCTGAATGAACTTCGGTATGAAAGAATTGGCGAAGCGGATGCAGAACTGCGTGAAGTATTTTCTGGAAGACGAGAGGTTGTCCCGGAGACAGGGCACGGTGTTTTTAAGGTGCATGATGATCTGGGTGACGTAAGAGCTCTGGTCGCCGACGGTGTCGAAGTGTAACCAGGATATCTTGGTCATGGAGAGGAGGGCGGGCTCGCAGGCCGCCTCCAGGTCCTGGACGAGCAGCTGGATGCAGTCGGTGATGATCCTGTGGAACAGGTCCTGCTCGGGCGCGAGGTCGATGCGGGGGGCGAGCCGCGGCGCCACCTTCTCCTTCAGCTTCTGCTGGAGGTGGATGGTGGTCTCGAGGCAGTACTCTGCCGTCGTGATCACGCTGGTGATCTTCGAGGTCTCCTGCTTTGTGTACCTGAAGAGATTATGCCGAGTTAGCAAGGGCCAAGGAACTAATTCGGACTTTTATCAACATGACTTGAAAGTTTTCACTATGCATTTTTTTTAATTGAGCACCAGTAGGCTCATTACGTAACTCTCTCGCAATCGCCATCGTGTTCATATAGACAGTTCATGTATGGGCTGACAATTGGCATCGGAATCAGCTAGCTGTCACATTCATACAAGAACTGTCAAAATAAAGACGGTGGCGATTGCGAGCGAGTTAGACAATAAGCCTACAGCATAATAACAAAAGGGCGACTTTGTCGTCGCTTAAACTTAAAAGCCATCTATTTTGGACAACCGTATAAATACAAAGGTAGTAACAGATGACGGGGGTATCTACACCTACAAGTTCATATTGTATAGGAGGTGTATAGCCTAACAACTTTCTATTTGGCCCCGAGATGGTGTCGCTACAAACAGCTTACATAGAATACTTTATTATATTGAAAATAATTTTATATGTATTTTTTGGAATCCTTTTCGGCATTTTTGTAGTAAAATCGTTTAGAATTGCGAAAAAAATTACTTCGTGTTTACTTTCGATGACTTTCAACGTCTAGTGTCAAAGCGTGTGTGCTCATTGG
This sequence comes from Pandemis heparana, assembly GCA_963854515.1. Classification (NCBI taxonomy): domain Eukaryota; kingdom Metazoa; phylum Arthropoda; class Insecta; order Lepidoptera; family Tortricidae; genus Pandemis; species Pandemis heparana. The sequence continues at coordinate 8,767,865 of OY978034.1, forward strand.
TCATTGCCACTAAAATAAAGTAGTACAACTAAAAATCCGCAATATGGTGAAGGCCAAGTACAAAATTATTAGGCTTTAGTTTGTTATTTGAGAGGGGAAAAACATTCTTAAATTAAAAATGAAGTTTTTCATGTGAGTGTGTTGCGTATTATCAGTACTTATGGATGTGTGTGTGTGTGTCACCTGGTGTTGGCGGTGCCGGTGGCGTGCAGCTGCAGGTTGTGCACGAGCCCGTGCGCGGCGCGGGGAGCGGCGCTCTGCAACACGCCGCTCGCGTACTCGCGCAGATACTTCTGGAACACGCCCGCCAGCTCTGCCCACACAGAGTTACAGTGTTAACGCGCTACCAATAACAACCTGTCAATTTTTTATTTGGCCTTAAGATGATGGCGCTATAAACAGCTTATATATGGCAATATTGGCAATAATGTGCGTACATACGTCATGTAGGTATAGCACTATAAATGACCAGCGCGTTCATGTCAACGACCAATTTCAAAACATTGTTTATCGGAACGTTGTGCAAATTGCAATCCTCCATTCTTTTGTTGATGTACTTGTTTTATTGTATTCAATATACTTTTACTTGTAACTTTGGGAATCTATTTTACAATTTTTAAGGTAAAATCGATTATAATTGCGAAATGTTTTCTTTTTGTTTACATCGATGACTCATCGTCTTATCAAAAAGTAGGTACTCATTACCAGTAAAATAAAATACTACCGTCGAAAATCGGTAACATGGCGAGGGCCTAATAATAGAAAGTTGTTAGAGTATACTATCGCTTTCCCCGACTCTACTGCAATCTTATAGAAAAGTGAGGTTATTGTGATTGTGATCGCAAAGGCGTTACACATTACATGTATATGTATATGCCACTGCTTTATAGATTCGTGTATATTCTGCAGATTTACGTACGAGAAGGCTTTTCAAATTTTAATACAAGAAATGGCATGGGTATCAATTTCATGAAATTTTAATGCGATGAAATCGAATTTAATATTCATTTTTGACACTATTTTAACTGCTCTCTTCGAATCTAGGTATGAATTTATCAATGGTGAGCAAGAAATTGATATTAGTTTTGGATCCATTGATGATAAAGGAGGCGAATAAAAATTGGACATTCTGGTAATTTCTACACAAGCAATCGATATGGGTCGATTTCACATCATTCGGCCTTTATGCAGTCTGAATATAAATATGAATATGAATATCTAATCCGCACGTTTTGTTAATCCTTGATCGAACCTGTAACTTTTATATGTATTTTATTTTATTTATTTCAATAATTTTACACGGCATTACAGTGTTCACCAATACACCGCGAAATTAAAATTTATACATCCATCACGTCTCAATCCTTCGCGGAGTAGACGGAGCCTTTAAAACAGAACTTTACAGCTTTTAAAACTTAATCGAGGTATTGAGTATAAATCATGGGGCACTTGACACTAATTGACTAACCCCCTTATTCATAAACGCTATAGGCTTCTGCTAACTTAGCAATCGTTTGTCCTTATCTGTGAAAGGTACATGTCAAAGTGACAGATAAGGACAAACGATGCTAAGTTAGCAGAAGCTTATAGAGCGTTTATGAATAAGGTGACTAGTCTTTAAGCTTGTAATATGGGTACAAGACAACGGAAATACACCCCCTTGCAAAAAAACCGGGCACCTATGGTTTTTCAGATGTTTAGGCATTAAATCTTAGAAAGTAAGCTTTTATGCACATAAAATTCAAAAACCATGGGTGCCCGTTTTTTTTTGCAAGGGGGTATATACAGGTAATTTTTATAGATAAATACATGTTAAACATTCAAGACTTGAGAACAAACATTCGTATTTTTCATAAAAATACAAATATGTACACCTCTTTGCAAAAAAATTGACTTTTGATTTATTCGAGTATTTCAAGTACAGTTGGAAAAGGGATTTGATGCAACAAAATAGAATAAATGTAATTTACTGCGGTTAAAGCAATTTTGTTTGGAAATGAAGTCGATCTTAATACAAAAAGAGATCTTAAATATTGCGTAAAAATACGCAATATTTAAGTAATTTAATTAATTAAAGTAAAGTTTTGGGTGCCCATTTTCTTTTTGCAAATAAACAAACAAATGTCTTGAGACAAATGCAAAGCTTGTGTTGTTTGTTGCTGTTGTTGCTAGCTTGTAGCTTGTAAATGGGTTAATTTGTCCCGACCGGGGATCGAACCCGGGACCTTAAGCTTGACAGGCAGGTCCTGTATCCAGTAGGCTGTGTTACCGAGCATGGGCTCGCCGGTGCTGAGCGAGGCGCACTGCACAAGGCACTTCTTGTAGAACAGGAACAGGTCGGCGCAGCTGGACAGCACCGCGCCTGCCTCCGCGCCCGCCCCCGCTCCCGCTGTCGCTGCCTCCACGGGCGACTTCGCGTCCTGCACACACACACACACGTACTCCACCAGGCTAACCATAGGGCGGCCTAGGAATTACTAGTGATGGGCCGACTACGGATTTTGCTGCCTACCCGACTAGTCGATTCCAAAAATGCCGAATAGTCGGTCGACCTAGGCACTTGTCGCACCGCCAGCGAGTAGCGAGAAGCGAGCGTTTTTTAGTACGGAAATTTTGTCGCTTTTGTCGCCGGGCGACAAAAGTTCCATACTAAAAAACACTCGCTTCTCGCTACTCGCCGGCGGTGGGACAAGTGCCTTATTGTGGGCGCGCGTCAACTCGCTTTATTTCTGCAGCCGTTCCGATAAAACTGTCCGTCTTCGGCTAATTGACAGCACAAGCGCATACTTGTGGATCAAATGTAATTCTGCTATGTCAGTGTCACATGTCGCCTGTCACGTTTATGGTATAGGGTCTAATGATAAGGGAGGTGAGTATCATCTAAACAGGAAAATAGTATGTCATTGTAACCGATTTAAAAAAAAGGACGTTTCCAGTTAAATTCTTAGTCCTCTAAGTTGGCAACGCAACTGCGATCCCTCCGGGGTTGCGGGTGTCTGTGGGCAGTGGTGATAACTTACCATCAGGTGACCCACTTGCTCGTTTTCCTTCCTATTCATATAAAAAAAAATGTTTTTTAGGGTTCCGTACCTCAAAAGGAAAAAACGGAACCCCTTATAGGATCACTTTGTTGTCCGTCCGTCCGTCTGTCAAGACCCTTTTTCTCAAGAACGCGTGGAGGTATCAAGCTGAAATTTATATCAAATTTTCAGGTCTATTGCCCCTTGGAGGTGTGAAAAAATCAAACTTCCAAAGCCAACGCAATCAAAAGAAAAAGTCGTTTATGCCGCAAATTTTCGAAACTCGCAAGGGAATCAAAACCTACAGGGTACTTCCCGTGAACTGAGAATCTTGAAATTTGGTATGAAGGTAGGTCTTATAGCACAGATTAAGGAATAATTGCGAAAACCGTAAATATGTAGGTATGTATCATATGTATGTCTGTATATATCGGTGAACAATATAAAGTGACCCCACATTGCATACATTTTGCTTCGGAGCAGGGCTCTGCTTACACCGGTTTATAGATATTTATAGATAATGATACGGAACCCTCGGTGCGCGAGTCCGACTCGCACTTGGCCGGTTTTTTGTACGTGGCAAGAGTAGACGCGAGACCGCCGGTCGGCCGGTCTAGACTATTCTCAGCCTGGCAGTAAGCGGATAAGACGGCGAGCATCTCAGCCTCTCCCTCGGGCAGCGAGGCAGCCTGCTAGCGGGGCGCGGGTAGTATAGCGACCTGCACGAAGCGCTGCATGAGCGCGGCCAGGTTGGCGTCCAGGCTGCTGATGTAGAGGCTGAGGTAGGGCTCGAAGCAGCCGCCGATCACGCCCACCCACGGGCCCGAGCCCGCCGCAGCCTCCGCCGCGCCAGCCTAAGGGCACAGTTACCCCCTTCATAAACGCTCTGTAGGTTTCTGCTAACTTAGCAATCGTTAATCCTTATGTCACTTTGAAATTTACCTTTCACAGATAAGGACAAACGATTGCTAAGTTAGCAGAAGCCTATGGAGCGTTTATGAATAAGGGGAATATATCAGCGAGTGGTTTGACTAAATCCGTCGCTAAAAAAAACAAAGGTTTTCATCAATAGAAAATAATGATTACGAGGAAGGGTTTTAGGTACATATATGTATGTAATTTGCCAGGGTTTTGTGTGAATCGCTTGAAATGTAACGACAATGGTTGGGAGTGTCGGGAAATGTAAAGCTGCCTCGGATACATACAAATTTCAATTCTGCTCAAAGGAAGCCGCGTGTAACAGCTAGTATCCGACTAAAATTTCAGGAGCATCTTTTGCAACTTCCTTATACATACATACAGTCACGCCTCTTTCCCACAGGGGTAAACAGAGACTACTTTGTTCCACTTGCTACGATCCTGACATACCTCTTTCGCTTCATCCACATCCATCAATCTCTTCATACATGCTCGTCTGTTTTGGGCACTCTTGACCTGACCTTTTTCCAAAACGTCCCCAATTTGATCACGGAACGTCCGTCTAGGCCTACCCCCTAGTCCTAGCCCTAGCCCTAGCCTTAAACTAGCTTCTTTATGATTATGATATATATGTTCTGTGTGTCCTTACATCTTTGTCGTCAGCATCGAAGACGCTCTGCGAGTCCGAGCCGGCCTCCGAGGGCTCAGGGGCTAGGTCTGTGTCTGAAATATAGAAACATGCACGCATACTGAATCAGTAAATCACTATACTTCGTTTTTTTTGACATTTTAAAAAAGGTACATAAACAATCTTGAGATGTCTTTTTATTGAAAAACCCCTGTCATCATCTCCAGCCTATATACGTCCCACTGCTGGGCACAGGACTCCTCTCAGAATCAGAGGGCTTGGGCTATAGTTCCCACGCGGGCCCAGTGCGGATTGGGAACTTCACACACACCATTGAATTGCTTCGCAGTTGTGTGCAGGTTTCCTCACGATGTTTTTCCTTCACCGAAAAGCTCATGGTAAATTTCAAATGAGATATCGCACATAAATTCTGAATAACTCAGAGGTGCGAGCCCGGGATTCGAACCCACGACCCTCTGCTTGAGAGGCCACAGGTCAAACCACTAGGTTACCACGGCTTTTTTTTAAACTTTTTTTTAAACCCCTATGTAGAAGTGTAAAGTTGGGATTCAATAAGAGCGTCAGACCTGCGTCCTGCTGGAACCGTTTGTGCAGCAGCTGCTCGAAGGCGCCGGTCTTCTGGATCGCGTACAGCAGCAGCTTCACGTCCAGCTCGCTGCGCCGCGCCGCCAGCAGCGCCGTCAGCTGCGTGCGCGTTATCTGACAACAACCACTTTACTGCACTTTTGTTTTACCCATAGTATGCACCCACAACCAACATGGTAGAGAGATGCAATCGATCCATCGACAATTATTTTAACCTGCGATATTGTGAATTCCGTGAATTGAATTGGCATCAGTTTTACCCCCTTATTCATAAACGCTCTATTATAGAAAGTATCTGTGAAAAGTAAATGTCAAAGTGACAGATAAGGACAAACGATTACTAAGTTAGCAGAAGCCTACAGAGCGTTTATGAATAAGGGGGATAGTGTTTACATTTAGTTGAAGATCGAAGACGACGTGTTACAAAAAGGTCTCGAAGGCCAGCAGGTGTAGCAGTCACCTGGCAGAAGTGCGTGGCGATGCGCTCGCTGAGCCGCCAGGCGCGCGGGAACACGTTGGCGGCGCCGTCCTCGAAGGCCAGCAGGTGCCGCTTGAGCCACGCGTAGCGGCGCTCCACGTGCGGCAGCCACGACATCTCCTGCTCCGCCGAGAACAGGTGCTCGTACTCCTGCAACACCCGTCCGTTTCCATGCGTTACCGTTGTCCGTTCAGACATTATGTCTCACAAGAGCACTCGATCGAACTAACCTAAACATCTGCTAAAATACTCCTAAACAATGACATCAATAATAATGATATAGTTTGTAGCTTTTTATTGTTTACATGTATACCTAAATGTAATTGCAAACTGTTGAATAAATATCTTTTATTATTATTATTATTTATTATCAGAAGCCAAGATACGCCTGTCCGAAAAATTAGCTTACTGCGCAATTGGCATTGTTCATTTTTTTTAACCTGTGCTTTTAACACCCTTATTTGATAGGTTGGACTATTTCAAGGAACTAATTTGAATATTATGCTTCTACGTAGCTTTGTTTATTAATAATAAATATTTTTTCGCTGTTTGATAATTTGTTAATTTAGACAGGATCCCAAATCCCAATCGCCTTCGTACAGAAATATAAAAAAAAAACAGTTTTGTCTATGGTTTTGTCTATATGTCAACATTGTCAACGTCATAGATCTTGAATGTGTGTGTGAATTTAACGTCAAAAACAATAAAAATATTCGCGTGTTCGATTTATTTCCGTTCGTTGGTGTTATTATTGTTGTCCGTGCTGTTTTTGCTTTTTGGTTTCACCCCTGCACATCTTTCCTGACTCCTACTTACATTAAAGTGGTCTTCGCAACAATACATCGTGTAAACATTGAAATCCAAAACTTATTCCAAATCCTTTACTGTACACTCGACTAGGCTGTGGAATCGCTTACCAACCTCCATCAGGCAATCTCCCTCCATAGTGTCGTTCAGGGAAGGTTTGAAGAAGATGTGGCTCGCACCATCTTCTTAAATTAATGGTAAATATTCCTTTGTTTACTGTGCTCTTTATTTATTTTATGTATTATATTTTATTGATATATATTATAGGTAGTAGTAGTAGTTTATTATGTTTAGGTTTTATGAGTTTATGTATTATATTCGGTAAAGTTATGTATTGTGGCTCTCAGTGTTTGCAATTTTAAACTCACTCGTCCATCCCTAATGTAATACTCCTTTCATCCACTCAAAGGTTGACTGGAAGAGATCCCTTAAAGGGATAAGTTCGCCTTTGTGCATGTATCTCATTGTTTGTCAATTGTATTTGTCTTGTTTATTTTGCACAATAAAGAGTTTACATACATACATACATACAAATCCACATTAGCTTGCATACACCATTCGTTCCGCAAATTTTCTCTGATTTTCACAATGATTTTGTTGGGGCTACAGTTCGAGTCATTGTTGCATCCCGGAACAAATCATTTTTTTATAAATATCCATTGTTTGTTACAGTTTTATACTTTGAATTTGCTTTTATTTGTAATGTTTGCAGGTTAAGTTAGATGTGACAGTGACAGCATGACAGATACCGTAGTGACGTAGATAAACTTTTTTTTTCCATTTTTGTGGCAAACATTTAATGCCCCATTCTGACTAAAAACCCGGTCGTTAGATCAAACAAAGATCAAAAGTACTTTTACAAAAATATCTGCAATCGTAAAGTATTTTTGAAATCGGACAAGATAAATCGGTTATTTGATGGTTTTCCTCCAAATGGTTTTCGAATTAGAGCATACTAAAAAAAATGAACAATGCCAATTGGGCATTTTCTCTGAAACTCTGACGGCTGAACGATACGGCGTCCTGTCACAGACTAAGGCACGGTGGTCTTTTAGGACCACCGTATTAGACAAATTACTCGCGAGCGTCGGGCCTATTTTTACGAAGTCCATATATGCTCCTAAATAATTCAAAGACCTTATATATTTTTGTCTAAAAAAATATTTTGTTTCTATTCGGTCAAATAGCCAAGAATGATTTTGAAGAATAAAGTTAACATGTATCACGTCGCGTGTGGGTAGCACCAGTGCGTACCTGCAGCTGCGTGGCGGTGAACCAGTCGAGCAGCTCGCGCTTGACGCGCGGCTCCAGCGCGTCCACCACGCCGCAGGCCTCCGCCAGCGTGCGCGCCGACACCGTGCTGGCCTTGCCCGCTGCCAACACCAACGCTAACACTGCCACGCTGTTCACGAAGCTATCGCATATAGGAGCGGCCTCGCTAAGCTTGAGCTTTTAGCCGAGCGTTAGCTTACATTGATTGCTCGTTTAAAAATGCTCGGGTAAGAATGCTCTCAATGAGGATGCTCTTTTTGAGCGTTAGCGAGCTCCGTGAACAGGCCGCCGCGTTACGTTTGCATTCTGTCATCTCGAGAGACTTCAGATTTGCGTAATTTAATTTTCAAAAGGGCGTGTTCAACTAATGCACTTTGTGAAATATCGAACTATGTTTTTGATGCATTGAATCGACAAGAAAATATCATTGTCAATTTTCAGATTTATCAAAGGCGTCTGACCATATCGATCAGGTAACATGTTTGGTATTTTAAATCACTATGATGTTAAAAGTATTTCATACGAATTGTTTAAATGGTACCTGAAAAAGAGGGAACGAATTATCCTCGTTAAAGTAATGAAACTTACAATATTGGACATCGAATTTGATATAACATGCATAGAAAGTGATGTGCCACAGGGGAGCATACTGGGATCGACCTTGTTGCTTTTCTATATTAAGCTCACTATTCACGGAGCCCGAGCGCCATCTGGGTCTAATAGCCCCCCCTATGCCCGTGTGTGGCCGGTACTGACCGGTGAAGGCCTCCTTGAAGTCGTTGAGTATCTGCGTGGCGAGCGAGCGCCGCAGCTCGGTGACGTCGTCGCGCAGCGCGTTCAGCGAACGGATCTCGCGGTAGCGCTCGAAGTGCTGCAACACCTGCCACAGACATCTCGTATAGCATCAGACCGTGTCTGATACGGCCACCATGCTTGCGCCACTAAATACAATGTTCATTTCATGTTCGTTTCAACACTTTCCTCTCAAGTTACTGATAAATCTTAGTGATATTTCCGATACTATTAAGTAGAGCGCATAATAAAAAATGTATTTTAAATCGGAACAGTGGATGATAACATCAGTCGCCGCAGCGACGTCAGGCTAGGGCCGGTGCTGTATGTACCTGCATGACGGCCTGCAGCGGCGGCAGCAGCGCGGTGTACTGGCGGCGCTCGGCCATGGCGCGCAGCGCGGCCGCGGCGCCGCACAGCATGTGGTAGTGGTTCAGCGCCGTGATGGCGGCCGTCAGGTTGCTCTTCGCGCGGTCCAGCTGCTTGATCTCGGCCGTGATCTCGCGGACCATGCTCTCGCTGCGACCCGCCTTCTTGTTGATGTCTGCCACCTGTCAGCGAGAGAGGACGGTTCAGTATCCGAAGGCTCGAGTTTGATACAGTACTGCTGGTCGCCAGGCCCCCCGCTGACCTGCAGCGCCAGCTCCGCGATGCAGTGCTGCGCCTGCAGCAGCGCGGCGTGGCCCTCCCGGCGCTGCTGCTGCTGCTCCCGCACCAGGCGGCGCACGTCCGCGTCGGCGCCAGCCAGCTTCAGCGCGCAACGAGCCGCCGCGCCCTCCACGCCCGCCAGCGACTGCTCCGTCGGGAACACGCGGTTGATATACGACACCGCATCAAACTGGACATGAAACCGGAAACACCAGTTGATTCACAAAAACAGCCAACCTCCACGCTTTGTGCTTAAAACCACTAAATTTCACAATACCTTAGTCATTAATATCCCTAATTTTCCAATTACCATGGGCTCATAATACCTAAAGATACCTATATTACAGTATACGGTTAGTTATAATATGGTATTTCTAGGTATTTTGAGCCCAAGGTAATTTGAAAATTAGGGGTATTAGTGACTAAGGTAGTAAGGTATTATGAAATTTAGTGGTTGTAAGCCCAAAGCACCTACACTGGGAAGACCTCAAAAGACCTATGAAGGGCTCAAAACGGATAGACTTAAAATAAATTATCATCATTGTCGCCGACCTATTTTAGAAGAATTGGAGTTTCCACACTATTAAATCACTTAACAGCTGCAGGTATGTGATTTATTTTTCTGAATTTTTTTGTGGGATTTTACTTAATTCAGTTAAATATGATTAGATTTCTGGAAATAATTGGTACATAAGAAAGACACTGTATTGCGACAAAAATTGCATCAACTTGTACGAACCAAATTGTATCTTAGTTAAAATCATACAGTTATTAAAGACGGGAGCTGCTAGTATAGTTGCAGCTGTAATGATTGGCCTCAAGAAGCTAATGGAGCGGTAAGCGAGGGTTTGTTTACGTGCCTCCTCGCTGTCGAACTGCTCGGCGCCCCCCATAAGCTCCTCGATGCGGCTCGCCACGGACTCCGGGAAGCTGACCTGCACCTCCGGACCCTCCTTATCGTCCAGCAATCCGTTAGACTCCATGTTTCAGAGAAGAAATCAGGAAAATTTTGCTGAAATCATTTCGACCCAACTAAAGTTATCTGTCAAGTGTCAAAACTGTCATTCGTCACTCCACGCGAACCTCATTAATCCGTTTAGTTTAGATCTTCGGGTACTCAAGTTGCTATATTATTGTTATAGTTATTATATTGTATAGTATATTGATCTGTCAAAATATATAAATAAATAAAAATGAATGAAATTGTCTGATAAATTTACAAAATTATTTATCTTCAAATTATTAGCTTTTTGTGTAACGAAACGCAAAACTGACAGTCTTGGAGCGTTTTCAGGTTAGTCTTACTCCTAAACATCGCCCTCCCATAAACAAAATAAAATCAACCTACCAATATAAAATCAATGTAAATAAAATTTATTTTATCAAACAGAATGGAAAATGTGAGTCATATCGTTTTGATCATGCGTAAATCCAGAATACAATCTGATTAAATTCCAAATAACGCCCCATCCAGTGACAGTGGTTTGACAGTTGGCTGCTGACAGAAGGCCGTCGGGCGACGAGGGCGATCGTGCATTGTTTTCAGTTTTTGTTCGCGCTCGCTTCGTGGCCGTCGTGACCGCAGCAAGATGCGAGGCGGCGACCTCGCGCCGATCTGAACAAACAAAACGTCGTGTTATTTTATATTAAACTTATACTCAAACGTTGTGAAGTGAAGTGTTGTGACCATGGCTCGCTTGACCGAGGAAATGGTGATAGCTCGCTCGAAGCAGTCGGACCTGTCGTCCATCAAGAAGCTCAACTGCTGGTGAGTTCGGTGCCTGCGGAGCGATTAGGGTGTTATTAAGGGTACTGTGCGTGAATAATTGCAGTCGTTCCGGTGCTGCGTGCGGCGTACATTCGGTGGTGCGTTCACCCGGGAGGCCGAATGCTCGCGGACGCACTATGCTCTTGAACTTAGGTCGTTGAGGCAGCGCGAGCTCCGGACAGTAGTGGAACTGCAGGGCAGACGCGAGTAGAGCGTAGAGGTCGCAATGTCGCAGTGACTCACGGAATGTTTACTCTTGACAGTGATTATGCGCGTATTGTGGAATATTTGTGGTTCGATTTAGCAAGCAAAGTAAACAACTTTATGAAATTTTATTTTGTTACAAATGCTTGCACCCTTCAAAATAATTTATTTTGCAAAATGAATTAAAACAACGAGAAGCACCTGAACTGATATCTGATGTTCTAGAATAATTGCAACAATACACATCATAACAATTTTTAAATCGTGTTCCAATGAAGTGTGAAATTATAGTCTGTGGTCAGAGAGCTCCCACACACTCAATGCAGTCGTAAAACTCATACATTAAACCACTAATGAGCTTCAAACACCCATGCATGACATAAACAAGTTCTATTTCAACTTTAATGACTATCTTATTTCTTATCTTACTAATATTATGAAGGTGAAAGTTTGTAAGTTTGGATGTTTGGATGTTTGTTGCTCTTTCATGGCAGAATGGCTAAACCAATTTTATTGAAATTTGATACAGAGAATTGTAGCAAGTGGAACAAAGTAGTCTCTGCTTACCCCTATGGGAAAGAGGCATGACTGTATGTATGTATGTATGTGTATGTTGGTACAGAGGTAGTTACAATCCCGGGGAAGGACATACAAAAGTTTTTATCCCAGAAAATAGCATGGTTCCTTTGGGATAGCGATAAGTGAATTAATTGCAGACGGAGTTGCGGGCAACAGCCAGTAAAATAATAAATTCAGAAAGAATGCAACAATCTGCAGTACAAACAGTTTACATTAGTGGAAAATAACTCTTATGACATTGAAATTAAATTTATAAATGTATGAGTCATTAAAAACAAATTAAATAACACGGCAAACTGGCTCTTGTTGTAAACAACCGTAAAGTCCAACATACAAATGGGATGATCTCAAACATTACGTAACACTTTCACTTTCAAATGTTCTGTTGTGTATGTTGGAGACTAAGATATTATTTGATGTGTGCCCGTGTATGAATTTATAAGCTTTATTAGAAAGTTATTATTAGATTAGTTGCAAATGTGTTTTGTTTATGTAGCCTTTTAATGCACAGCACAAACCTAGTTGGTTTTAGGATGCAACCAAACCGCCGCGTATACGCAGTGACGCGTCGTATGTGTCACGTTTTCTCACCGTTTTTTCATAGATTTTGTTGAGATTCCGTAACGTCACCGTTTTTTAAGCGGCGGTTTGGTTGCACCCTTATAACTTTATAATTATGATCATCCAGTGAAACAAGCTTACTATGTATTGTGAAAGGGACATAGCTACAGCATCTAGTCGCCCATGTGGTGATATGTGGCTGACATAGGCTTTACGAAGGCAAAAAAATATAAAAGTCAAATGAGCAGAATATTCCAAAGGCCCCTAAGTAAATACAGATAGCGTAGATAAAGCTATTGATAACTAACTATGGTGTGCTATCCGTACATGGCCAGTATGACTGGCTGACTGAGTTGATTCAGATGCACCCACACAATATCCTTTTAGGACGGTGTCATTGACATGAAGCCATTATGGTCAATGCCTTGCGTAAAACAACAGATTCCTTTATTGAATTGTTCCATGTTTTGCAAAGGGGTATAACCTGATCACTCCTTAAGAGGCTGATCCAGTGACGAGTAAAGGCCTCAGTTTGACTCCCCGCAGCCACATCCTATTATTCAACCCTTCATTGACTTCTACGGCAGTATTAAAGCTCCCAACATAGAAATATTCCCCAGGGAATTTACGATCCAAATAATTTATTAAAATAATTGCTTATGTTAATGTTATTGCTGTATGAAAATGACCACCCTGGGAGGCCGTTAGAATTACAATCGACAATAAAAATAACCCAGTACTTAATTTTTATTATGTGATACAAGGCAGGAAGCGACGGCAAGGTCGTTATGTTATTAAATTAAGTTCTAGACGTGTTTATTAAGAGTGCAACATTTTAATTATGGGCCTCAATGCATAATAGTTAATAAAGTTCCAGCAGATATGATTTAGTTAGGTAATACAAAATTGCTATTCAATATAGTAGGTGGTCTGTGACTTTATTGTACGATTACGATTAGGCTTTGGTCACAGACCGATCACTTAAATGAGTCCTCGTCCGCGAGGGTACAGGGGCGCGGGGTAGGACGACAAAGGGGACCGGGTAGTGCGCCTACCGCCCGCACCTCTCTCGGCCCCCTTTGTCGCCTACCCCGCGCCCCTGTGCCGCGCGGGCAAAGACTCGAGCGGTCGGTCTGTAGTCGGGTGGTCCCTCAGTAGGGAGGGACAGAGGGCTCGCAATGGAGTCTACCGCTCGTCGCTGCCCTGTGCTCTGGCTTCAAGGTCTCGCCTGTTGAAACCGATTGATAATAAATATGCTGAATATAGTTTATTGCACGTTCTCGTTCGTTGTTTACAGTCTGTCAGTGAACTAGGCAGGCACACAATAACAAGTATAAACAATAATGATGGACGGACAACACGCAGCTTTGTAGTGTAACTAATGCCTTGTTGCATGCTATCCGACTTTTGTTTTCCGTTGAATTAATACCTACCTACCTAAAAAGTTTACCCACACCTAGAGACGTCAATTTATTTTATACTAATGAACTGTTGAACGTCATATCTCTGAATACGACAAAATTGCCAATCAATCGTTCATGTTTATAGACTTCCAAGGGAAACCGTGCAAAATTCTGGAATAAAAAGTATCCCATGTCTAACCCCATTTATCTGTACTTATGTTATCCAAATCCGTGCAACCGTTTTCACGTGCTTGACCCAGAAACTAACTAACAAACTACCAAACTTTCTCGCTACCGCGAACTGCTACAACTTTGCCTTTTGGCCTCAACATTCCCTTAAGACCAAGGCAATGTTTAGGGCTGGAGCCTGATGACAAAGTTACATTTTACGGTAGCTCCTCACTTGGCCGATTCAAGTATTAAACCCAAAAGAATAAATGAGACAGCAACAGCAAGACAAACCCGAATGGCATTCTCGCTGTTAAACATTGTAGAAACAGAATATTTACAGTTTTAAGCAATACATTATACCTAATTCAGATATCACTGACCTTGCGGCGTTGCAACAGCTCGCATTAGGGGCACGCGAGCTGCGCCGGCGCGTCGCTGAATGCCCTGACGCGCACACCCACTTAGCGCCTTCCAGTTTCACTTACACGCGACAATGAGACATATTATTAACGTTACCATTAACCTGACTGGTCTGTGCGTGCTTATGATGAATTGCATGAGACTGCTTCGAAATATTGGGTGCTCGCTAATAAATCGCAGTCTATACTCCGTTGATAATATGTCTTATGTTGTTATCCGTTAATCCTTTAATTACGTCGAATATGACAATATTAAGCAATCCACTCTCATGTATAAAGCCACAAGTGTACCTAGTGTCCGATTTTATAAAACACATCGATAAAGTGCCACTCCAAAATGTTAAAAGTGTTCTGAATTTGAAACGCGACTAGATTAGAAGAAAATTATAGCTCTTTCGGCAATTTGATCCCGCGTCTCCCAGTACTGTCAGCCGCATAGCATATATTGCAGTCACGGAACATTTATTGATGTGTAGAAGGAACAACGTAGGGGACAAGACACAGCCTTGCGAGACACCACAGTTCACGGACTTTAAGTCGGGGCATCGCAACCGTCAACTAAGACTTTAAAGCTGCGATCTGAAAGAAAACTGGCGACCGAAGCGCATAAACCTCAGGTATCCCACATGCAGGTAGCTTAGAAAGAAGAAGCCGGTGCCATACACGGTCAAACGCTTTCGCTATGTCCAATCCAAGCCAACTCATAGGGTGTCTCCTTTAGTCTTAACTCAATGGCCTCAGTCCATTGTCCTTTTTGCAATTTTTTTAGATACTGTTACCGCTTTTGGTATAATACCATCGTTACCAAGAGGTTCTCCGCAAGAAATATTTAAAACCAGTTACGATCTAATTTAAAATTAATAATCAATTTCTTAATTACATTTCATATCATAGCGCATTAAAAGTAATATTATGAGTTGACTATGCAGTTTCTCAAATATGCATCGCTTTCGCGCTTTCCTTGCTTTATAGAGACGTCGTTAAAAATCACAAACCTTGTAATTACCAGACGTTAGCCATTTGAAGCGAACGCCGAACCGAGGCTGACTCATACCACAAGCACGGCCACTAGATATTTTGATAAACCTTCAACCGGGCTAGCATCACTGTACAAAATATTCTTTGACTGAACATTCCCGTAAATGTTTCCATTACATTTATTTATTTACTAGCTGTTGCCAGCGACTTCGTCTGCAAAGAATTCGTTTATCGCTATCCCGCAGGAAGTACGCAATTTTCCGGGATAAAAAGTAGCCTATGTGCTATTCTAGACTTTTCTCTATCTATGTGCCGAATTTCATCTAGATCCGTTGGGCCGTTCTGGCGTGATTGAGTAACAAACAAACATCCATCCATCCATCCATACTTTCGCATTTATAATATTAGTTAGATTTATTCAACACTAGCTGTTGCCAGCGACTTCGTCTGCAAAGAATTCGTTTATCGCTATCCCGCGGGAACTATGCAATTTTCCGGGATAAAAAGTAGCCTATGTGCTATTCCAGACTTTTCTCTATCTATGTGCCGAATTTCATCCAGATCCATTGGGCCGTTCTGGCGTGATTGAGTAACAAACAAACAAACATCCATCCATCCATCCATCCATCCATCCATACTTTCGCATTTATAATATATTCAACATCAACATTTATTGGTCATTTTTATTGGTCGATATTCAAAGTGTAGTATACTATGCGGTGTCAAAGGGGCGACTTGATTTGGAATCAAAAATTGCAATAAAAAACTTTTGAGAGAAGTGTTTTATCAAACTAACCCAATGTACTCCTGAAGCATTCCAGAACAATTGACAATATTTCAAATTTCTTTATATTCATAAATCAAAAACCATTTCGAGAGAAGCACTTGTAGAACACAAAAAAAATATTATTGGATTTTTTCGTACAGTATTTTTTGGAAAAATGAGCAAAATATCTAAAACGGGAAATGACGTCCAGCGGCCGGTCCAATACTGCCATTATAAAAAACCTTGTCTTCCGGGTTTCCCTTTGACATTTATAACTTTCACAACACAAACACTACTGACAGCTGATGGTTAAATCATTCGCACACCACTCGGCTTTGTTGCATTCGGGAACACTAGATAACTGTTTGCCGGGCAATAATGAGAATATTTTTGCAAGTTTTCATTTAAAATCATATTTTTCGTGAAGTATTCTGTTTGAGTTTGTCAGCTCGTTTTGACGTTCATTGACGTTGACAACTGCATTCACTGTCAATCTATTTAAGCACAGGTTTTGTCGGTCAATTAATGTAATTATTTCAACGTTTTTTTAAGTGTAAGAAACAAAGCAGTGACGTCATTTCGCTAATACTTGACGTTTGTTACTTACGCCCTTTCTGCTCGAGCATCGATTTAAATGGATTTTTCCACGAAAATACAAGATTTTCACGAATATAAAAAAATATGGGTGTCTTAAAATTGTGCGCTCTTTCCAGCCAGACAATAAAAAGTAGCACTTAAAAAATTGAAATATTGTCAATTGTAAGATGTCTTCTACAAGTATGTTTATCCCTTGCCTGGTAGCCACAGTACAAGCGTTGCTTGGTTTGGGACCGAGTCAATTGGTGTCAATTGCCTCAAGATATTTATTTATTCAATTTTATCTTCATCTGTTTAATGTACATACTATGCTCACGTTAGGTAAGCGATCGCAACTCCCGGCACGTATATAGGCATTGCTCAAGGATATGTTCTGTAAAGTAGTAGTCGTAGGTAGTCGGCAGTAATGTAGGCGGCGGGCTACGGCTGCGGCAAACCGTGCCCGTCTACGGCACGGTCGAGGTCGCCGCTGATTGCTGATTCACTACACTATAATCCCATCAATAACAAAATGCAAAAGAATCCAAGTGGAAAACTAGTTCTTTCAAAGCTCACGCTCCTTTCATTGATAACGTTCTGCAATTGCTTGAAATGTTATTTGGAAGTAACTTAACACATGAACTACTATTTATCCTAAATAATAACCGTGGTTCCGACTCCTGACTCTACAATCGAGGGCATAAATATCGATACAGCCATCTCGTCAAATATATGTGTCACCAACCTTCTTATTTGTGGCATATATAGTTTAGACGGTTTTATATGCGGTTATATATATATATTTATGCTCTTGACTGTACTGTCAGCTGCCTGCCAAGTCAATGGTTCGCCAACTTCGCCAAATGGTAGGAACAACAATCGAAGTCGATAATCCAACATTCATTCGATTGTTGTGATTATGATAGAACCGGATTAGAATACTATATACTATGTAAATATATTGTTATTTTTAATAGTACTCGTAACATAAATAGTAGCTAATAAATGGAATTCCAAAATCACTCGAAGTGCCCTCGCCCATTGCTATTTGAACTACAGAATCAATGCTTGGGCAATATCCACAGGGCAATATCATCCTTTGTCCTACATTTTGGATAAACGCGACAGTTGCAAATAGTTGTACAATGGCTCAGGCAACCCGTTGTAATTGCCGCGACGGCAGCGACAGGCTTTCCGCTTTCTGCGCCAATCAACAATGCCGCAAAGGGCGAGACCTCCGGGCCACTGACCTCTATATTAACTGCTGCAGCTAATTCATGTTCCTACTACGCGTTTAGGTTCACTTGGTCCACATTCCCATTTTGTTCACATTCCTACTTCGTCCAAAATCCCACTTCGTCCGCAAGCAATTCCCAAATCGTCCGCTTCCCATTTTGTCAGCATTCCCATCTCGTCCACTTCCCATTTTGTCAGCATTCCCATCTCGTCCTCTTCCCATTTTGTCA
Organism: Pandemis heparana; assembly: GCA_963854515.1. NCBI lineage: Eukaryota > Metazoa > Arthropoda > Insecta > Lepidoptera > Tortricidae > Pandemis > Pandemis heparana. The sequence continues at coordinate 8,785,925 of OY978034.1, forward strand.
AGATTCCCATCTCGTCCACATTCCCAACTCGTCTGCATTCTCATTTGGTCCATATTCCCAGTTCGTCCGCATTCCCATTTCGTCCACATTCCCAAGACACAACATTAAAAAAATACCAATTGAATTGATTATTTTTAAAAGTTTGCTCCAGTTGCGTTGCGGTGGAAGTAAGAATGTGGACGAAATGGGAATGTGGACGAAGTGGGAATGTGGACGAAGTGGGAAGAGGACGAAGTGGGAATGTGGACGAAGTGGGAATGTGGACGAAGTGGGAATGTGGACGAAGTGGTAAGAGGACGAAGTGGGAATATGGACGAAATGGGAATGTGGACGAAGTGGGAATGTGGACGAAGTGGGAAGAGGACGAAGTGGGAATGTGGACGAAGTGGGAATGTGGACGAAGTGGGAATGTGGACGAAGTGGGAAGAGGACGAAGTGGGAATATGGACGAAATGGGAATGTGGACGAAGTGGGAATGTGGTGTGGACGAAGTGAACCTAAACGCTACTACGGCTCTGCGGTAAGTGTGTAAATAAACTGTTAGAGCAGTAGGCCTATTGTCTAACTCGCTCGCAATCGCCATCGTCTTCATTTTGACAGTTCATGTATGGGCTGACAATTGGCATCGGAATCAGCTAGCTGTCACATTCATACATGAACTGTCAAAATGAACACGATGGAGATTGCGAGCGAGTTAGACAATAAGCCTACTGCTACCGCGATCAAAGATACAATGTGCCTTCTTAGTAATTTTCTGATACAGATAGACTCGGCAGCACAGCGGCGCCTAGAACTCCCCGAGTATGTCCCGAGTATGTGTTTCCATAAACTATGGTTTTGTTAAACTGTACTTGCTAATAGTAGTTAATATGAGAGAGAAGGACCGTATTACAACTTCCATTTGGGAGTAGCCTTCTAAAATCGTATCGTTTTGTGCTGCGCAGGCGCGTGGGCGCGGGCTCCGCGTGATGAATGGGCGCCACACAATCATTCTTCTCTACCTGAAGGAGGTCATATGAGGAGTCATCATTGCGCATGCGTCACGTCATGCTTGAGTATGATGTAGCAAATGAAAGATCATTGGGTTGCCCTGTAGGGGGGTCCAATGGTCTCATCAAATGATGGAGCGCAGAGTGAGAAAGAGTATGTTCCTTGTTTTGAAAGCAGTGTTGTCATCTGTTGTTATACATTTTAATGCGTTGAGTTGACTTGGGATTGTTTGTCAGGGTTTTTCTTGACTAGCTTTTCAAGCGCAACAATCTTACATCTGTTCTGTTAAACCCTAACCACAGACTCATCAACAAAGACAACAGAATAATACAAGTACAACATCGACAAGAAGAAAGGTCATTCACTTGGATAACGCATCCAACCTCCCACCAGCTCTACTGCCCCCTTTCCAGTTAATAACACACACTCAACCCCAATTCCGTCTGTTTGCTACCTCTTCACGGTGAAACCGCTCGACCGATCGTAATAAAATTTGGCAAGGAGATACTTTGGACATTAAGGAATAATATAGGCTACTTTTTATCCTGGAAAATTGCAGTTCTCGCAGGATAGCGTCAAAGAAATCGAAGAAGTCGCGTCGCGGAGCAACAGTTACATTACATATACATACGTTCATTTATAGTCTTCATCAGGCATGCTTCCAGTGACTCCGGTTACGGCCTATTACCGATTTGCAAGTCATTTCTACAACCGGCTTAATGTTATTCTGCGCACGCGCGGTGCTGTCGTGCGCGCACGCATGTCTTGATCCCGCTTATCTGCGTGCTGGCAGAAACGCGACACGACCTGCGTGACGAGAGTTTGTGTTTGGAATGCTAAGCGATTACGATTGTGATCTACAGCTAATGTAAACACATTTGATGTGAGTACCGGAAGTGGAGTTGATTGTAGGTTGGTAAACGAAACTTAGAATTGAGATCGCTCTCAAACTCACAGATTCAGTGAAAGAAACCAAACTAGTGAAAGCTTAAATCAATAATTGTGAAATGCAACAGAGTCTCAACGTATGTCTGTCAGTCTCGGGCATATATCTTTATCTCGGAGGCACGTTCCTCGAACGCATGTTATAGGTTATCGCAACTTCCATAGATACTGTTATCTACAAGCCATGACTTTGATGTTCGTTTCGCTCCAGCACAAAAACCTAACGTAGATGTAGTGCTCTTGAACTTGCTCAGTCTTAATCCGTTCTCGTTGGCAGTGCTCTCATAGAACAGTTCCCACGCTGTTCCCACGGCTGTTTTATGGAGTGTCGTGTCAGTATCGTGTGGGGCAAACAAGAGCAGATCTAGGAAAGAACGAAAGCACCCTGAGAACAACTAATAAAGTGATATTGATAATGATAAGCTATAACTTAGATAACTTAACTCTGAGTTAGGTGTCCTTTTTCTGGTCGACCACTGTCATAGCAAAAGGAAAACTAGAGGCTCCGCTTCCTTGCGCAGTGTGTGCAACTATACGCACTCGGCGGGGCATGTTTAAACTGGCCAGCCTGGCCTCACTTTGCCCTTCACAGAACTCCAATTTTACCTACTTTTCATTTATGTAAGTCCAAAGTTTTGGTCTATTATAGTCGGTTTTGTTATTGTACAATACCTATGGAATTTTCCTGTGATTATATCAGAGGGATTTTGGTAAATTAGGTGAACTGATCACACCCGTCAGCCAATAAGTCCGTTAAGACAAGGAAAATCCAACAAGTCGCATTTACATTGCGGCGCTGAGTCGACGACGTCTAACCCGTTCGCATCACGGCCCAGCAATGTAATGAAACTACATGTTTTTCTCGTAAGTCTGTGGTGTTGATGTCGAGGCATTCCGCAGTGACTCAGGCGCCGGCGCGCGCGCAGCAATAATATTTATAACCAGACGACAGCGACCAGTATCGCCATTGTTGTTGTAATCATATTGCTTCATAATTAGCTACTGTTTACTGATGCAAGAAAACACAAAGCACTTTGTTACAAGACATGATAATTGCGCTGTCCTCTTGAGGCTGGATTACATTTTCTCAAGTAGCAAGTGCAGGTGAGAGAGAGAGAAGTGCAATGTAAAGTGGTAAACGGTTACGTTGACTGTCACACCTGCACTCACTACTTAACAAAGTGCAATCCAGAGCCTTCAGTGTCAGTTGCACCAAGAAACTTTAACCCTTTGTATGCTTATGACCCGGATCCGTGCCAAATTTAAGGCTATATTTTTGTATTTTTATTTAAATCAGCAGAATTTGTGCATATAGAAACAGATGAGACTAGAATGCAGTACTTTTTTTAGCTCCCGCTTACGAGGGGTAACAATAACTATAACCAGAACTATAGATTTTGACACAATATTTCATAGGTTTTCTGTCAAATGTAGGTACGTTACAATCGTCGGTTATGGTTAATAGTTAAACTTGATGCAACTCGCACTTAGCTATAATGACAAGCGATGCCCACGTTGGTCACGGCATGCACGACACGGAAAATGTTTTAAATGGTGCATATTTCGCATTTGTGTAGGTTTTGTTTTGAGTTTATTTAAGACTAGCTTCTGCCTGCGACTCGCGACTTCGTCCGCGTAGAATAAGACATTAGGCAGCTACGACCTTTGACATGTTTATCGCTATCCCGCGGGAACTATGCAATTTTCCGCAATAAAAAGTAGCCTATGTGTTAGTCTAGGGTACCAGCTATGTCCGTTCCAAATTTTATCCAAATCCGTTTCGTTTCAGCGTGAAGAAGGAATAAACATACACACTCACAGCGCATAGCACATAGCGTCAGCGTCACATTCATCCATCCATCCATCCTCACAAACTTTCGCGTTTATAATATTAGTAAGATAAAATAAAAACGTATCTGTGACAAAGTTGCCTCTTGTTAACATTTCGAAAAAGAACGCGACGCGACATAGACCAATAAAATAGAATATATTAAATTGAATTAGATTTTACTAATGATCGAAGCACACCGTAGCTGAGACCACAGAACTGTTCTGTGGTTGAGACGCTTCGATAACGTCCTTTAAAAACCAATTCCTGTCTGGGAACAATGTTGTGTTTGAGTGATTTATCGTGTATGCTCGTATAAAACATCGTATATGTCCCGCAGTCCGCAGAGCGTGGCGCACTGGCGCAGTAAGTATGTGGGGGAACAATGTGACTCGTGTAAAGACTCGATGAACCTACGCATACTTATTGTACAGTCAAACGCATAAATATATGTACGTTATCAAGACGTCAAAAACATCTACGAGTACCTATAAGTACACCTTATGCCATAAACTATAAGATCGGTGAGATATACATAAAGGTATTTGACATGATGGTACCTACCTATTGCATTATGTAGCCAATGGATGTAGCGCTAGTGGGCCTTGAAACTTTCTATCATAGTTCCTTGAATATATCTGAAGATATTAGGTAATTTTTACGCCGCAGACTAGTTATCGTTAAAGTTTAACCAGAAAGCAAGTTTTGTAAACGGTACGAATTTTTTACTTTTTAGTACATGTCGACGTCAACGATATCTTTACACTTTAATGCCTTGTCGCTCCAAGCACATTGACAACTTCATATGAAACTTCAAACATGAAGTTACAACGACAAAGCACTAAAGTGTAATGATATCTTTGACGTCGACTGTACAGTCAGGGGCATAATAAAAAATATCTGTACACCTTTATGCCACACCATAAGGCCGGTGACAATATTTGACGTGATGGCTGTATCGATATTTATGGCATCGACTATACAAGGCCTGACCTTGAAGCCCTCGTCGCTGACGGGACTGCAGCAAGCAGCGTCTGCCTGCCCAGGAGTAAGACAAACGGCGTACCCCGCCCCAGCACAGATGACGCTGATTACGATGCTCCATTACATACGCCGGCGTCCCCGCCAAGGCCGAGCCGGTGATGTAATTGGGCAGTGCCCTATCTTGATCGATGAGCGCTGTGTCAGGCTTCGTTAACTTTGTATCGGATGACCTATTTGTTTTGCCGTGTCACTTCTACAGTCCGCATTATGACGAATGCTTCGATGTTATGCCATTCGTCATCGCTTCAAACTTTCGAGTTGAACCGTTAATAATATGCATAAGCAAAAGATTAGATATTCAATCTCGATGGAGCATAAACTTATTCAAATGTTATGTGTTGAATTGAATTAAAACCAAAGCTCGCTTTTGCCAAACTGTTTTGTTTCTGTTTACGAATACTTATTTCTTTGCACTTTGCCCGCTTCAGTCAATTCTAAAAGCCTATGCAAAGCGTAGAGTAAAGAAAAGAGACTTCCGACGTATTACCTTGGACAGCTCAAATAGTTCTCGTGAATAACTTAAAAACTTGTTCTGCCGACACGCAATCGGCCCGAAATTTGGCAACGGCCCTATTGTCCAAGCTCGAAGAAAGCCTCTGAAGCAATAGGAAGCCGAACTATTCATAAGCTGGTTGACGTAACGACGGCCTCGTTTAGGTATTTGTGCAAGCTCCCACGCGACACCAATTCACGAGGAAGCTCGGAATCTAAGGCCGGCCTTAAAACTATTATTCGGTGTTGACTGTTCCGATTAGACGGACCGCTTAGAGCAGTTGGGACCAGCAACGGCACAAGAGCAGTTCTGTGGCGGTTGGAGACGATTTCAACCCAACTGCACGGGTAGCACGAGAGCGCGCGAGAGCTGTGTCGCGCGCGAGATAAGACTGCTGACTGCCCATCTTGTTCTAGAAAGAACAGTAAGACATCTGCGATCTCGTGCTAGCCGTGCAGTTCACCTCAACAGCGACCGCTTGATGCTGTTGGTATTGACTTCTCGAAGGGCTGACACACTAGCGATTTGTTCGGCGATTTAATATAAGCAGCCCGTTTATGTCTGGCTTAACTGATGTACGTTACATTAGACATATTGAATTGACTAGGTACCTTTACCCTTAACAAATGAATCACCTGTGATCATGATGCATGCAACTGCTTCCTAATATCAGCAGCTCGTTAAAGAAATCTCGGTCTACATCCCGTAGACAATATGTCCAACACCAAATAGTTAACCCGTTTGCTGTTCCTCTGGCAGGTGGCCAAGCGAGGGTTATTGACGGGGAGGGGCTGAAGATTAGCCCCAAGGCTGCTTAAGGCAATTCGGGTTGAGGAAAGTTGTGTGATTTATGCATCCCCGAGCCGCTGTAATATTCTGTCATAAATATGTCGTTACGTTTAACGGTCTTGAAAGTCAGCGGGACGATACTATTGAATCCTCATATAGTTGTAATAGGATCGTAAATAATTCAAAGTTATTTTCTTCATTGTCATCATCAGCCGAAAACCACTATCTCGCGGTCGGCCTAGTGGGCGGCCTGTCAACGCTATGCGTAGGTACCATCAGCCAAATATGTGGTCTGCCGCCCTAAGGTTAAAATTCCTTTGCACGTCACAATACATAACGTCGATAAGACAGGCTGTCAACTTGAAAGTTCGACTTTAGCGACATTTTCATTTGATAGGAAGTTGGATGAAAAGTGGTAGACCACTTATAATTTGGGTTGGGCGACCGACCGTACAGTACAATACAATCTGTGATCTTAGAATGCCATGCGGGTTTGTCTTGCTGTCTCGCTCACTCTTACTGGCTTGATACTTGAATCGGCCGATGCTAGAAACCCGAATGGCATTCGAAGGGCTTATGGACTGTGTTATTTTAGCAATCCGTAAAGTAGAAGTTAATTCCTTTGCATTATTGGAATCTAATTGACCTTCAGCATAACATCCGCAAGTGCCAGTTAAATGCTTATAGTTGTTTGTGTGATTACATGTGTGGGTTGGTGGCGTGATCGGTGACGCCTCCTTACGTCATCAGGCAGCTTTCGATCTGATAGCTCCCGCGGTGCCCAGGTTACGAGATGTTCTGCCGTAGATGGGCAGATGGCGTGGTCACCTTTATTAGTAAGAGCCTGGGAAGACGATTGTTTACGCCGCTTCGGTGTACAAATTTGTATCTAGGGCAGAAATATTGTCGGAGTCACCTAGTTGGCCAAGAATAGTACAGTCAAGGGCATAAATATTAAGTTCGTTACCGAGACGTCAAAAGCAAATGTCAAACAATAAGGTTGGTGATAGTGGCTATTGTAGGTATCGATATTTATGTCCTCGCCTGTACATTATTATTTACTAGCTGTTGCCAGCGACTTCGTCTGCAAAGAATTCGTTTATCGCTATCCCGCGGGAACTAAGCAATTTTCCGGGATAAAAAGTAGCCTATGTGCTATTCCAAACTTTTCTCTATGTGCCGAATTTCATCCAGATCCGTTGGGCCGTGGTTGGGCCGCTCTGGCGTGATTGAGTAACAAACATCCACCCATCCATCCATTCATCCATCCATCCATCCATCCATCCATCCATCCATCCGTCCATCTATCCATCCATCCATACTTTCGCATTTTATAATATTAGTTAAATTGCAAAGGATGACACGAAGCTGTTTGCTGGTCCAGTAATATTAGGAGGGCGAGCAACAGCAAGGCCGTTTATTTATATAAGTTCAGCAATCAATCGCCGTTCCGGCTTAGATTTGTACTCGTAGGTAGCGCTTTTCTCAAACATAACCAGGAAATTTAAAGAAAATGCTTACAAAATTTAGTACCTATACGTCTCTTTTTATGGTACATAAGTGTATTTATCCATAGTGACGTGTTTTCTTCAGAACTCCGGTTTATTTCTAGCCCGTGATTGATGTTCTGTTGCCTTTGCCTTGTTGTATTATTCACCGCTAACTTTGACCTACCGCCTACCGCCGGTGATCGATTTCCAACTTACTAACTAGTTAGCCGATTAGGAGATTAATAATTTTCATTCGTTGATTCTAAAAAAGGGAAGGCTCTTTATTCTATTTTACTTGTGTTTTTTTATGTGCCACGCCACGCTGTCTTCCTCCGCTGCCTGTGAACCCGTTTCGATGATTATTTTTTGTCGTGTAGTGTACGTCTCAAAGTCAGAGGTAGTCCTGTATCATCATCATTTATCGTATCAGCTGGAAGACGTCTACTGCTGGACGTAGGCCTTCCTTAGAAATTTTCACGACCGACGATCGGTTATGTGCAATACAATACACCGCTAGGCGCTAATAAATCACAAGGTTTGTTAATGTTTTTGTTTTCTTCAGCATATAAATCAGAGCAAAGATTGTGACTTGGTTGTGTGTACGGTTAGCAATCGAATCAAGTTCATTCATTTTCTGTTCTCAAAGTTACGCCATAGATAAAGATAGGTATCTCATTGTGTAATTTGTACGCGACCTATGACAACATCGGCGCGAGCGAGCATTACTACGTAACTTTAAAGCTATTTAAATATTTAAATTTACTTTTGACGACACCTGAATTTTTCAATGGTGTAGTAAAATAACTGATTGGTTTGTAGAACGATTGTTGTCAGGCGTCGAAAAACAAAATTTGTCAGAGCCTCGTTAGACGGAGTTTCGTTTCTACTAATTATAGGCGACCAGGGGGGCTACTCCGAAATTCGTATCATACCGTCCCTCTCACTAAAATGAATGACTATTATTGTGAGCGGAACGGCACGAAACGAACTTCGAAAATCGACTTTCGGAGTATAAGACCAGTCAGTGTTTTACGATTTCTATGGCAGTTCCTGTAGCTGAAAAAGAGAAGGCTGTCTGTCAATTCACTACCTACCTATTAGTATCCGATCCTCAGTGCCTTTATGTCTCTCTGTTACACTCAAAAACTTCGGGACGGATTTTCATACGGTTTTCAACAATAGACAAGACTGACTCACGAGGAAGATTTGGATATATGGTTTGTCAGTTTTGTAGAAATTGGTTAAAATATAACGATAATTGTTGGAAGTATCTGGAAGTATCGGGAAAAGTCCTGAAATGTGGTTGTTGTGCCGCAAGAAGGAGAAACAAATAGACTTGATTTTATTCAACAGACATGCAATGCTATTTTCAAAGCCCAAAATCTATTTATAGCGTTAATAAAATGCTCCACTAATCTAGTAACTAGGTGTTTCCAAATGAATAGAGCTGTTAGCTACTAATAGTTGTGAAGTAGGGCAGTCGCGAAGTTCATTGGTCAGAAGTTGGCCGGCGCCCAGCGGAGGTGAGTGATCTCCCGCCTCGCGCCCGAGTCCCGAGACGCGGCGGCGCGCGCGCCACTAGCCGACGCTTGAGGGCAACCATGCTGTACCGTACTAGTAGGCTTATTGTCTAACTCGCTCGCAATCGCCATCGTGTTCATTTTGACAGTTCATGTATGGGCTGACAATTGGCATCGGAATCAACTAGCTGTCACATTCATACAAGAACTGTCAAAATGAACACGATGGCGATTGCGAGCGAGTTAGACAATAACCCCCTTATTCATAAACGCACTATAGGCCTCTGCTAAGTTAGTAATCGTTTGTCCTTATCTGTGAAAGGTAAATGTCAAAGTGACAGATAAGGACAAACGATTACTAAGTTAACAGAGGCCTATAGTGCGTTTATGAATAAGGGGGTTAGTCTACAGGCCTTGGTCACACGCACAGTCAGCATCAGAAGTATACACACCCTCTTATTACCTCGGCGATAGAGTCGTGTGTAGATCATTTTGAGCTCTTCGACTATCAACTTCTGATGTTGACTGGCATACACTGCATACAGTCCTTCATTCTTCTGGGATATTCGGGTATGGGGTGCCATCGGCCGATTAAAGTATGAAATCCATAAGAGTGAGTGAGATAGCAAGACAAACCCGAATGGTATTCTAAATTGTAAGAGCTCACGGCCTGTAGAACGAGGCCGTCCTATCCGAGCTACTTGTTTTCGTTGGCCAAGCGCTCGATCGAACTTGGCGCAATGTTTCGGTGCACGCACTGTCTTGCTCGTTTACTCGGCACCTATAAATGCCGGCACGTAAGTCTAGCGATGACCTTGTATGCGCAGAAGTATAAAATACGGTATCCGTGGGTGCGCAGATCCCCTCCACGTGACTCGTCATCGCTAGACTTACGTGCCCGCACGTATACAAGCGATAGTGTTCATCCTTGCTATCTTATCCATACACGTAGCGTAGGTATTGTTCCTAATTTCGTCAGTCATAAAATTGTCTCGATATCGATGATAACTAACGACTAAATATCCTCTAGTACTATTATTTATTCTGTGGTATTGCCAATACCCGCGATATTTTTTCTACTGACTAGTTGTAAGTGTGATATTTCCAGTCCGCAATGCAGGCGGAACTTGCCTCAATAAAAACATTGTTTACGTTTATGACCGTGGCTGAAGCAAGCCTTTGATAGCTCTGAAACAATATCCAGTGTATCATTACGTGGCATAGATATAGTTTGTTGTTGTAGTACCTATTGCGTGACGGCGAGTGCTGTAGGGGCGTTGAACTTACAGCTGATACTAATGCTTCATTGATGATAAGGCGTGTGATATCGGTGGAGTAGTGGAGTCACTGGAGGGATTGTTTTTTGTTTTTTTTTTTTTTTTTGTGAACTGAAGAAAAAAAATGGAAAAGTTTATCTATTTAAAAGATGTCTTATGATAATGAATAATGACTTATGGGGCTGTTTCACTACTCCTTAACTGTCAGTTATCTATGATTCGTCTCTATTTATTACTACGAAACAGACAGAGACGTCATCATAGAAAAACCGGCTAAGTGCGGGTCGGACTCGCACACGAAGGGTTCCGTACCAGAAAAATGGCTAAAAGCTGGTTCCATTAAACACTTGTTTTATTGAATTTAAATTCCGTCGTCAACATTTTGACTACTCTGTTGTATGGGAGCCCTATTTAGATTATTATTTGAAACTTATGAATGAAGAACACGACTTTGGAAACTATTTTATTGAACTTCAAATCTGAACTGACTGGATGGCGTAGACAATTTTATATCTTTTTAATATTTAAAAATAGAAAGTAAACATAAACAATAAGTATATAAAAAAGGTATATAAGGTCGGACTGCAACAATTATTATTAATTTGATTTTAGTATTTGTTGTTGTGGCCACAACAAAAATACATAATCTGTGCAAATTTCAACTGTCTAGCTATTACGGCTCTTGAGATCTAGCTCGGTGAGTGGTAGCCATGAAAAAGTGATAACTTTAGAGCTAAATACGAAAAATAAACGGAGCTAGTTTTGGTTTGATGTTTTCTATTTGAAGGATGACCACAGACAAGCATAGAGTACAAAATCATAGGTATAGGAGTTGACGTTCCAAATTTAAATATTCAACACTCTCACCAAATTTGAACCCTATCAACTCACAAATAAGGTACATAGTATGAGCAACAAAAATCAAAATAACATAAAAGTAGCTCTCACCTAAACTGAACACCCTGTAGGCATATAACAACATAATAGTCACTACGACAAGATAATCACAACATAAAATCAGTTAAATAAACTTCTGAACACCAATTTTAGTTCTAAGATAGTGAAACTTGTCTCTAGGAAGAGCTTTAGTAAATAAGTCAGCATATTGCTCTTTAGTACCTACATACTTTAAATCTATTTCTTTACCAACATATTTCTCTTTTATAAAGTTATACTTCACATCTATATGTTTGCAACGTTTGTGATAGTCCACATTTTTAATTAAACATATAGCACTTTGATTGTCAATATTTAAACAAATAGAGTTTTGATTAAATTCACCAATATCCATTAACAATCGCTTTAGCCAAATAGCTTCTTTAGTAGCAGAACATGCAGCCATAAATTCAGATTCAGTAGTGGACAAAGCAACACTTTGCTGGCGCTGAGTTGCCCAAGTTATGGCAGCACCATTGTTTATGAAAACATACCCAGTCAAGGATCGTCGTGTACATATATCTGTGGCGTAATCTGCGTCACTATATGCTTCAAGTATGTTATTCTGGGACGTAGTGTAACGCAAGCCATAGTCCTTGGTTTCTTTAAGATATCGAATTATCTTCTTGACAACATTCCAATGAGTATGGTTAAAAGAATTGAGGTATCTATTCACCAGACTGACGCCATACATGATGTCAGGCCTGCTTACCACTGCTAGATGCATCAGTGACCCAACTGCCTCTCTGTACTGGATGTTCTTGTCCGGTGTCTCAGTACTCTTCTCCAATGTAGTATGAGGGTCAACTGGAATGTTATTACCATTAGCATCTTGCATATTAAATTTAGTCAGCAATCTATCAATATACTTAGACTGGTGTATGAAAATAGATCCTTCTGTTCTCTCAATCTGTAAACCTACAAAATTCTTAGGCTCACACTGTTTCATTTCAAAACTTTTTCTAAGTTCACACAATACTTTGTTAAGTGAGTCTCTTGACTTTGACATAAGGAGCCCATCGTCAACATACAGTAGTAAGTATACTTTATTGTCATCAACACTTCCAATGTATACACATCTATCAGCATGACTACTCATAAAACCAAATTTCTTTAGTAAACTGTCAAACTTTTGATTCCAGCACCTTGGTGCTTGCTTCAGACCATAAAGTGAACGATTAAGTTTACATACCAGATTTGGTTGAGCATTCAATCCTTCAGGCGGTGTCATGTAGATGTCTTCTTTTACATCACCATACAAAAATGCTGTTTTGACATCAAACTGAGCAATTTCTAAGTTATGTTGAGCAGCTTCTGAAAGTAAAACTCGAACAGAGTCATACCTCACTGTAGGTGAGTATACGTCAGTGTAGTCAACGCCTTGCTTCTGACCACATCCTTTGGCACAAAGTCTTGACTTATAGAACTAAAGAAATTTGGTTTTATGAGTAGTCATGCTGATAGATGTGTATACATTGGAAGTGTTGATGACATCATACAGCCATTCATGATGCTTGGTCAAATGCATGGATGACCCCGAGTCGATGAACCAGCCACTATCATTGTTTGTTGTTGCAGAAAACACAGCGGCATATCCAGAGTTCTCTTTCTCTTTCTCACTTGTCTTTTGTTCCTTCTTCCTGTTTCGACAATACTTGCTTATGTGCCCAAACTTATTACACACAAAACACCTTGGGCCTCTTGGTTTTGGTTTATCTTTATCTGAAGCTTGTTTGGCATACTGCTGCTGACTACCGGTGCCTTTGTTGACATATAGTGCAGTTGACCCAGAGTTTCTAACATCTTGTAGAAGCTTAGTCTTCACAGAATCGGCTGTGACCGCCAAACCGGAGCTCTCAAGCGCCATTATCATCGGCTGATAGGCCTCTGGTAAACCGGAGAGTAACAATGTTCCGAGCCACTCATCGTTTACGTCAAAACCAATGTTTCGTAATTTATGGGCTGTGGACATAATTTTATTTACGTAGTCCTCAATATTCTGACAGCCCTCCAGGGTCGTGGTTATCAGATCCCTCAATAAACCAACTCGGCGCGTCAAACCTTTGTCGTCGAAAGCTTTAGCGAGATTGTCCCACACTTCTTTTGCTGTTTTAGCTTCTTGAATATGCACGTAAATTGTCGGGTGCACGAGCAAAATCAATTTGGACTTCGCTTTTATATCGAGTTTGACGTCGATCGTCTTTGCTTGATCGTCACTTGGTTCAATGCAACACCACATATCTTCATGTTGTAAGTACGACCGAACCGCGAACTTCCACGTAGGATAGTTTTCTCTCCCGGTTAATTTTTCTATTAGCGCCATGGGATTATTCGACATCCTGGGCCCTTAACCTGATAACTTTAGAGCTAAATACGAAAAATAAACGGAGCTAGTTTTGGTTTGATGTTTTCTATTTGAAGGATGACCACAGACAAGCATAGAGTACAAAATCATAGGTATAGGAGTTGACGTTCCAAATTTAAATATTCAACAAAAAGGGTTAAAATATCACGTTTTTTGTATGGGAGCCCCCCTTAATTATTATCATTATTTTGTTTTTAGTATTTGTTGTTATAGCGGCAACAGAAATACACAATCTGTGAAAATTTCAACTGTCTAGCTATTACGGTTCTTGAGATCTAGCTCGGTGAGTGGTAGCCATGAAAAAGGGTTAAAATATCACGTTTTTTGTATGGGAGCCCCCCTTAATTATTATCATTATTTTGTTTTTAGTATTTGTTGTTATAGCGGCAACAGAAATACACAATCTGTGAAAATTTCAACTGTCTAGCTATTACGGTTCTTGAGATCTAGCTCGGTGAGTGGTAGCCATGAAAAAGGGTTAAAATATCACGTTTTTTGTATGGGAGCCCCCCTTAATTATTATCATTATTTTGTTTTTAGTATTTGTTGTTATAGCGGCAACAGAAATACACAATCTGTGAAAATTTCAACTGTCTAGCTATTACGGTTCTTGAGATCTAGCTCGGTGAGTGGTAGCCATGAAAAAGGGTTAAAATATCACGTTTTTTGTATGGGAGCCCCCCTTAATTATTATCATTATTTTGTTTTTAGTATTTGTTGTTATAGCGGCAACAGAAATACATAATCTGTGCAAATTTCAACAGTCTAGCTATTACGGTTCTTGAGATCTAGCTCGGTGAGTGGTAGCCATGAAAAAGGGTTAAAATATCACGTTTTTTGTATGGGAGCCCCCCTTAATTATTATCATTATTTTGTTTTTAGTATTTGTTGTTATAGCGGCAACAGAAATACACAATCTGTGAAAATTTCAACTGTATAGCTAGCTATTACGGTTCTTGAGATACAGCCTGGTGACAGACGGACGGACGGACCGACAGCGAAGTCTTAGTACTAGGGTCCCGTTTTTACCCTTTGGGTACGGAACCCTAATAACTGACAGTTAAGGAGTGGTGAAACAGGCCCTTAATGTGGCAATTTTACTCCCACGACACAACCCTGTCGCATTAAATGGTTTTAGTTGCACCTCATGCAATAAACAAATGGAACTAAATCATAGCACCATATCAGCAGTGTAATTTGCAACCTTATCAGCTGGTCAGGCAACGTCCTCGATCCTCGGCGATGTCCTTCACTATCCTCTACGGTTAGAAAAGGACAGCTTGTTTGGAATACGCGGGGAAGGGCTATCGCATCGAGGCGAGGTCGACGGGTACCTACAGGCTAGGCATGCTAGTGACTAATGCAGTGTGGTCGCACCCACTTGTGCTAATGATCTAGGGAGGACATTGCGTGCTGTTGTTTAATCAGGCTGGGTGGGACAGAAACAGAATATATCAGTTGCTTCTCTTCCCAGATCACGCAGATGGTAGAAGCCCATTTGAGGGAATGGACGAAAATCTTAGGTATCTGACTGATTGCTTAAAAGTGAACCGCGTCAAGAGGGGGGTTACCACGACGTCTTAATGCGATTCAGTTTAGGTTCACTCGCTGTCAGATCCATACTAAAAGTGACAGGTAAAACTTGAACTGAGTCGGAATTGGAATTAAGACGTCATGGTATGGCCCCAGGACTAAATTAATCAAAAATTGAAATGACAAATCTTTGTAGGAGTGTTTAGTCCAGTCCTGCTAACCCAGGCACCTGCTGAAATATACCGGATTTTGTTTCAGAGATATAATATTACTAGCTGTTGCCAGCGACTTCGTCTGCAGAGAATTCGTCTATCGCTATCCCGTGGGAACTACGCAATTTTCCGGGATAAAATGTAGCCTATGTGCTATTCCAGACTTTTCTCTATCTATGTGCCAAGTTTCATCCAGATCCGTTGGGCCGTTCTGGCGTGATTGAGTAACAAACAAACAAACATCCATCCATCCATCCATCCATCCATCCATCCATCCATCCATCCATCCATCCATCCATCCATCCATCCATCCATCCATACTTTCGCATTTATAATATTAGTTAGATAATGACTATTCAGTCAGGAGTACCCAAAACCGATGAGCATGTATGAAGAGATTGATGAATGTGGATGAAGCGAAAGAGGTAGATATGTCAGAATCGTAGCAAGTGAAAAAAAGTAGTCCCTGCCTACCCCTATGGGAAAGAGGCGTGACTGTATGTATGTAATGTAATGACTATTGGTGCGAGTAGAAAGGCACTATGCGATGCGAACTTCACATTTCTAATATCGGAGGATAAGGCCAGGTGTTAGTGTTAGGTGCTGCGGAGTGAGAGTCCTTGGGCGAGGCGGGCCGTATCGTATCGATTCGCATTATTTACGCGCTATTTAGACTTTATACGCATGATGACTTGGTAACATCAGATATTACGAAGATACTTTGGAGTACACCGTTACGCCCAGCGCCGTTGTAGATTCATTATGATGATGTATTTACGAAGTATGCTGATCGAATTCGATTCGACGTCGCATGACTGTAATGTTGGCAGGTTTGAATTAGTTAGCTAGTATTTTACCAGATTTTTGTTTTAGTTTTGTTTGATAGCTACCATGCATGTGGTGAAAGCAACATGGATAGTTATCATTGTTGCGAACTCTTTACCTTTTTGATACTTTTTATGTATATTTTTAATTGTTTTTGCTTTTTGAATCTTACTTTGTTATGTCTTGTCGTTGTCATTATAGTCTTGAGCTGAGGAGCTGGTTTTTCATTGTGATCCATTTATCCATTTCCTTAAATTCTAATACAGTCCACATTTCCTCATCACAGTTCGTATGTTTCAATCATATCATTGTATGTGTAAATAACTAAATGGCACGTAGCAGTAGATAGACTGCGTGTTGCGTATACCTATCTCTATTGCTTATAGATAGAGCTAGATCACAATTCACAGATATAGCGTTACATCACATCCACAGTTCTAATAATAAAAGTAGAGGCCTTACCATGTCGTGTTAATGCGATCCAATTCAGAGTCATTTTTAGTATTATCTGACCGCTAGCGAACCTAAACTGAATCGGTTTTGAGTTTTAACCGACTACACAAGTGTTTTAATTCCGATTCTCTTCCTTCATGGTAAATTTTATAAGTCCCCATACCTATACCGATGTCTTCTAGGTCGGTCTAATATGTTTTTAAACGATATTTTATTGCGTCTGTACTGATACAAAGCCATTTGTTCTGCGCCGGTTTCACTCTTAAAATCATTTTTTATTTTGTCGAATTTATACTTTGACCTCTTTTAAAAAATGAAACTCGTAACTTGGACCTTAAGGTTGATTTAGACGAGGACTATTTTCAGCCGCCTAAATTTCGGCGCCTGAAAAAGGCACCGTATAAACACTTTCGGCGCCATTTTTTCGGCACCATACCGCGAAAAAATGGCGCCGAAAGTGTTTACACGGTGCCTTTTCCAGGCGCCGAAATTTAGGCGCCTGAAAATAGTCCTCGTCTAAATCGACCTTTAAAAACGGTAGCGTCCAGGAAGTTTTTCCCCGCCACATGATATCTAATTAATAATTATGATGGTCGGATAAGGACTAGTGCAAGGTTCTCGTGTTCGGGCTCAGACCAAATAAATAGTCTGACGGAGTCCTGCCGACGGCGAAGTGAGGCCGTTTAATCTATGCCTTAGCGTGGGCGTACGGTCAGCATCAAAAGTAGCTGGGCACTTTTGTGCTTTGCAGGGGCGTAGCTACCGCCGTATCTGCCGTATCAATTATACGGGGCCCCCGGGTCACGGGGGCCCCCGACGTGCGTAAGCAAAAATAAATGTGAGAAATTTTTACCCTTCATAAGGGCCCCCAAATGATTTTTTATACGGGGCCCCACCAAGGCACGCTACGCCCCTGGTGCTTTGTCACATTAAGGGTGCGACCACACCGCCGCTTAAAAAACGGTGACGTTACGGAATCGCAACAAAATGTATGAAGAAACGGTGAGAAAACGTGACGCATAGGACACGTCACTGCGTATACGCGGTGGTTTGGTCGCACCCTAAATCGGCAACACGAAACAAAGAAAAACTTTCTTAATATTTCATTTTGCGTGTTTGGCATTATCTTAAAATGCTTGTCAGCGAGACACTTCTTCGAATTAAACTTGCGAAAACTTGTTGCTTCCCCAACTTACCCCTCAAAACGGCATTGAGTGTGAAGGAGCGCCCGTGGCTCGTGATGGCCGCCGCCTGACACGGCACCGCCTGTTGCCGCTCGCCACTTTACCCCGCCGGGGTAAATTACCCCTTGAATGTTCCCCTTTTGGTTAGGGTTACCAGGTTCCTCACGTGTCAAAAATTTTAGCCATTGTCAGAAATACGACTCGAACCCTTGTTCCTCGTAGAAAACCAAGTTTGATAACCGGTATTCTACTAGGAAAATAATTCCTTCTTAATACGAAAATGCAGGTAAAAAAGAGCCTTGACCCAAGCGTCAGGAATTTTGTTCTCTAATCAGAAAATTTCGTGATACCATTTTTTTGTAATTAAAGACTACTAACGGTCATGCGAGTCATCTGATCTGATATCAAATGATCACAAACTTGCAAAAAGAGCCTCAATGCGCCTTGTTGTAGCATGTTGGCAATTTAAAAATTTGCATCTGGTAACCCTACTTTCGGTTCGCTTTCCCTTGCCAGCTACCCTCATTGTGCGTTCTTTGAACGACTGGTCGTTGTAAGTTGTCGTTCGTTTTATGAGGTGTTGGTGTCGTGTCGGCGCGCCCGCGGCCGCGCCTCGACGACTATCGACTAAATACCACAAGACTGTTGTCTAGTACAGTCAAAGGCATGAATATATGTACGTTACCAAGACGTCAAAAACAAAAGGTTTATTTTCCACAAATGTTCTGATCTTTATGGCCAGCCTGGCTGCGTCGACCTTTGACAATCTGTGCTTTCCGAATGTTTTACCTCATTGAGGCACTTGTCCCACCGCCGGCGAGTAGCGAGAAGCGAGCGTTTTTTAGGATTTTTTTTCAAAGTTCCATACTAAAAACCACTCGCTTCTCGCTACTCGCCGGCGGTGGGACAAGTGCCTAAACGTTCCGAATTAATTGAAAAGTCGCTGCTCTTATATTTCTGACGAATTGCGTGTTCTGTCTGATGTTATTAACCTTATCTAGTGTAAGTAACGAATTTATTGAAATTCAAAGCTCATCCGAAATATTCGAGGTCCTCGTCCGCGCTTCGATATCGATGTATTATATCTGATGGCGACTGTACCTAGTTTTTCTACCGCTTCGATAGCAATATATCTGATGACGACTGCACCTAGTTTGTCTACTTTTCTTCAGAATTGTTGTCGTTACAGAACTTCAATAGAAACTTCGTACGCGGTTTGCGGTGACAAGTTAATAATATTTTCATTTGCATCGACCGAAACCGCGGAAACAATAATTTACAACGCGACGCCGACGCGCACAATAGTTCACCGCGAGCAGGAAGCCGCGGGTTCGGTTCCCAGTTCCCAGATACAACAAACACCTAACGCTACGGTATCTTATTTTTACCCGATTACGGCAAAGCCAAAGGAGGGTTGTATACGTGTCGTCGTGTTTTTAAATTATAGTGGAATACCTACTTCAGCAGTCCAAATCAGGGGACAATTACACCAAATGAACTAGCCCCAAACTATGCAAAGCTTGAGTCGAGGGCATAAATATCGATACAGCCAATTAAATATATGCATCACCGACCTTATTGTTTGTGACATAAAGGTGTAAGCATAGATGTTTTTGACGTTTTGGTAACTTATATTTATTTATGCCCTTGACTGTACTGAGGCAGCAAGACATGATGTAGGTACTTTGGAACTAAAGGTTCGCTCATCACTGTCACTCTCCCGCGGGAACTATGCGAATTTCCGGGATAACTATCCCATGTCCTTCCCCGGGACTGAAACTATATCTGTGCCTTTCGTTAAAATCGGTTCAGTGGTTTAGGCGTGAAAGCGTAACAGACAGACAGAGGTACTTCCGCATTATAATATTAGTAGGGATTCCAGAGATTCAGCTATCTACTTACCTTTAATCTAAATCCGTCCAGTAATCTTCGTGATAGAGTACGGGCTAAGGGGAATCAAAATAGTGATGGGTTGGTTGCTAGGCAAATCGCCTATAACATGATTCCTAATATTTTCGCCCGTTCCCTTGATGGGCTTTTACCATCTGCGCGGGAAGAGAAGCAACTGGTACATTGTGTTTTTTCTTTGCTCCCACACCGGCATGGAAGGACTTGTGGTTACGCTTAAAGTTATTGATAAAATAACTTGGGGCAACTCGCGCTTAAATGGAAGTTTGTAGTCTCAACAAACTATTGATTTGAAACTCGCTTTCTCCGCGACAGATTAAAGGCTCAAGCCCAGAGGTGAACGGCCATCGGTGGCGTTATGCAGATTTAGTTGATGCCGCCAGTTCCGGGGGACGCCGGCGTCGGTGAAGAATGCAAACATCTAACATGTGTGTCGTTATAGCGACGACAACTTCGCCAATGTCAGGGTTAAAAAATTTAATTATAAAATCTTGTGACAAAATGTCGGCAACGTTGTACGGTAACACGGTCAAAGACGAAGTTTCCAAGAGATAATAAGAAAATAGTTAAAAAACAGGTTTAACGGATTCAACTAGTTACCTACATATTTTGACAAGTGACACAAACACATTTTGTCTTTGTTTTCGCAATACCTACATACATATATTCACGAATTATGTCTATCCCTTACGGGGTGGGTAGAAAGACTTTTAAGCCTTAAACCCTAAGATAACAAAACAAGACATAAAGGCCACTTTTAGCATGCGAATTTGGAAAGGTGTCGACCTATCACTGGACTCGTGGGCGTGTAGGTGGAAAGGGGATTCAAGATAATGTGGGTGCTAGCAGCATCGCCTATAACCTATAACATGATAAGTGACATAGACAAGACATAACTTTATTCAACATCAAAAATACACAGACTCTAAGACTAGATTTGGTTTCCGTTTTTAGTGTTACTAACTTGTTTTCACGACAAACAAAAACTCGAAAGAACTGTATCATATTACTGATGAGTGTGTCACCTATTTATATTTGGAGCGGAGGCGCTGCGCTGCGACAAAGGTTTCGCCACAGCCATTGTCTCCGCGCGTTGTGAGATGCGCACGCGGCAGTCACGTCACGGCGCAACCCTGCTGTGACTAACTTTGATGCCGGTTGTCACGGCTAGCACGGGTGACTGCGACTCGGTATGTCGTTCGCGCGTTCCGTTAGAGCCAGGAATATACTAGGGGACAAATATTCTGCGACACGTGTAGTCAGGACGTCGGAAGTGGCGCAACATTGTGCATAAGTTCGTTCGACATGTCTGGAAACATTGCGTGACATTTATGTCGTAACATAAGTCGCGCGATGTCGCCAGATATGTCAGGCTTCGCTTGACATTGACAATTTGACATGCCGCGAGACATAATTTGTCCTCTAATGTATCTCTGGCCTTGACTTGACAATGAATAAATGAACTGTCGAAATAGTGAGCGATAAAACGACAAAAATGGTGCTCGTGCTAGCTGCATAGGGCTGCTTTAGTTTAGAAGACACTACTCGCGTGTAAAACAGGCAGGGGCCCGATTGTAATGAGCACATCACTCGAAGTCGATCAAGGAAGTCGTTAGGTATGGCTTGAAAAATCAAAAACTTGTTTTGACTTCCGGTCGGACCTTACCAAACCTCGTTGGGGACCTCGTAGCGTAGACATAACCCTATACTGTTTCGATACTTTGTAATTACGATAGAGTTGAGCATGGACGGTAGAGTACGCGCGAGACGCGGGCGGGCGTGTTGTGGAGGCAGCGGCGAGCAGCGCCGGCGCCGGTTTCACTTTCCCCAGTCAACAACCGCTAGTCCACTTGCCAGCACGACTAGCACGAGAGCGCGCTAGAGCTGTGTCGCGCGCCAGATAGACTAACAGTCTTTTTCTTACTGTACGTTCTAGAAAGAGACTGATAGACTCGTGCGCTCTCGTGCTGTCGCAGTTGCTCTCAGAGGGAGAGCAAGTGAGCAAGGCGTTCTGTTAGGGATTTTTTGTTGGGAGAGTGATTCAATCACGCTAAACGTGACATAGGTCTTGTCTACCCCGGAAGCGTATGGGATAAAGACGTGGTTAATATTTTTGTATTTATGTATGAAAAAGAAAAGCTCTACTTCTATTGTAAATAATAAACAAAGACTACCACTTCGCAAGAAATACTACGTCGCAAGAAATATCTCCAGAATGTAGCTTTTGATAGGTACAGAATAGAGACGCACTAAAGAACCTTACAGGTGGCGGCCCGTAAGTCTAACGTGGATTACGCCCGCCCGCATCCCCTGCACACCCCCGCGATACCTTATTTTCGACTACTGCGCATCAACGATCATCGCTAGACTTAGGTACGTGCCGGCACTTGTATCTGTTTAATGGCCTTGCGGAATGCAAAGTAAATAAACTAGAATTATAGCTCTGAAAGCATCCAGCTACGCTTTTATTTGTAACTCCCCTAACTGAAGTTTATTATAATTTCTTTGTACAATCGGTCCTGGGACCAAAACCAGGTGTTTTCAGCGTCTCATTAATACAGGAGACGGACTTCTGAAGTAACAAACAGACTCGCTAAATCACGATCGCTAATCGTAAATTAATTAATGGTGATATAGAAATGTGGAGCATCATCCGGCTCCCATTCGTTACTGTCACGGGCGTGCTTGTCATCACTTTACTTGGTTTTTGTGTCGCGGAGCACTACCAGAAGCTATATTAATACACCGTGGGAATGTCTCACGAGGCGTCTGCCGTGCGACGGCGGCTGTAGAGTCAGCAGGTGAAATAAAACAACCAAAATTCAAAATTAGCTCTGTATGGTATTTTAATTCTTACCTGTCCTATTTGGTAAACAAAATTCTAACCTCAATGTGCAATTTTTTGTAAAGAATAAGGTGTATTATATGGTGTCAAATAAACCTGAGGGAATATTTTGTACATAATTTTGCTGATATTTTATCTCCAGTTCCTTTATTTACGATGAAATAGTTAAAAAATAACAAAAATGAGACGTTTTGAGGTTAGAATTTTGTTTACCAAATAGGACAAGTAAGAATGAAAATACCTTTGGTATATATACGCTGTGTTTCCAAATGAATTCGGCATAATTCAGCAGGTCTTGCAAAATCTGGAACGAGCTTCCCGCTGGGGTCTTCCCATCGAGTTACGACCTGGGTGCCTTTAAGAGGCGAGTGTACAATTTTCTGCAGGGCCGACAACGCACTGGCATCGCATAAAGCGCTGCGGGTGTCTATGGACAGTGGTGATCATTTAACATCAGGTGACCCACTAGTTCGTTTGTCTGGCCTCTCTAACATAAAAAAAAAGGTGGTCGGGTTAGTTTGTCTGAAGTCCCCTGCAAATATTTTTCAGAATTTTTTAACTGGGGTAAGAGGCGAACTTAATTTTAAATGCAATTACAATGAAGAACTGTTGGTGCTCTTGTCTAATGTCTAATTGTTCAAAAAAAGTACGCGTGCTCACACTCACAGTCTCAAACTATCTCCATATATGTATATCAAATTTGTGATCAAATTTTATCACAATCGCGATCGGTTGGGTAGTTAACGCGTGAAAGCGTAACAAACAAACTAGCGGGTGGTATGACCTCGTGCAAGGGTCCGTCCGGATCCCTACCACCGTCTTATTCGCTAATCCTGCCGCCAAGCAGCAGTGCCTTCACTGCTGTGTTTCGGCGTGGAGAGTAAGACAGCCGGTGAAATTACAGGCACAAGAGGTATTTTATCCTAGCCCTCTAGGCTGCGGGTGTGCATGGGTGGTGAGGCTCACGTATCATCAGGTGACCCATTTGCTCGTTTACCTTCCTTGTCATTAAAAAAAAATTATAAAACCATACTTACAATTCTTCATTCTTCAAAATTTGTGTGTAAAAGCCGACACATAATTTTTTGCCGTTACTTTGTTGCTGTCCGTCCACACTGCGCACGCGCCGAGCACCGACTATCAATGAGATCACGGCATTGTCTATCGGCGCTATCGTATGCGCGTGACCTTGACCAGCGCGTGGTGAGAATTGATCGCGGACTTCCGCTTAACAATGTTCCTTAGACAACTATGGAGGCATCAGCGTACAGAGATGTCGTGGGCGGCGTTATAATAATAATAATAATAATTATTATTATTATTTATTTCAGATTTACAAGAAAAATCCATAATTTGTTAGTAACAATTGGACTTAAAACTATGTTAGTAAATCATAATAATATAATAATAAATAATAAAATTATTGAATCATGTCCAATGCAGAGCGTGCCTGTGCAATATATCCCAGTGGAGCTGGAAAGGTCCGTCCAGTCGCTCCGCTACTGTCCGTAGGAGGCTGTTTGTGCCGCCGCGCAGGCGCCTCACCAAGGATGCCACTCGTTTGCGCATTATGGCATGAAAGCCATCTGTATGGGTTTCGCAAAACATCCCCGATGCACTGCATCGACGCGGCAGCCCCAACAGCATCCTAAACCCATTATTATACTGGACTCGTAAGGCGCTGTAAGCTTTTTGAGTGTAGTTGATCCACAGACTGCAGGTGTAGAATGATTGGTTATAAGTGCCGGCACTTAAGTCTAGCGATGACCTTGTATGCGCAGAAGTATAATAAAATACGGTATCCGTGGGTGCGCAGATCCCCTCCACGTGACTCGTCATCGCTAGACTTACGTGCCGGCACGTATACGAGAGATTTGAAGAAATGAGCTTCGAAGTTAAAATACTTAGGTACTGATCTGTATCATTTAAACAAGGAGTCATAAAATGGTTCTGGTACATACCTACAGGGTGTATCAGATAGCCCCTAATAATAATCAACTGGGGTATATAACCATAGCTACAGAAGCTAAAAAAAAATATAAAAAAAAATTGAAGTAAAAAAAAATTATATTTTCTATAGCAATGGTAGTATTAACTGTAATCATTCCCATAGAAAATATAAAAAAAAAAATACTCCAATTTTTTTTTAAATATTTTTTTTAGCTTCTATTGCTATGGTTATATACCCCAGTTGATTATTGTTAGGGGCTATCTGATACACCCTGTATATTAATTTTCAGCAAGTTTACTAACTACCAAGCTCTAGCAAGTACTAACTAGCAAGTTCACTAACCCAGTTTCATCAAATCCTCCTATCAAGTTTCTTCATCGTAATTTTAAATTCAAAATTGAGTCACCCCTTTGATGTCGGTTTCTTTGAACAACATGTAAATATGGTTCAGTAAGCAAAGCCTGTAAATGTTTTGTGTTGGTTGCAGGGGCGCGGAGCTGGGCGACGTGAGCCTGCTGCGGCGGATGCCCAACGTGGAGGTGCTGGCGTTCAGGTGAGCAGTCTCAGCTCTAGGCTCCTGGTGGCCCGCACGGCTCGCGCAAGAGCGCGCGAGAGCTATGTCGAGCACTTGCTGGCCATGCTGCCGCGTCTACTGGCGTCTTCTCAGCCGAGAGAGTCTTCAAGTCTGCTGCGATCAGAATAAGATTGTCGCAAAATGTCATTGTCAAAATATTATTTTTCTCAAAGATGCAATGAAATGTTAACCTTACGTTCCAAATAATAGGCCGGGACGTATCACGTCACGTTGCGGGCGCGGTTAGACAAGTGGTATGTAATGGATTTTCATACAAAATGGCAGGCCTTGGCCTGCAAAGCGATCGTCTTTTGTTTTGTGGTGGTCGTCGTCATGGCGGGGCGCGATGCTGGGGGACATGCACGTGGAGGATATGCAGCTGCTGCTGCTCGTCCGCCGCCTAATGCACGCGCTAGCGGCAACATTGTAAGGGTTTTTTTGGTGTTTTTTTATTTATTTCATTGCATGTTTGAGAAAAACACTATACAAGCCTCGGCCGGAACAGGGGTTGCCGGCCCTCGTATCATGCCGGCCTCGTGTACCACTCGGCCGTCAAACTTACTCGGCCGGCAACCCCTAACTTCCCGGCCTTTGCAGTAATGTACTAGAAATTTGTTTGTCGACATGGCGTTACTTCTCTATGACAGCGTTCCATGTATGCACAACAATTAAAGTCCTCTGGTTTACAGTAAGCCAATAATGTTAACATGTGGCAATGGCGTTGCAAGTCCACAAAACTCAGTGGAGTAGCACCAACTACTTCAACAATAACATTAACCATTGCCAATGATTTTAATGTGTATTTCGTTGGTTTTAAGCGCAACTCACACTTAACTGATTGGGTTTCACGTGGGTTTCACGTTACATCGATGTCGCGTTGTCATAATCATAACTCTGGCTTCTTGTTAAAACCCGTTGTGTCGTGGAACAATGCGCAGTTACCTACCTGATTGTAATGGCGGAGGTAATCCAATGAGTGGGGTCGCGACCCGTCTGCCTGAGTCGTGTCTTTGCCCCGGGGACTGGGGGCGAGTGGGGGGGTTGTGTCTGGCGCGGAAATTGGCTGCATCGGTTACCAAGATTGCGATGGCTACCTTATACCTACGAGAGATGTAATAAACACCAATAGGACTCTATCTAAATTATCCCTGATTAATATAAATGCGAAAGTAAGTAAAGTATATAAAGTGGTGTCTGTATATCTGTCTGTTACGCTTTCACGCCTAAACTACTAACCATTTGGTAGACAGATTTTAGTCCTAGGGAATGACATAGGACAATTTTTATCCGGGAAAATCGCATAGTTTTCGCGAGATATAGATAAGCGAATCTGCACAGAAGGCAACCAGCTAGTTGGCTATATTTGATTCTGCGCTCTCGAAGTTAGTATAATATAATATCGCTTCAGATACATTAGATCTGATATAGCTTAGGCACTGCGCTACGGAGGGCGCGCTATCACTATCAGGCTTCCGGCGTCCGGCGTTGCGGCGGCGGCAAGGTAGCGGCCAATCAGAGCGTGGCGCGGGAAGCGTTGCCCAATCGCGCGCCGGCTGACGCACGCTCGTTCGAAAGTCCATTAAACGTCCAATGATTAAGCTTTGTATAAAAATAAATATGTTTAAACTCGCTGTTGCCCGCAATATCGTCTACATAGAGTTCATTCGTCGCTATCCTTTGTATTATTCCAGGCCATAGTCTATCCTTGCGCCAAATTTCAGCCAGATAGTTCTGGCGTAAAAGAGTAACAAATATCTATAGTCAGAATCAGAAACTTTCGCCTTTATAATATTAGTAGACTAACCATACGTCGGTAACACGCCCAACCACAGCCCTGAAGCTTTCCGGCTTTTTTTGTGAGACGTGTTGGCAAACGAGCAAGTGGGTCACTTGATGGTTATGTTTGCACCACCATCCATAGACACCCACTAGACCAGTGGGTTGCAGGTGCATGAGGGCCTAGAGAGCTCAGATGGAATGCGACATGTGCCAGATTTTGTTTACCGGTTTCCTCATTTTTCACGTTGAACTACAGCAGCGTAAGCATAAGACAGAGAGTGATAGTGGTGGGACCATTCACAAAATCCCACCAACCGTTGCATGCAATCTTACCGATTTCCATCTGTTCTGACTCCTAGCTTCAGGTTTGAGCTTGGTGTGTCTGTTTGCAGCATAAACAAGATCCGTTCGCTTGTGGACTTCGCGGGCTGCCGGCAGCTGCGCGAGCTGTACGTGCGCAAGAACGAGATCCGCGACCTGCGCGAGATCCGGCACCTGCGGCGCCTGCCCGCGCTCTCCTCGCTCTGGCTCGACGAGAACCCCTGCACGCACCACCCCGAGTGAGACACGCACACACCGCACACACGCAAAGTTCACACGGAGATGTGTGGCGTCTCCTTGTGAACTGAACCTTAGAATATCCTTGTCTTCTAAAAAAAGCTTTAGTATTTTCATCACCAGTATCAAGACGGTAGTAATAAATAGTTCCCTTGTGAAATTTGTTGCTTGCGTTTGCATCAGGTACCGGATGACTGTGCTGCGCAACCTGCCGCAGCTGGAAAAGCTGGACAACGTGGCGGTCGCGCCCGACGAGCTGCAGGAGGCGCTGCGCCGCGGCGCGCTCATACCCGACTCCGACGACGAGGGCTACTCGCAGCCGCAGGTAACTGCAGCAGTTGGAAAATGTACCGGGCTCCCTGGCTTCCGTTACCCTACCTCTTGCTGAAAGTTGGAGTTTCTTCGTCTGCCTCCCATTTTTTAAACGTGTGGAAAGAGCACTTTATGCATCCTCTGAGGCTACAGGGTGTATGTGGGGCTCATAAGGTGGACATACACACTGAGAATCACACGCGTTCCCTCTTGGCTTAATAATGGAACGTCGTGACTATCTCGACGCCTGGCCTATCATCATACATCATATATCATATATCATCACACTTACTCAAAGTGTTGCACCGTGCATTGCAGGAGGCGTACGCGGAGAGCGTGCGCAGCAGCGGCAGCGGGGGCGGGGGCGGCGGCGGGGGCGGGGGCGGGCGGCGTGCGCGCCGCTGCAGCGACTCCAGCCCCGAGCGGGACGAGCCCTACCGAGAACACCCTCGGCACGACCAGGTAACACCACCGTCACAACCACGCGTGGACGAAGCTAACCTGGCCAAGGTTAGATAAGTACAGGAAAAATCCCATTGCTTTGGTCTATTCCCTCTAGTTCCATTATCGCTTTCCAAGTGGTACTATCAATGGAATTGTAATGGAACTACTGGGAAGAGACCATTTCACATTCAGTATGCTTAGTGTAGATTTTCGGTCACTAAATAAGTCTCGAACGCGTTTGCGTTAAAATGTCAAATGAGAAAAATTTGTTGCCGTTTCGACCCGCAAGTAGAGGTCCACGCCGCGCCGACGCGCCGCCGCCGAGCAACCTCAGCGCGCCGCCGCCGCCGCCGTGTCGTTAAAAATTTCGCGCCGACTTGGAATAAATATTTTACCTATGACCAAATCGAATAAAACAAACAATGCGCTGTTGCCATACTGGCCTTTTGGTGATCCAATCTTGGATGTAAGTAGGCCTCTTCCTTCTTCTTCCACTCTTGGCGATCTTGTGCCCGTCTCATCTAGTCTCGACCTCCGTGCCGTCGAATGTCGTCCATCCAGCGCTGGGGTGGTCTGCCGCGCCCTCGAGTATCCGCTCTGGGTCTCCACTCAAGGACTCGCCTTGTCCAGCGACTCTCTTTCATTCTCGCAATGTGTCCTGCCCGTGTCCACTTTTTCCTTGCTATGACAGCCATGACGTCTTTCACCTTGGTCTTATTTTGGATCCATTCGTTACGTTTCCGGCCACGAAGGGTGATCCCGAGCATCACTCTCTCCATACCCCTCTGCGCGACTCGGAACTTCTCGGCGGACTTTTGTGCTTTTGTGGTCTCTGTACCGTAGGTGAGCCCGTACTCACCCATGACCCACTGCTTTGAAGACTTTAACTTTGATATCCAGGGATATTTTGCCACGTAGAATCTGCTTATTGGCACCGACACCGAACGCCGCCCAAGCCTGCACGATCCACCTTTCCACTTCCGCTACCTGGTTCTCAAAGCCCAGTGTAACCTTATGCCCCAAATATTATGTATTCGGTTTTCGGTTACTCTATCCACTGGAAGCTGGTAGTCTGTGACTTCGGGAATGTTGGTCAAAATCTTAGTTTTTACTATGTTCATTTTAAGACCAGTTTTCTCGGATTCCACTCTTAAATACTCCAGCATCGTCATCATCTCTTCAATGCTCTCTGAGACCAGAACCGGGTCATCAGCAAACCTCAGATTTGTCATTCTCTCTCCATCAAGCATCAGCCCAGCAACAAATGCATTGGGCACGGAAGGGTCCCTGTCCAATGCATTTGTTCGAATATACATTCTAGTGCCGCAAACCGCTTCGGTGATATTGTGTCCCCTTGCCTGACACCTCTCTAGATGGAATTTGTTGGTTTTCTTGTGCAGGGAGACACAAGTAGTTGCGTTCTGGTGGAGGTGGTTGAGGATCTGTATATACCTTTCATCGATACGGCATGAAACTAGAACTTGCTCTATATGCCAACACTCTATGGAGTTTAACGCTTTCTCGTAGTCGATGAAGGCTAGGATAAGCGGTTTTCTGTACTCATTACATTTCTCCACGACTGTTTTGAGAGATTGGGGGTGGTCGTTGGTGCTGAAGCCTGAGCGAAAGCCTGCCTGTTCTCTGGGTTAGTAGACTGATAGGTCTGTAGTTTTCCAGCCTTAAGATGTCCCCTTTTTTGTGGATTAGGGTGATTACTGCGTTATGCCATGATGAACTTTACCTTCCAGGATGCACTTTGTGAATAGAATTGCCAGGACTTGACTGACTTCAGAAGTATTAGGAACAAAATAAAAAAATGTTTCCTTGGCTTGCAGGATTGGCGCGGATTTTTATTCACGATTAAATGTGTTTTCTTTAATTACTTATTCCTCCTAAAAAATGTCCTCACGCCGGCGACGCCGCGCCGCGCGGGGTTCAAAACCCAGCGCGCCGCCGCCGGGTTTTTTGGTTGCGGCGTGGACCTCTACCCGCAAGTGGCGCTGCCAATTTTTCCATAGTAGGTAATTGAAACGCGTTCAAGACGTTTTTTATGCGAAAACTTACACTAGAGGCTCAGCACATTTTTTCCACTAAAATTGGTCAACACGAAATCGGTCTCCTGCTGACATAAAGTCACTAAAAACCATAATTTTACCACGAATCAAATGGGTTTTGCCAAACTCATAATGCCTGTAATGAATTAATGATGTGTACCTGCCTACTTTTAACTTGCAAGTATCAATTATCATGACGTAACGCAGTGTGTGTTATGTATTTTATTTGGCTTTAAACTAATACTTTTTGTCCGGAAGTGTGAATGTCCATGTATAATGTTATATTTAAGTAAATATTTGTCTTAACACTGCATTGATTTGACGATGTACATGTATTGTGTGTGTGATACTAACGGGGTGGTTTGCGCGCGCGCAGGGCAGCGACAGCTCGGAGGGCGCGCCGCCCGAGCCGGAGCGCGCCGACGCACAGGTAACAAGTTAACAACACAGTCATGTTTACGAGTGCATACGTCACATTCTTCCTCGAGTTACGTCACACACCAGATTTTTTAGACACGATAAGGGAGAGGCCAGACAGGCGTAATTTTTTAAATTGTGAGTCGCGTAATTTGTCATGCAATTTTTGCTGCGTTCAAAAATCCAGTTCCTAGGCTTATTGTCTAACTCGCTCGCAATCGCCATCGTCTTTATTTTGACAATTCTTGTATGGATGTTACAGTTAGCTGATTCCGATGCCAACTGTCAGCCCATACATGAACTGTCAAAGTCAAAATGAACAACGATGGCGATTGCGAGCGAGTTAGAAAATAAGCCTACAGGTTGCACTATTTGATGTGACGCGGGCGCACCTTATAATTTCGTTTTCTTGAAGGACTTGCATGCTTTCAGGATTTTATTTGTGCTTTACTATTTTTCAAGTTTGCTGATTCGTTTTAATAACCGCACCGAATATATAATGCATCCATCTTAAATAACTTTTCAGTTTCTTCTTTGTATGCACTCGTAGATATACTAACTAACACTGCTTTAGTCGTGAGGCTATATAAAAGTCTTCCTTCGATACCTAATCCCAAGTTTTTTGTTTCACTTTCTGTAATATAGCACAATCAACTAATGCTAAAGACAGACGGGCGAGTAAATTCTCGCCTGTCAGTCTAAGTACGCGTACTTTTAGAGTAAAATACAGGCGAGTGAAGTTTTCGAGCCGTAAGTACGCGAACTTACCTCGCTCGTCTGTCTGGGTCATAAGGGCATCGATATTTTTCGTTATCTAATCAATGCCTGAGATCGTTAGTGGGCAGGGGTGGACCTATTTAAGGCCTTCTTGAGCTTCAGCCTAGGATTCCCAGATCCCAATGAAAAACGAGTATATCATTTATTACTCATGTTTTTAAATGGCAATTACTTAATTAATTAGGCTTGTGCCCGAGTAGTACCTAGCCCAGAGCCACGAAAACTCACAGTCCATCCCCGTCAGTGAGTGTTGTTATCTCGTATTATGTGTCTCGTTGTAACGTTGTGTTTGTGTCCTCCCGGCAGCCGTGTCCGCTGTCGCCGCGGCGCGCGCCCGCCAGCCCGCCCGGCGACGAGCGCCTCGAGCACCCCGCCATGACGCGCTCACACTACGACGTGAGTGCACACACACACACACACACACACACACACACACACACACACACACACACACACACACACACACAACACCGGACCTTTAAGAGGGCGCATCCATGCTGAGCTCGCAACGTCGCATTTTTGGTGATTTTTTGCGATTATTTCACAGAAATTGAATGAAAGTATCAAATATCCGTCTGTAGTGCACTTCGTTTTTAGTGTATTAATGTGTCTAATGCAATAATTGATCGTGATGGACTTTTATTTTCTTATTAAACGAGATATAGTATTTTATACCTTTAATAAAAAAATAAAAGTCCATCGCCATTAATCATTGCATTAGACCATATTAATACACTAAAAACGAAGTGCACTACAGACGGATATTTGATACTTTCATTGAATTTCTGTGAAATAATCGCAAAAAATCACCAAAAATGCGACGTTGCGAGCTCAGCACGGATGCACCCTCTTAAGGAGCGTCCTCACTGAGAGATTTGAAATAAATAAATCTCTCACATTCTTTTTGTACCTACTGCTATTGATGACTGAGTATCAATAGTGAAAGATTGCTCGCAGTACGTTTAGATAATCGCATAGTACGTATATAGAAACAAGCAAGTATTGACGCAAAGTAGAAACCTACTCATATTTTACCTGCAATAAGGTTTGTATCTGTATTGGTATAGGCGCAACATACCCAAAGTATCGCTCTGATTGTGAAATGAATTGAGCACATAGATTTTTTTTTTTCGAATGTACTTTGCTGTTAGCCTCAGACGGCTTTTACAGCTTACCGGAGAGAGGGAAGCACATAGATAGACAACCAGAACGATTGTCGTGAATAGTTATTTGTGATACAAGGTTGGTAAGTAAGGTTTTACAAATGAGCTGACCAGTTGATAAACCCGAGCCGCGAGGCGAGGGTTTTCATCGTCACGAGTTTGTAAAACCTTGCCAACCGTGTATCATACGACGTTTTTCAATACATTTGTGAGAAAATAGGCAATTAATAACACAAAATTGAAGAATAAATAAATACCTTTCCCGAGATTTTGATGGCAAAAGACTATTTTGCGCGATTTGCGCCTTACTAAAATATCGGGCGGAGTTAATTCCATGTTATTGTCGACTTCATCACTTGAAGAACTCATTTTGTTTGGTTTTTGTACACTATAATCAACAACACAAAACAACGCAAAGTTTTACAAAAATGGCGCGTCCGTGTACCGTAATGCGCATGCGTAAGTTTTGTTTTTAATTAGGTTAACTAAAATTATCAGGCAAAGGTTCGACGCGTTCAGCAACTGCGATTTTTTCGAATAAATAAAAGGTGGAAATCATTAAAATCTGAGGTAATTAAATTACAGTTTATACTAATTACAATAAATTTTGCAAATTCATTACTTAGTTTTGTATATTTATACATTCATAAGTTGATATTTTTTATTTTTTTCATTTAATACTCTTTGCTTGTAAACTTTTAAAATGGAAAATTAAAAAAAACTGAAAAAAAATCGCACTAGTGCGGTAAAATTAACTTACGAGCCATGTATACATCCTTTGAAAGTGATTTTTTCAAGCAAATGTATTGAAAAAGAAGTATGGCACAAGTATGAGGAATTATCTAGTCGTTCACAACACTTAGTAGGTACCTATAATTAAACATCATCAGGCCATACATACTCCGAAATTCGATTTTTGAAGTTGTTTTTGTGCCCTTCCGCTCATACTGATAGAAGTTAACCTGAGAGTGAGAGAGACGGTATGATACGAAATTTGAAAATCGAATTTCGAGGTTTACCCCAGAGATCAAGCTGTGCTCTAAACCCCACGCTCTCATCCTCACTTCAACCGAATGGCTTTGATTTGATTATTATGTATCTAGAAAATTACGTTATTTTGACAATAACCTCATCTTTTACATTGATTTGACGGTAAATCGGTGTTGCGATAAATCGGGCATTCATTGAAATCTGCAGAGATGCTTCCCAGTGAAATCAGGGTTTTCTGGCAAACAAATTGTCACAAGACGGCGTTAGTATACGTCAGGGATTGGCTGCTTAAGTTATAATTATAAGCAATATAAGCCGATTCCGAACATGCTACAAATGTCAACCGGGCCTCTCGGAAATAATGCATCTGCGATATTTTGATTGACAGAAAACCCTTGTTGATTTGCGGCTTTTACAAATTCTCAAGTAGCGTCATAGCAACGTGGGAAGCGAATGGTATCAGGTTTATCACAACACCAGTTTTAGCTGTTTAGCCAGTAAGGTGTAGCGCCGGCGCCGTGCGGTGTGGTAGCGCGAGCTCGTTGCTAGTAGTGTTGTGTTGGCAGCCCCGGCGCCGCGACGAGCCGCCGCTGCGGCACTCCGTCTCCGCGCACAGCGTCAAGGTGAACGCACGCACACGCACACATTATACACAACTACGCACGCAAACATACTGACGCGCAAGTACGCACTCTCACACAACATACACCTAAAGTCGTTGTCAATTGAAATTGCGAACAATGTAAATAAACCATTTAATGAAATATCAATATTCTAGCACTCGTTTATTGTTTCAATGGTTCAGGATAATGTTGTGGTAAGTATTGATTAAATAACACACGGATTTAGCAGTATTTGATCAGGGAAAATGGAAATTAAAGATATTTTAAATACGAGGTTTGTTTACATTGTTTGCAATTTCAATTGACTGACAGTTTACGCACACTCAGTACACGCACATAAATACACTGACACATGTACGCACGCTCACACAACATACTCCTACGCACACAACCACACTGACTCACATTACGCACGTTCACACAACATACACTTATGCGTACGCACACTCACTCTACACACACGCTTACAGTGACGCACATGTAAGCATACTTGCAAAAACACATACCAGTGCAGATGAAAAATATATTTCTGAAAATATAGAACGACGTCTGCAAATACATGGTTAATTAATAACAATGCTTTTCTTTGACACGAGGCACATTGCAGTATCGACTAATCCCGTCTTCACATTTCATCAGCATCACAATCACAGACCACTGCCGTACAGTAGGCTTATTGTCTAACACGCTCGCAATCGCCATCGTGTTCATTTTGACAGTTCTTGTATGAATGTGACAGCTAGCTGATTCCGATGCCAATTGTCAGCCCATACATTAACTGTCAAAATGAACACGATGGCGATTGCGAGCGAGTTAGACAATAAGCCTACAGATATTTCATTTGCACTTTACACATTCGAGTAAGCTACAGTACAGATATCTTTTGCGTACGGCTGGGGCCTTACCGTGACGTCTTGATGCGAATCTATTCCGAACCGAAGTTGGATCGCTCGCTGTCAGATCCATACTAGAACTCAAAACCGGCCAAGTGCGAGTCGGACTCGCGCACCGAGGGTTCCGTACAAATTCGCCAAGTTATTATAAAATCCAGTCTTAGCAGAGCCCTGCTCTTAAGCAAAATGTAGGCAGTGTGAGGTCATTTTATATTGGTTACTTATACAGACAGACAGAAATTATTTACAAAAAAACTACTTACTAGATCTCGTTCAAACCAATTTTCGGTGGAAGTTTGCATGGTAATCTACATCATATATTTTTTTTAGTTTTATCATTCTCTTATTTTAGAAGTTACAGGGGGGGGGGGGGACACACAGTTTAAGTTAGGATATTATGAACCTCAATATCATTTTTGAAGACCTATCCATAGATACCCCACACGTATGGGTTTGATGAAAAAAAAATTTTGAGTTTCAGTTGTAAGTATGGGGAAACCCAAAAATTAATTGTTTTTTTTTTCTATTTTTGTGTGAAAATCTTAATGCGGTTCACAGAATACATCTAATTACCAAGTTTCAACAGTATAGCTCTTATAGTTTTGGAAAAAGTAGCTGTGACATACGGACGGAGAGACAGACAGACATGACGAATCTATAAGGGTTCCGTTTTTGCCATTTGGCTACGTAACCCTAAAAATGACAGCCAGGAAAACTAAAATTGAATAAGAATTGAATCGCGTTAGGATGTCACGGTAAGGTCCCTGAACCTCAATAGGCAAAGCCTTGATCACACGAGTAACCGGGCGGGAAAGTGCTCGGGTTTGTTTTCCTGTCCCACTCACTCTTACGGGTTTTATACTTGAACCGACCGAGTGAGGGACACAGCAAGACAAACCCGAATGTCATTCTAAGAGCTCACAGGCTGTACTCAAGTATCTCACGTTCATCAGTCAAACGCCGGGCCGAGCTCTGTCTCGCCCACTTAGAGCGTGTCCTGTATCGATCCGATATCGGTATCGGTCGCCGATACGATGTCGGGGCAATTATATAAAATGTATGAAATATATACCTTTCACATTGTCCGCTCCGATATCGGCTATCGGATCCGACACCGATATGTTGGCGGCACCATCGGACGCCTGTGAGCTGTCGGTCGGATATCGGCTATCGTCGTCCGAAATCGATATCGGATCGGCAAGCTTATTTCGTAACTCGCTCGCAATCGTCATCGTCATCATTTTGACATGTATGAGCTGACAATTGGAATGGAATCAGCCAGCTGTCACATTCATACAAGAACTGACAAAATGAATACGATGACGATTGCGATGCGAGCGAGTTACGTAATAAGCCTACTGATCATGTGACAACGCTTTTACTGGCACGAATAGACGGTCAATATTATCGTGATACTGATATGTCAATACAGGATCGTGGATTCCAAAAGAACCGGATTTGTTACGATACGCATCAATATTTCGTGGTATGGAAAGCGATAATACTTATTGACCGTCTAACAGTTAGACTAACTGAACCGTGCCACTTTTTTTTTGTTTTTTCTTTATTGTTATTGTTCTGTATCTTGGTCGTGTGGTGCCTGTACAGTGGTGTGTGGTCGGCAGGAGTACGCGTACGCGGGCAACGGCGAGGCGCGCTACGGCGGCGTCGCCTCCCCGCCGCACGCCGACACGTACTACGAGCGCGGCGACAGGTCAGTGCACACACACACACACACACACACACACACACACATAGCGACGAGCAGTGCGGGGCGGGCGGGGTACGCGCTGCTTACCCTGGCGACACCCCCGCTTCGCACACACCATACCATACAGTACAGGAATAGTGATGACTGTGTAGACGAAATGAAATTCAGTTTAGATCTTTCAGTTGGGCACTTGTATTTTTTTTCTTTATAAATAAAAAACATGTGCGTCTCGGGACGCCCGACAGAAGTGATAACTTAAACTAATCTAAGTTACTAACAGTATATGTCTATCGCACACTAAACACTGAGTAGAGAGAGGGGAAGAGTCAGTCCGAAATACGACTAGTGCTGTGGGTTAGAGTGAGAGAAGAGCCTGCCTACCGCTGCCGTATGCGTCAGAGAAAGGGAAGCCAGTCAGACTGGCGCCGTAACGCGTTACGTTACGAAGCGGTTTACCCTCCCATAAGAAGTTATCACTTCAAAAATTACAAAGATAGAGCGCGTCAAAGATTGCAAGCGGAGGGGGGCTGGCCTCGACGTGACGCTACTTCAGTTGTTGACGTCTTGATTATGTTTTCATAGACAAAAAAATTTTTTTTTCATCATCTCTATGAACCAGTACAACAGTGAAAAAGTCGTATAGTTCATATGTTCGATACGAGATGGCGCTAAGGTGGCTACATCAGGATCATATGTGTTTCAAGATCGGAGTACGGCGGCGTGGCGCGCGGCGAGTGGGAGCGCGAGCCGGCGCGCGAGCGGGACAGCATGAGCGCGGCCGGCAGTGCGAGGGAGAGGGAGTACCCGTCCGCCGTCATGGCCGAGCACCGCGGCTTCACGCGCCGGCCCGTCACCAGGGTCAGGACATTATCCGTCACAAATACCATGTGTTTATAACGATACAACTTTTACCACAAGCTAGCTAACCTATATACCCAAACCATCCTCTTGAATCGCATGAAAATCCGCTCTGTAGTTTTTGAGTTTATCGCGAACAGACAGATTCGTCAAAGGGCTTTGATTTATAACATGTAGTGACAGATATGATATGAGAGACGTGATATTATGTTGTAGAACTCGAACCTGCTGTCGGCGCTGCTGTGCCTCGTGAAGGAGCTGGACTACCCGAGCCTCGAGGTCGCCGAGATGGCCGTCAGGTACCAACACCTCGTATACTGGTTTACATAGCACCATCCCGCTCACACTAATACTCATTCATAACAGGATGAGAGAGACGGTATCACATGACATGGACTTCGAACACTTTGAACTAGAAAACTTTTTTAGCGACATACGTCACTGGTTTTTACAGCGCAATTGTTGATAAATGAATAATGTAATAATGTAAATAGTTAACAATGTAACCGTCTATGTAACCTGCAGATGCCGCATGGACGAGCTCGCCAACAGCCAGTGACGGCGCGAGGACGGTCCCGGCGCCGCCACCTAGCGCGGACACACGCCACACGGCGCGCCACACGCCACACGCCACACGCCACAAGGCGCGCCGAGGGACCTACACACCAGCCCGGCTAGCGCGAGAGCGCGCGAGATATACTACCCGTCTCTTTCTGGAACGAACAGTAAAAAGAGACGGGCGATCTATCTTAGTCTTGTGCGCTCTCGTACTAGACGTGCTTCGACCATTCAGTTCAAATGTCAGCCAGCAATAACCAAATGTACCTTTGAAATTATTGGTCAATAATTCGTCATTGAAATGTCATAGTCATTGTACCGATTTGCTTCAGATCGATGGGCAGTTTCTTACTCTCATTTATTTTTACAACCAGATTCACGCAAACGTCACTGACTAGTGAATGTGGAACCGTTCTACCGTTAAAAATGGTTTTGAGCCAAAAAACCGTAACTTTTGTGGGAAGAAACCGGTTTTGCGTTCCCTATTCTCCAAATACATCACATTACTTTTAATTACTCTTATATTATGTGGAGTAGAAAACTGCCAGAACGATTTCCAGCACGTCCTAGCACGACAGCGCACAAGAGTCGAGTCGCGCGCGAGATAGATTGCCCGTCTTTTTCTTACTGTTCGTTCCAGAAAGAGAGGGGCAATCTATCTCGCGCGCGACGCGACTCTTGTGCGCTGTCGTGCTAGCCGGGCAGCAACCAGTGGAAGGTGTCAAGAACAAACTAGCCTGGTTAAAGTAAGCTACGATTCGCACCAAATAATTTGTGATGTGAAGTTAGTTGCTAGAATCATACTCTTAGATTCAAAGTTTGTAGGATACCTTCTCTCTCACTCTTCTTTTGAACACTATTTATGTGATCGAAACGGCTCGATTCGAACTTGGAATTCGGGATTATAACAATTATAAGGTAGTATGCAACCTCACATGAGCAAACTTTTTGGTGCGAACTGCACTTTTGTAAAGGTTTTAAAAACTAGCCTGTTTATACGTTGAGCTGCATTTTAAATTTCAACCTATCATCCAGGAACGAACAATTTTACTGTACATAAAGGGACATTGAGTGATTATGGATAGTTATGTTATGATGAACGGGACATTGGAGCGAGACGCGAGACGTGCTCGCGACGGACGTTTGTGATACGCGACGGGCGACGCCGCGCCGCTGCACTAGTTTGTTTATACAATTATTTGTAATGTATTATGTTATGTATTATGATTATGAGCCTTATTGTTAAGTATGGAGTCGACGCTAGATGGCGCTGTTTTATTTATGTTGTTGCGCCATCTAGCGGACGTTTGAGGAAATTCAGTTATGAAATTATGTGAAATTTGTAATGTTATTATTATACTAGCTGTTGCCCGCGACTTCGTCTGCAAAGAATTCGTTTATCGCTATCCCGCGGGAACTACGCAATTTTCCGGGATAAAAAGTAGCTTATGTGTTATTCCAAATCATAAACTATGTCTGTTCCAAATTTTATCCAGATCCGTTAAGCCGTACTGGCGTGAAAGAGTAACAAACATCCATACATCCATACATCCATACTTACAAACTTTCGCCTTTATAATAGTAGTAGGATTACATAGTGCGAGAGTGAAACGAGGCGCTTCTAAATCTTGCCATGTTGCGCTACCGGTATAATATAATTTAATTATGTATGTATGTAAACTCTTTATTGTGCAAAATAAACTAAAACAAATACAATTAACAAACACTGAGATACATGCACATGATTATACATTGTGATGTGTACTAATTGCGAGTGTAGTGCATTAAGTATAACAAAGGTCGATCTACAGTACGTCTAGCACTTTTTTTTTAAGGCCTTAAAATAAGCTTTGTAAATAAAATTAAAGAACTGGCATCTTTTCCTTTTTAAAAAGTCTTTTTGGGCTGAGCAAAAACTGATATTCATTTAAATAAAATACAAATATATGCCTAGGCATAGATCATATCAGTTCTCGAGTGTCTAAATAATACTAGTATTATTTAGACACTCGAGAGCCTTTCGACGTAATCAGTTTAATAAAAATCTAAATTGTAATTTGCCTCGTTTCGCCCTCGCACAAGGCGCGATGGTTGTCAATTACGCTGCCAAGCAATAATGACCCGTGTGGGATTGTGTTAGGGTCGCAGCGGTGCGGCGCCCCCGTCTCTAATATACAACTTGCCTTCACTTTGTTGTTTTATTATCTTCTCCCCGACCCTCCATGCACCTTTAGTTGCCGAAAAAAAACAAAATTGTTTAAGAGAGTAAAAATTTAATAATCCCTTTTTAAGATTTAGTCACTTCATAGAAATGTGGAATGAACAACCTACAGCTCTTCAGTCTAAATATAGAAACGAAAATTTTGAAAGAATTAAGAATTTTGGCCTCCCATACGTAACTTTTTGATACTTTAAAATGGTGTAGGCAACTCGACAAGTATCTAAGCTATCGAAACTTGAGTTTTAAAATCACCTTGCTACCTGTTCAAGCTTTTACGTTCAGAAAAACTTAAATAATGGGCGTATTATTAACAAGTTATTAGAGTGAGCGCTCCAAGAAGGACTACGAACTGGTCCGAAACAAGTCGAGCATCAGTCGAGTTTTATACGCGAGTTATTCGTTTATGTATGTACTTATAAGAAATTGATGAAAAGCAGTGATGAAGGTAATTAACAAATTATTTGAGAGTTATTATTTTTATAGTGAAGCTCAAAAAATGTTTGAATGAATGTTTGAATACATGCGATTGACGTACGGTCCTGTTCAGGTAGATACTTTTGAGCATCTAAGTATGTATCTGAGGGCGACTATATTCTGAGTAAAACGGAACGTAGGATTTACCGGTTTTATGAAACCTTAACAACACAACACTAGTAAATGGTATGGCAACACTGACCGCACCGCGCCATCTTTCTTTTCGCTTCTGTCATATCCGTGATTCGCGTGATTATTATAGGTTAGTTCGCGTTTTATCATAAATATTATTTATAATACTCGACAATCGTGCTAAATAGTGTAAAATTGTGTATTTCAGATAATCAAAATGCAGAACGACGCCGGTGAATTCGTTGACCTGTACTGCCCCAGGAAATGGTTAGTGTCGTCGTCATGTTTTAGGTTACTCCTCAGGATAATATGACCATACTTTGTCTTTTCCACTGTGGTACACACGATGTTAACGCCGATGTTAAAGCTTAGAGAAGGTATTGTAGGGTTTAGACAGTGTTATATGGTGTTGTTGTCGTAGCTCGGCAAGTAACCGCCTGATCCACGCCAAGGACCACGCGTCGGTGCAGCTGGTGATCGCGGACGTGGACCCCGCCACGGGCCGCGCCGGCGACGCCGCCAAGATGTACGTGGTCTGCGGCGCCATCCGCCGCATGGGCGAGAGCGACGACTGCATCGTGCGGCTCACCAAGAAGGACGGCATTCTCACCAAGTCAGTATCCGCAGACTCCGTTACAGTTGGTCATGATACGAACGCCCCAGTGAAAGTGTTTACTCGCTGTAACATATTAAAATTTGTTTTACGCCTTACATGGCCCAGGGGCATTCCTTTCATACCCCAGCTGCAGTCTTAGACTGTATCAACAAAAAAAACATTCTACTGTGGTACTCCGCTACCACAACAAACAGCAAAGTCCTCTTACAGTAGGCTTATTGTCTAACTCGCTCGCAATCGCCATCGTGTTCATTTTGACAGTTCATGTATGGGCTGACAATTGGCATCGGCATCAGCTAGCTGTCACATTCATACAAGAACTGTCACAATGAACACGATGGCGATCGCGAGCGAGTTAGACAATAAGCCTACAGATCTCAACTAAGTAATGTGTGATTCAATCAATAGTTAAGGTTGCATCCAAATGGGACACTTTGAATTGACTATAGTCACGGCAACTTAACCCGTCGTATGCTTAAGACACGGATCCGTGCTCAATTTAAGGCTATCTTTTTGTATTTTTTATTTAAATCAGCAGAATTTGTTTGTATTAAAACAGATGAGGCTAGTATGCAGTACTTTTTTGAGCTGCCACATACGAGGGGTTAATGCATGACTATTGAATGACTCCAATCAAAGTATAAATTTGTACTGAATGCTGAATGTTGTTGATGATTTTAGTTCACAAGCTATACTCCCCAGCACAAAAGTCTACCGCTGACGTTGAAAATCTAAAATGTTGTTGTTGTCTTTATGATGAAAAAATTATTTGATGTTATGTGTATTATTTTGATCTGAAATTGTTATTCAATATGACAGTATAAAAATATTTTTAAAAGTAAAGTGGTGATAGCTCTGTGGGTGCCATGGAACCGAATTGTTCCGTGGTCCCATTTTTATTACCTACCCTAACTCTTAAACTCTTGAGTTTAGTTTTTAATTTGTTTTTAGTTGTGTTAACTGATTTATGATTAGCTCAACCGAGTTCCGAGGAGCTAAAGGTTTGACAACCCTGGGCCAGAGCATGCGAGCCCACCCCACCACACTCCACTCCACCTCACTGTTGCTGTGCTGTTAATAACCCAGTGTTTTTGTTGCAGGAACTACTGATGCCGTTAGTCTTGTAAGAATAATTTTATATTATAAAATAAAAAAAAAAGTATAAAATTTTATCTTGCTGTTTTATTCCGACTATTGTTACAGCGCCCTATTACATACATAAAATGGCAGGCGACAAGCGATTATTACAATTCAAAGTATATTGATGGGTTGGGAAGTTCAGTGTTAAGTTTCACAATGTCTACATAATGTATACCAAAATATATTTTCCATCACAAAATTTGGCCCAGTCTGTACAAAATTACCTTTATTGCATACATACATGATATGATATACTAGCTTTTGCCTGCGACTTCGTCCGCGTAGACTTCATTTATTGACAAAAGTAACATATTGCTATGCATAATATTTGAACAGGCACTTAACACCCCTATTCTGACATTTAATTGGTTTTTTTTTTATAATAAGCGATATTAAATCCCGTGGGAATTTTAAAAATCCCACGCCCTTCTTAGTGCACCTCTATGGTACTGAGCAATATTTCTATACGTTGCGACTCGAGGCAGCTGCGATTTTCGACAAGTTCATCGCTATCCCGCGGGAACTATGCAATTTTCCGGAATAAAAAGTAACCTATAACCTGGCCGGTGATTTTCTCAACAGATTAGTAAAGTTTCCAACAAAATCCGTTCAGCCGTTGTCACGTGATGCGCCCACAAATATACAGACAAAAATTCTAAAAACTTGGAAAGTGTTCTGTTATCAATTCTAAGTATCTCCAGCCTATTTTTTTTTAAATATCTTCCATGTACAGACTTTCGACCCTCTACAGCTTTATTATATGTAGATAGATAGATGAGGGCCATATTTTTTGCTGCTAAGTATAATTAATGGGCCATGTCGCCTGTCACGTTTGTGAAATAGGGGTGTAACTTTGAATATGCTTTGAACATAGCAGCATTCCGACTTGCTATCGAAAAATGATAACATTGATCTAACCCTCTTATTAATCCTACTAATAATTATAAATGCGAAAGTTTGTGAGGATGGATGGATATAATGATTATGTGAGTGTGTATGTTTGTTCCTTCTTCACGCTGAAACGACTGGACGAATTTGGATAAAATTTGGAACGGAGATAGCTGGTACCCTATATAACACAGCCTACTTTTTATCCCGGAAGTTTGCGTGGTTCCCCAACATGTCAAAGGTCGTAGCTGCCTACTGTAGGTAAGTCTTAATTCTGCGCGGGCAGAAGCTATTATTCATAAATGCTCTCTGTAGGCTTCTGCTAACTTTGTAAACGATTGCTAAGTTAGCAGAAACCTATAGAGCGTTTATGAATAAGGGGGTCTATCACTAAAAAAATCCAAACAAAGCGTTTTATAACATTTCATTTTATTGACATAATTTCCAGTGCGTGCTTCGTAAGTTACAGCTGCCCCTTGCGGTGCGCGCGGCGGCGCTCTGAAACGCAAACAAACAGATCATACTAAACTTAGCGTGTCTTGTCCGTGTGATAGGTCTACCATGGGTCTACCACTTTTCGTCCAACTTTCTATCGAACAAAATAGTCGCTAAAGTCGAACTTTCAAGCTGACAGTCACGTCTTATCGACATTATAATATTGTGACTTGCAAAGGATTTTTGACCTTAGGGTGGTAGACCACATATTTGGCTGATGGTACCTCCTCGCGCATAAACCACTGATTAAGTTTGTATTTGGTATAGGGATAGTTTCAG
Organism: Pandemis heparana; assembly: GCA_963854515.1. Lineage (NCBI taxonomy): Eukaryota > Metazoa > Arthropoda > Insecta > Lepidoptera > Tortricidae > Pandemis > Pandemis heparana. The sequence goes on from OY978034.1 coordinate 8,830,469, forward strand.
TCCCGGGGAAGGACATTAAGACAGTTTATATCTCTGGAAATTGCATAGTTCCTGCGGGATAATCCCACAGACAGAACGCCCGAAAATTAACTATCCATATAGTTGCCGGCAAACATCTTGAGCAAGAACGACGTGAAAGGGGTAAGTTCGCGCATGTACTTTCATACCAGAGAACGCTAAATTCACTTCTGCGCATTCAAGGTCAGGCTCCGCTCAAGATGTTTGCCGGCAACTATATCGATTATAATAGAGCAGCTGCTTGCTCAATTCTAGTGACCTGCTTGGCATTCGGTTGGCCAATCATAATGCAGTTATCGCTAATTTCGGCTTTCTTCATTTTTATCTCATAAATTATAAGAAATTTCCTTTCAATTTAGTGTGCTCTATGGCGAGAAACTACTTATAGACTTAGGTACAAGAGAACTCTTGCAAGTCGCAGTACATTGCAACGCTAAGCGACGATTTCTACGTTAGGATAGCGTCGCAGTCTGGCCGCGTAATGTAATGAGAGTCGCAGCATGTTGGCGCTCAGGCGCTCACCACTTGGCGGGCGGCTTGCGGCCGCCGCAGCCGGGCGGCGCGCCGGGCGCCGGCCGGCACACCGTCTTGGTCTTGCACGCCGCCGCCGCCGCCAGCAGCAGCAGCCACAGCAGCGCGCCCAGCACTCTGCTAAACTGCCCACACGCACACGCACTGTTAGCCACGGAACACTACATCAACACCTACCAACACTAGCTACACCTTAGCAATCAACTAAAAATGTAAAATACCTACTACCCACTACGCATTAATCGAGTACTAAAACTAAATAGGTATGTAAATAAAAAAATATTCAATCTTATGCCAAAAATGCCTAACTTCATTTTGGAAAAGAGATACCTAATACTCTTTAAACTGCTGAGCCGATTTTTACCAATATCGTAACTAACCGGGACTTAACCGCGTAAAAATCCGCGTAAATATGAGTGAAAATCGCGTTAGTTTAAAACATTAAGTATAACTATATTGTAAAAAACCACATCCAAATCGGTCCATCCGCCTGAGAGTTACGATGCCACAGCAGACACACACACGCACACATACGCAAAGAGAGAGACATCGATATCAAACTTGTAACACCCTTCTTTTTACGTCGGGGGTTAAAAAATAGGACATACTGTTCGCCAGTTCATGCTGACTGCAGCTGCAGGCAAGTACCTTCAAACCCCCCATCCCCGTGACCCTTCTGCTCGTTGGCCCCTCTTATATAAAAATAGGACATTCTGTTCGCCAGTTCATGCTCACTGCAGCTGCAGGCAAGTACCTTCAAACCCCCCATCCCCGTGACCCTTCTGCTCGTTGGCCCCTCTTATATAAAAATAGGACATTCTGTTCGCCAGTTCATGCTCACTGCAGCTGCAGGCAAGTACCTTCAAACCCCCAATCCCCGTGACCCTTCTGCTCGTTGGCCCCTCTTATATAAAAATAGGACATTCTGTTCGCCAGTTCATGCTCACTGCAGCTGCAGGCAAGTACCTTCAAACCCCCCATCCCCGTGACCCTTCTGCTCGTTGGCCCCTCTTATATAAAAATAGGACATTCTGTTCGCCAGTTCATGCTCACTGCAGCTGCAGGCAAGTAGCTTCAAACCCCCCATCCCCGTGACCCTTCTGCTCGTTGGCCCCTCTTATATAAAAATAGGACATTCTGTTCGCCAGTTCATGCTCACTGCAGCTGCAGGCAAGTACCTTCAAACCCCCAATCCCCGTGACCCTTCTGCTCGTTGGCCCCTCTTATATAAAAATAGGACATTCTGTTCGCCAGTTCATGCTCACTGCAGCTGCAGGCAAGTACCTTCAAACCCCCCATCCCCGTGACCCTTCTGCTCGTTGGCCCCTCTTATATAAAAATAGGACATTCTGTTCGCCAGTTCATGCTCACTGCAGCTGCAGGCAAGTAGCTTCAAACCCCCCATCCCCGTGACCCTTCTGCTCGTTGGCCCCTCTTATATAAAAATAGGACATTCTGTTCGCCAGTTCATGCTCACTGCAGCTGCAGGCAAGTACCTTCAAACCCCCCATCCCCGTGACCCTTCTGCTCGTTGGCCCCTCTTATATAAAAATAGGACATTCTGTTCGCCAGTTCATGCTCACTGCAGCTGCAGGCAAGTACCTTCAAACCCCCCATCCCCGTGACCCTTGTGCTCGTTGGCCCCTCTTATATAAAAAAAATTGGTTGCCTGTAAAGTCGGTATACGGGCGAAAGTTTTACGTGACAACGACTTTGAGTGGTAAAATAATTTTAATGTGAATATTCATTCGTATAGTAGGAAGAAGGATGAAATAATAGTAACAATTTAATTTTTAATTTTTTACATAGCAAGTCAGTCTGAAATTATTTACCTTTGCTGTTTGAATTGTTGCGATGGACGAAACTACCTTCACATTATCACTACACAATCGTTTTACAATTAACTGGCAACGTGTAAACTTGTATGCAGGCGCCTAAGCGAAATAGAAGCGCAAGACATGAACCGGTGTGTATGCCTATCTCTCTCACTCTCTCTCTCTCGCTCTGTCTCTCTCGCTCTTAGGCGGGCTAACTGTGCTCGAGTGGAAGGGACGCGTGCCTTTCACTTTTTATGTCTGTCTCTCTCGCTCTTAGGCGGGCTAACCATGCCCGAGTGGAAGGGACGCGTGCCTCTCACTCGCTCTCATTGTGAGCGCATAACGTGAGCGGAGCGTAACGCAGTTTCTTGAAGTGTCACCCGGCAAACCAATTTATAAGACGTTGTCACGTCAAAAATAGGACATTCTGTTCGCCAGTTCATGCTCACTGCAGCTGCAGGCAAGTACCTTCAAACCCCCCATCCCCGTGACCCTTCTGCTCGTTGGCCCCTCTTATATAAAAATAGGACATTCTGTTCGCCAGTTCATGCTCACTGCAGCTGCAGGCAAGTACCTTCAAACCCCCCATCCCCGTGACCCTTCTACTCGTTGGCCCCTCTTATATAAAAATAGGACATTCTGTTCGCCAGTTCATGCTCACTGCAGCTGCAGGCAAGTACCTTCAAACCCCCCATCCCCGTGACCCTTCTGCTCGTTGGCCCCTCTTATAGCCCGTCCAATGAAGCCCAAAAACAGAGTCTCGGGGGAAAAAACTCGTGTATAAGCGAATTTTGGCATAGTTGTAGAGAATGGTGTTTTAAACCATATACTAAAAGTACTGATGGTTAGGGGTGGAGCTGATGGTTAGGGGTGGAGCTAATGGTGGGTGGGGGGTCCAAATGTCCCTTCTTTTTACGTCGGGGGTTAAAAAATAGGACATTCTGTTCGCCAGTTCATGCTCACTGCAGCTGCAGGCAAGTACCTTCAAACCTCCCATCCCCGTGACCCTTCTGCTCGTTGGCCCCTATTATATATAAAAAAAAAAATAGCTGTTACTATGTGAAGTAAAAAATCCAACATCAAAACATTTGTATGAACTCATTCTTTACCGTTTTACCAATTTGCTATCTGTAAAGTGTACCTAACGGGTGAAAGACAGGCGATATCTGTTGACGCGACCACCGCGAACAGAAGCGGGAAAGTGTTGGGACACCAGTACCACACGACGAGTAGAGGGAAAGGTTGAAGGGAAATGGAAGAGAGAGGAAGGCCAAGAAGTACTTTTTATGGACCAGGTGAAAGAGAGAGTAGAAGTTTAGTCGTGTCGTGTCAGGCAGGATGTTTAAAGAAAGGTTCTGGGGCCCTATTTCATAAAGTTACAAGCTACAATTTACAAGCGGAAGTCTCTATCTAACACATAGGGTCAGAAAGAGACTTCCGCCTGTAAATTGTAACTTGTAGTTTTATAAAATAGGGCCCTAGAACCTAGAAAGGTCCACCATGTAACTTGCTCCACCGACAAGAGCCTAGCTAACTCTTAAGGCGAAGGGATAGGCAAATGACCTTGCCCGTTTGTGACGTGGCAAGCAGTCCGATCAACGCGACATCTGTTAAATAATCGACGTGTGAACTCGATGCGAATGGGCGCGGGCTGATGGATTGAAATATTGCACTGTGATGTTAGTAGATGGCGCTTGTTTCAGTTTTCCGATTGCCTTACACACACAGCATAATGTTCAAATCAGATTTCGCAAAAATAATAAAAATTGTAACATTTCGGCATTCGTAACGTGGCCTTAAAGTCTTGTTACCTTGGGCTCTGTCTGCTCCGCAAGGGATAGAGGCGTTATTTATGTATGTATGTATGTGATATTATACTTGAGAAAGTTTGTGACGATGTGAGTGAGTGTGTAAGTATGTTTGTTTCTTCTTTTTTTTTCTTTTTTTTATGTGAATAGGAAGGTAAACGAGCAAGTGGGTCACCTGATGGTAAGCGATCACCACTGCCCATAGACACCCGCAACCCCGGAGGGATTGCAGATGCGTTGCCATGCCAACCTAGAGGACTTAGATGAAATGCTTCTGCATGAAATTTGGACCGAAGACAGTTGGTACCCTAGATTAAAACAGGCTACTTATTATCCCAGAAAATTGCGGTGTCCAGGGTCTGTCTAGAGTCGCAACGTAAATTATTATTGCAGAATAAAGTAAAACTTGAACGTGTGCGGAAAAGGTACAGAATAAGGTATAGTTTTTCCAATGATTATTTTCAAAACCGACATCTGAGGGTCCGAGAGGTCCCCAAACATAAATCCGTTATCAAAAATGAAAAAGGTGGCCGCCATTTTGAATTCTTTAAGTTTTGAAACGACTATTTTCAAAATCGATATCACTGAGGGTCCGAGTGGTCGTCAAACACAAATCTGCTATCGAAAATAAAAAAAACTGGCCGCCATTTTGAATTCTTTACTTTTTAAACCGATTGTTTCCAAATTCGATATCTGAGGTGGATCCTCAATATATATAATATATCAATTTTGAAAACAATTGGTCCAGAAAGTAAAGAATTCAAATGGCGGCCAGCTTTTTCATTTTCGGTAGCAGATTTGTGTTTGACAACCAATCGGACCCTCAGATATCGATTTTGAAAATAATCGGCCCAAAACTTAAGGATTTCAAAATGGCGGCCACTTTTTTCATTTTTCATAACGGATTTATGTTTGGGGACCTCTCGGACCTTCAGATATCGATTTTGAAAATAAATGGCCCAAAACATAAAAAATTCAAAATGGTGGCCACTTTTTTCATTTTTGATAACGGATTTATGTTTGGGGACCTCTCGAACCCTCAGATATCGGTTTTGAAAATAATCGGTCCAAAAACTAAAGATTTCAAAATGGCGGCCACTTTTGTCATTTTTGATAACGGATACGTGTTTGGAGTCAACTCGGATTCTCAGATATCAATTTTGAAATCAATCGGTCGGAAAACTAAAGAATTCAAAATGGCGGCCATTTTTTTCATTTTCCATAGCAAATTTGTGTTTCACGACCACTCGGACCCTCACATATCGATTTTGGAAATATTCGGTCCAAAACTTAAAAATTTCAAAATGGCGGCCAATTTTTTTCATTTTTAAAAACGGATTCATGTTTGGGGACCACACGGATCCTCTGATATCGATTTTGAAAACAATTGGTCCAGAAAGTAAAGAATTCAAAATGGCGGCCAGTTTTTCATTTTCGGTAGCAGATTTGTGTTTGACAACCACTCGGACCCTCAGATATCGATTTTGAAAATAATCGGCCCAAAACTTAAAGATTTCAAAATGGCGGCCACTTTTTTCATTTTTGATAACGGATTTATGTTTGGGGACCTCTCGGACTCTCAGATATCGGTTTTGAAAATAATCGGTCCAAAAACTAAAGATTTCAAAATGGCGGCCACTTTTGTCATTTTTGACAACGGATACGTGTTTGGAGACAACTCGGATTCTCAGATATCGATTTTGAAATCAATCGGTCGGAAAACTAAAGATTTCAAAATGGCGGCCATTTTTTTCATTTTCGATAGCAAATTTGTGTTTGACGACCACTCGGACCCTCACATATCGATTTTGAAAACAATTGGTCCAGAAAGTAAAGAATTCAAAATGACGGCCAGTTTTTCATTTTCGGTAGCAGATTTGTGTTTGACAACCACTCGGACCCTCAGATATCGATTTTGAAAATAATCGGCCCAAAACTTAAAGATTTCAAAATGGCGGCCACTTTTTTCATTTTTGATAACGGATTTATGTTTGGGGACCTCTCGGACCCTCAGATATCGGTTTTGAAAATAATCGGTCCAAAAACTAAAGATTTCAAAATGGCGGCCACTTTTGTCATTTTTGATAACGGATACGTGTTTGGAGACAACTCGGATTCTCAGATATCAATTTTGAAATCAATCGGTCGGAAAACTAAAGATTTCAAAATGGCGGCCATTTTTTTCATTTTTGATAACGGATACGTGTTTGGAGACAACTCGGATTCTCAGATATCAATTTTGAAATCAATCGGTCGGAAAACTAAAGATTTCAAAATGGCGGCCATTTTTTTCATTTTCGATAGCAAATTTGTGTTTCACGACCACTTGGACCCTCACATATCGATTTTGAAAATATTCGGTCCAAAACTTAAAAATTTCAAAATGGCGGCCACTTTTTTCATTTTTAAAAACGGATTCGTGTTTGGGGACCACTCGGATCCTCAGATATCGATTTTGAAAACAATTGGTCCAGAAAGTAAAGAATTCAAAATGGCGGCCAGTTTTTTCATTTTCGGTAGCAGATTTGTGTTTGACAACCACTCGGACCCTCAGATATCGATTTTGAAAATAATCGGCCCAAAACTTAAAGATTTCAAAATGGCGGCCACTTTTTTCATTTTTGATAACGGATTTATGTTTGGGGACCTCTCGGACTCTCAGATATCGGTTTTGAAAATAATCGGTCCAAAAACTAAAGATTTCAAAATGGCGGCCACTTTTGTCATTTTTGACAACGGATACGTGTTTGGAGACAACTCGGATTCTCAGATATCGATTTTGAAATCAATCGGTCGGAAAACTAAAGATTTCAAAATGGCGGCCATTTTTTTCATTTTCGATAGCAAATTTGTGTTTGACGACCACTCGGACCCTCACATATCGATTTTGAAAATATTCGGTCCAAAACTTAAAGATTTCAAAATGGCGGCCACTTTTTTCATTTTTAAAAACGGATTCATGTTTGGGGACCACTCGGATCCTCAGATATCGATTTTGAAAACAATTGGTCCAGAAAGTAAAGAATTCAAAATGGCGGCCAGTTTTTTCATTTTCGGTAGCAGATTTGTGTTTGACGACCACTCGAACCCTTAGATATCGATTTTGAAAATAATCGGCCCATAACTTAAAGATTTCAAAATGGCGGCCACTTTAATTTGTCATTTTTGATAACGGATACGACACGTGTTTGGAGACTACTCAGATCCTCAGATATTGATTTTGAAATTAATCGGTCGAAAAACTAAAGATTTCAATATGGTGGTCTTTTTTATTTTTATAACGGATCCATGTTTGGGGACCACTTAGACCTTCAGATATCTTTTTTTTTCTTTCTAATGATAGACTATACATTGGAGTACTACTTGCCTAAATATCAAAATTTTTCATGCAGTAATTCCAACCAAAATCCTATTTCTCATGCTTGTTCGCTAATCAGCAAGTAAGTATCAAACCAACCTGCCACTAAGTTCCCAAAAAACGGATTGAAAATAATAACTTTTAACTTAATATAGGTATTATACGTGCGAAGCGAACGAGTACGACTTTTTGAAGCACTGTTTTGCACCTATTCTGTGACTCAAACAACATGCTTAGCCAAACCAATATGAAAAAACGCAAAGCGAATATTGGCAACGTCGCGTCGCTTACACACTGCCGCCACCGAGCGAACATGCAACGTTGCTTTTTCCTTATTATTTTCATACGTCTTATCCAAATTATTTTTTTATTTATTTATCTATTATTTTTTTATTTTTTTTTATGAACATTTTTGGTTTTATCTTAATAATTTATTTCATTGTATTATCTTTTTAACATTTTTTTGGTTTCCGAATTTTTTTGTACATTGAAAAGCGCCTGATTGAATGTGCGGGCAAATATTGCGTTCGCCCTTTTCACAGGATCAGGGCAGTACTACTCTCTAAAGCCTTATTTGTTGGCTAATTGAAGCAAACGCACCGCGGAATTTTAATTATGAGTTACTAGAGTGACCTCGTCGAGATTGGTAGCAAACAGATTGGTTTCACCCGAGCAAACCGTGTACAAAATATTTGCGAGACTCTTAGAGCAAACGAATTTTTGTGCTAACTACGACATTAAGGAATATGTTTTCACCGGTGAAATCTAATTCAAGACATGTTTTATAGAATGTGCAGTTTTCAAAACTCCAAATTGTGTATTATCGCCATAAAACATGCACAAAAACAACCAATTTATGAGCTTTTGCCTATCCCTTCGCCTTAAGTTTAAGAAGAAGAAGAAAGTGTGACCAAAATATCCTGTCACCAGGAAATCCCTTTCAGCAATGCTCTTCAGAGAGCAAACGTCCGGTCCGACCATAATTGACAACATTTCATATTTCTGAGCCTATAATTTTAATGGTTCTCTGTATTCTGTTTGAAAAGATGAACATGCTGACAGTTTAATTTTTTCGCTAGGGTTTGTATTTAATTTATAATTAATTTATTAATTTTTGCTTATTCTAAAAGGGCGTAACTCCGATACTATCACAGAATAGACACTTATCCTTTTGTCTTTTCTGTATAGAAAAAAATCTGACGTCAATTTCAAATTGTCAATGTCAGGCCTTATTCTCCGATATTCGATTTTCGAGGTTCGCTTCGTGCTGTTCCGCTCATACTAATATAGTCATTAACTTGAGAGTGAGAGAGAAGGTATGCAACGAACTTCAAAAATAGATTTTCAGAGTTGCCCCCCTTGTACTTTGAAGTTGTCATATTCAAAATTGTGGTCGCTTATTTTTTCTCCGGAAAAAGGCAAAGGTGTTTCACCTATCCTGTGGTAGTTTTGGTAAAATTAGGATATATTTTTAATTAATTTTTATTTTTTATAATAAGCGATATTAAAATTATATAAACATATTGCAGTGATCAGGAGGCAAAATGCTTTCGAACCATATATACATTTTCAGGTGTTATAAAAATGAAATGTTGTCAATTCTCCCTGTCGGCTAAGTGCTAAAGTGGAGAGCTGCGTGGTGAGAGAAGTGACAAAACTACTAACGCTCCGAAGCGTATCGATACCCTTGCTAGTAATATTGTTACCCTAGATCACGCGGTTTCTCGTAGGCTAGGCTACTGTCAATCCCATGCAATGTCATTCCATTCTCTTAGCGCCGCCCCTGAGCAGTGAGGGGCCGACTTCGAAAAGAAAATTGTGTAAAACATGTGGAGCAATTTTTTACTCAAAACACACGACAACCGCTAACAAGACCTTAAATAACCAAGGTTCTGCTGTCTCCTAAGAACTGCTGTAAAGTAGTAAATGAGAGCGACTCACCATACTTGTAGTGTAATCGATTGCGGGTGAGTCTCGGGTCACCAGTACTTGGGCTTGCAGCCGCCGGGGCAGCGCGGCGGCCGGCAGCCCGGCTTCTTCTTGCCGCAAGCGAGGGCACTCACCACCTGCGGGCACACGGCGCTTCTTAATAACTACCTGAACAGCTGCTAATGGCGCAACTAAAAGGTGGCAGGACTGGCAAAGCGTCACGGGTCCCTAGCTCTACGGGCCCCGAACTGGCTTGCCCTAGACCACAGAAGGGACGATGATGCCTTTCTTTATATCGAGAAAGGACCCCCCCCCCATCTGAGGAACTTATCGCGGGCCTCGGACGTTATAGCACTGCCACCGCCACTGACAGCTCCAGTGCCTAGTGTTGCAACTTCACGGGTGCGCGGCGCCTTTCATTGCGTAGGCAACGTGTGTCGATATCGTACTTATATATTTTAGACAGACACTACTTTCCTACAATAATAGAACAACGGTTGCTCGCAGATTCTTCTATAGTTACGGTTTGAATGAGATGCAGGTCAAACAATAAAAAACACTTTCTTGTTGAATCTAAATTTAAAGAAAAACCTTCTTTATCACTCCTAACCTAATGCTAAGCTCTAGATGATTTACTATTTGCTGCTTCATTCACAAAACAGATCCATTTTTCAGTAAACTTTTACAACTACTATTAAGTACTTCGTAAAAGATTAGAGCCACCACGTTCTAAACAATACTGAGTTTGACAAGGATACAGGAAACCTTAGCTTGAAGATCTAAAAGTTATAGGATTTGATGTGTCACCTGTGTCAGCAACGTGTACTGACACTGCCAATCAATTCATTTAGACAAACGGAGAATGATTTCTGTGCAATTCCTACCGCCACAAAATGAGAAATGAGGTGGAGTTGTGAGCATGAAGAACGGCACTGGTGGCAGATCGCCGCGCGCCCAGTACCTGACCGACAACCGTACGGACCCACCTGCACGAGCAGAGCCAGCAGCCACCAGAGCGCGAGCTCCGACCTCTTCATGTTTGTCCACTCTGTTTATGTTACGTTATGTACATTATGTGTTTACGGCTTATTTACTATATTATTTACACATGGAATTTTGCTTGAGTCATGGCCGGGATTTCTTTTGTTCTGCTTGTGTCACTTTGAATCGCGTGACAGCAGACAGAGCCGCGCCGGCCAGTGCGCGCCGCACACGCTGTGCAAGCAGGATGCATTCAGGGGATTGAGGTCAGCTCGCTCCAAAGAGGTGAGGCTGCGATCGTTGGAGGATCGTTACGAAAAAGGTTACGAATAAACACATTACTGCCGCTGAAAAGTCCTAGATAACACACAGTGCCTTGAGTAGGGTAAGAGCAGGGCCCTTTTAAGTTTTAAATCGGTCCGCGAAAAAGATCCGGTGCACCGGACACAGAGCCACAGCGCATATTATTATAGTTCGTTGTTTCCGTCTCTCTCGACCATAGATAATTCGCTGCCTCGTCTGATAGTCCGGCCACAGCGCGACCAACTGATCGGAGGGCAGGCCCCAAAAGTATGTCACATGCCCGTGTTTGTACGTCCTTCTGCACGATGCTGCTTGACGCTCCACTGCACTGCAGGTACTTATCTACGTCTAAGAACTAACTCGTGGCCGCGGCGAGCCCTGCACACGTTGGCCGGATGCTTATGTACATACAACGCAGGAAGAGAAATGTTCAATATATGGTAAGTACATGAAATAAACTGACGTGTAGTGAACGTTTCGCTTGACCGAAGTACGAAATAAGTTTATGTAAAAAAATCAATAGTGTAGGTACCAGGTTTTCTTTGCTGACGTTACACGCACTGTCATGATCCGTCCTGCATAGGTACCAATAATGTTTGATCCCGCGTTCGTACGAGTAAAATTCGCGCGACCTACGATGATCGCCCATTCACGTTCTATTAGGATGATGCCTAAAGCATTTACTTACTTACTTAATTAATCACAAGCATGGTCGTTAATTTTTTTCAAAATACATATAGCTTTGGAATCTCTCACATCGTTGATTCTAAATAAAAAAGCACATCACTGCAAACTATTTATTTTTAAAGTAAGTAGGTAAGTGAAAAGTGATATTAAAGATCCATCTAAAAATATTATAATAAGTAGCAAACAATTACAAAAACTTCACAGGACGCACTCAAGAACATCACAATAGAGTCGCTAATTCGCTACAACCGCATGCCAGCGAGCGGCGCGGTGAGGCAGCGGCGCGCGAGCCGCCAGTAGCCGCGGCACAGCGCGCACAGCGACGGCTCCCGCGCGCCGCGCGCCGAGCCGAGCGCCGAGCCGAGCCCCGAGCCGAGCGCCGAGCGCGCGCGCGCCGCGCACTCCGCACTGCGCGCGCGCCGTGTCGTCGCGTGCAGCGCCTGCAGCCGCTTCGCTTGCGCGTACAACTGGAAGCAGAAGCCTGTACTGTGGGGTGGGGCTGGGTCGCTATCGCCGAGGTGTTTCGTGACGGTGCAGAGTCTCACGTGCACAGGGTCGTCGAGGTCGAAGCTGCCGCGCAGCGCGGAGCCGCCGCTGCCGCCGCTGCCGGCGCTGCCCGCGTCGCTGTCCTCGCTGCTGCCCGCGCGCACCACGCTGCAACACACTGCGGTCACTGCTCGCACCAAAGAATAGTGTAATATACCGGGAATATACGGGAATACATGGGAATATACTGGGAGGAATATACGGGAATATTATGCGAATATACTAGGAAGCGAATATGCTGCTGCTGGGCGGCGGTTACCTCTCGGTGGCCACGTTGGAGCGCGGCGGGATGTCGATGCTGTGCGCGCAGGCGATGACGCGCGTGCCGCCCCGCTGCCCGCCCCCGCCGCGCCCCGCCCGCCCCCGCTCGCCGCCCGCGCCGCTCTCCACGAGCCGCCGGCTCGACGCGCGCCGCCCGCTGCCCTGCAACACATCCCCCCCCACACCTCGTATAAGCATCGTGCAGTTCGGAGATGGGTGTCCGTAAAATGCCTGCTAGCGTACGGAATGTGTTTACTGTACCTATACTTCGTTTAATTTAGGATGAGAAACCACAACAACATTATATTGCGGCTCGTGAACTGTAATCTCTTTACAATTTGTACTAGAGTAACAATTGACGACACGCAAATAAAGTGACATCGAAACAATTTTATTTTGCGGCTGCCAAACTATTGCACTGTACTGTTTGCTAGGTAAGAAATAGTTGACCAGACGCAATATAATGTTATTGTGGTTTCTCATTCTAAATTAAATGAAGTATAATGATTGTTTTCTGAGCGCGGCAACCATTTCACAGACGAAGATCGCTTACGAACTACCAGCCTGGCTTGACACGATGGACACTGGCCGTGTTCAATGAATTTATAATGATGCCACGTCTTACGAACAGTCGAGCAATTATGTATAAGCGGTTTGAGGTCGCACTCGTACCTACCTGTTGGGGGAAGTCGGTGGCGACGAGCTTGTCGGAGACGGTGACGGAGCCCGAGGAGTCCCTGCGAAGCGCAGGCGCAGCGAGCGCGGCGGGGGCGGGGGCCGCGGGGGAGGCGGGCCGGCCGCCGCGCGCCGCAAACAGCCGGTTCAGCTCGTCCAGTTTAGACATTATGATCTTGTACGTCTTGCACTCCGAGCTCTGCAACAACGCGCTCGCTCTGAAGCTCGCTCGCGGCGCGAGGGTCTCGAGATACACTGACTAGCGTGCATATAGCTAATGCAGAAATGCTAAATCAAACGCTCAGTTTGGCATCAGTTCAGTCCGTGACCTTGATCATGAACGTGCCATTATGTTAGATATATGACCATATGTTTGAAATGCAGTTTGGTGTCTCGGTAAGGCCAAATTGCTGATCTGAACTGCACGGATCTGGTCGGAAATTGACCGTAAATCAACACTTTAAAATTTTGCCGGGACATACCCGATGTTTGTCGGCGTGGCGCGGGTCCCGCGAGCTGCGGCTGCTGGAGGACAGCTCCGTGGAGTCGGTGGGCGTCCGGCGCGCCGTCCGGCGCTCGGCGCGCTGCTCGGCGCGCTGCTCGACGCGCTGCTCGGCTCGGCGCTCGGTGCGGCGCTCGGTGCGGCGGACGGCGGCCTGCCGCTCGCACAGCTGCGCCACGCGCGCGATCTGCGCCTGCTGGTCGCGCAGCGCGCGCTCGAGCGAGGCGCGGAAGGCGCGCAGCGACGCGGACGAGCCCGGCGCGCGCGCCTCGCCCGTCGGCGCAGACACCTGCGTGCCGCCCACGCATCTGCACACATCACGATGTACTCTCATAAACTAAGTACGGGCGGGTTGCGTCAATTCGAGTGTTGATAAATAAATATGGCGGTTAAAAGCGTGATGTTTTTTTGAATGATTTGTTCGTGTTGGAGGTGTGTGGTGTGCGGTACGTGGCACCTGTGCGGGCGGTGCGCGTGCGGGCGGCGCGCGTAGCTGGTGTCGGAGAGGCCGGAGTCGTGCGAGAAGCGCTTGCCCTGCGCGGGCGCCGCGCTGCTCAGCGAGCTCGGCATGGAGCGCGCCGCCGCCGCCGGCTTGCGCGCGCCCAGCCCCGCGTCCACCACCAGCATCGAGCTGCAACCAGACGCACTTCACACACATGCCCGTGCACGCGCGCACGACCACCGGCGGAGTTCTGTCGCCGGCCGCGAGCCCTGCGGTGGCGTTGTCGTTGTCGGGCTTAGATCGACATGGCAACATTGGCAACACGGCATAAAGATCACGTTGTGTGAGAGATTATTAATGGTCCAGCACGGCTAGCACGAGTAGGCGCGAGAGTTGTGCCGCGCGCGAGATAGACTACCAGTATTTTTCTTACCGTTCATTCTTAGAAAGAGACAGGTAGTCTATCTCATGCGTGACACAAACGCGCGCACTAACTGTAGTGCTAGGCGTGCTGGAGCCTAAATGATACTTCCGTGCTTCGCATTCTTATAGTTCGGAATTAATAGATCTGTGTTCACTAGGCCTCGTCTGTAGATCTACATTAGATAGGTATAGGATTTTAAAGCCTCTATCAAAAGTGGTACTTATTAGTTACTTGAGGTTGTCGGGCCTGGGCGGCGCGCGCGCCGGCCGCGTGCCGCGCATGTAGCGGTCCAGGTCGATGATGTCGTTGGGCGCGCGCCCCCCTCCCGCCGCCCCCGCCCGCGCCTCGTCGCGCGCCGCCGACCACGAGCCCGAAGACGTGCGCGGCGTCATCGCAAACAGCTCCTGCCGACATCATAATACCTAATTTGAAGCTGTGAGCCCAAAGAAGATTTATGTTAAGGCGGGACCGGCGGCACAACTGACCGCAGGCTACGAGAGACCTCGCAGACGTTGTTCGTGACATGCCGTGGGACCTCTGCTTTACATGTTTGCCTCCAATCTTATGATTGATTTGAGCCACGAGCCATCCTGACGGAGCTGATGGAGCGTCGAGGCTCTCCTCAGCAAGGCGGTGGACGGTGACTGCAATTCTCTTCTTTTATGAGACATAAAATATGCGGACACCCGCTTACACACGCAAATGCAATGCATTGTATGTAAAACCCAACGTCAAGTAATACTAGACTATTACCAGAAATTATTAGTCTGCGGCGATTTATCTCGCAGCCGGTCGCTTCGTATGGCAGTTTGACAGGTACTTAACTCAATGTGACAACGTCCTACATGGGCGACCAGACCTCGACGTACCAAAAAAGTATCTGTATTCGGCAGCGTTCAGTCGGTGCTCCGCTGGCACAGCGTGTGGACCGCGCGGAGAGCCGCCGCTGCTGCCGGCCGCATGGCGCTCGCCGCAGCCCGCAGCCGCCGCCACCGGTGACACGACATGCTGTCACCGCACTGTCACGCTGACACCCCTCGCGAGCCTTCTGACAGGTTTATCAAGGAGGTTGATAGATGCAACACCGACGCAGGTTTATAGCAAAGTCAGCGTATTGAGTGGAACCGAGTTAGAAGAGGGGGTAGCCACAGCTTTCAGCAATCGCTATCTAAACCGTCAATTGTGAATATTCCCACCCGAATAAACGCATTTAAGCGAGTATTCACTGAAATATAGAACCGTTGTAATTCAAGAAATCCGACGGATGTTCTCCCACAATCATAACAGAAATGTAGAACAAGGTGAGTTATTTTTTTCGACATCAATAATAGAATTATTGGTTAAGGCTCTGACCTTCTGGGAATCAATTACGAAATTGCTAATTTATAATTACAGGCGACATAACGAGATTTTCATCAGGCACAAGAGCAATTTCGAAAGTTAATTTCGAGCAAACAGCTTGACGTAAAAAGTTCAAAAACAGACAGAATGTGGTAATGCTTAAGCACTACCGACAACAAAAGTTTGGTGAATGTAGGATAACTGGTGTAGCCACTACAACTATCCGAATAGTAAAAGTTTTACTAATGTTGAATTAAATCAGACTGAAATGCAAAAACAAAAAATCGAGAAAACAAGCCAAGTTGACGTTTTGGAATAAAGACGAGTCCCTAGAAGGAAAGCCCAATGTCGTTTGCATGTACACTCCAAAAATCGCTAAAATCGACCAAGAACCCGTCAATTGAGAACGAAATTATGCCATTTTTCGAGTCAAAATTAAGTAAATAGTCGAATAACTACAGATTTCATTAATTTATGGGAGTCAAACCAATATGAAATAGTAAATAATAGGTGCCTTTAACTATCTCGTAAGATTTGCGTCTCTAAAACAAGACAATAGGTCATTATTCTAAGAAAACTGTATACATACCTACCGACCGAGGTGATGTAGCTAAGCATATGACTGGTGGGTGGGAGTGGCGGGCCAATTTTTTTCGCGATTTTCGCAATTACAAAAATTGGAATAGACGCGTAATCGCCGTAGCAATACGAATATGTGATTATATCAACTAATTTACACGAAAAAAGCAGAAAAAAAAATAATTAAAAGAAAAAATTGTCTTTCAAAAAATAAAACTTCACACCACCAACAAATTTAAAGTAAACCTAAGAGTTTAATAACCAAAAAACTTGAACCTATAAAATATTAAAACCCAACCAACTTGAACGTAGCTAGAAATTTCAACCTAACAAATTGAAACGTAACCAACTTATAGCAAATTTGAATCTAAACAATTTCTACCTATCAAACTTTAACCAAACCTAACCTAACCTAACCTAACAAATTTGAACCTAATCAACTTGAACCTAACAAATTTCAACCTAACCAACTTGAACCTAGTTAGAAATTAGAACCTAACAAACTTCAACCTAACAAATTGAAACGTCACCAACTTTAACCTAGCTAACAAATTTGAACCTAATCAACTTGAACCTAACAAATTTCAACCTAACCAACTTGAACCTAGCAAGAAATTTGAACCTAAACAATTTCAAACTAACAAATTAAAACCTAACCAACTTTAACCTAGCTAACAAAATTTAACCTAATAAATTTCAAAACTAATAAATGGATACGTAATCAATTTAAACCTAGCCAATTTGAACCCAATCAACTTGAACCTAACAAATTTGAACCTAATCACTTTCTACGAAATAAATTGAAACCTGACCCGCGTGAACCTAGCAAATTTGAACCTAATCGCTTTCAACCTAACAAAGGGTATAGCCGGCTAAGTTAAGTATGGCCAAACTGCCCTTAGCGAAAAAAATAATTTCCTTTTACCGGATTATTAACCTTACGAGTATATAGGCGTATATAGTGTTTTCACTAAAAATTAAGGCTCAAATGCTTCAGGTTTTTTTTTTTTTTTTTTTTTTTTTCAAATCGTGAGGGGCCATTCAAGTATTACGTAAGCACATTTTTTACAATTATTTACCCCCTCCTTCCCCTTGTCAGCAAAAGTAAGCAAACCTCTTTCCCCCCCCCCCCATGCTTACGTAATCGTTGGTACCTATAGGCATTTTTCTTTTAATGTATTCGGTTTTTTATATATTTGTGGGTTGCCATTTGTGTAAAAAAGTAAATAATAACTGCTGACGTAATCACGATATCGACCCCCCCACCCACCATGTCATCAAAAATAAGCAAAGCAAAGACCCCCTCGCCCCCCTCAAGCGCTTACGTAATACTTGAACGCCCCCTGATTAACAATGTGAAAAACTCGAATTTGTAACATCACATAATACTTTTTCATCACACTTGCTCGTAAAGATTGTTATAACACGCGTGCTTGTAGAGCCGCAGTAGCTGATTTACCTCCCGCGGGAATTTCAAATATTTTACTCCCGAGGGAATTATTTTTGTATGGATTTTCAGAATTCCCTCGGGACTAAAAGTTTAGTTTTAAAATTAAGAACTACTACTAAGTAAGTACTTACAATGAGTTCTTTACATCATTTCAGACTAAGGAGGTTTAAAATCAGCCAGGCTTATTTAATATCTTCAAAAAAAAATATATATATATACGAACCAATTTTATTAAACTTTCAAGTAGGGTTTACTGGTTACGATCCAAGATGGCGGATGACACTTTGACACTATTGATATTAAAATATTGATGGGTGTCGTTTTCGAGTAATTTGGTGATTTTGAAACCGATTTTGGCATAATTTTTTGGATCAAAGATGGCGGATGACATTTCGACACTATTGAAACTAAAATGTTGATGGAAAGAAAATATTAATTTGCAAGAATACGGTTTGTTACAGGTCTTAGATATTATGTCAGGGCAAGCATATTCAACCTGCAAAAGAATTTCTAAACGATTGAAAATTAGAACAGAAAAATCCAAAAAGTAAAGCTATGGCCGGGAATCGAAACCGGGTCCTCGTCATTCCGTGACGCGTGCTAAACCCCTACACCACCCATAGCAGGTGAGTAAGCCTCCGAATTTTTCTATCTGTTACCTACAGTCACGTGACCTTGTTACTATGCGAATATTTGTCGCTAAGCGTCATCTGTTTGAATGATGGTGTCTGTACGGGCAGGGGCCCGTGGAACACCTGACCCAATTTGATCGGTAAAAAAAAAAAAAAAAAAAAAAAAAAAAAAAAAAAAAAAAAAAAAAACGTTTCATTTTAATTTGATATTTCCTATCATTTGAGAAAGAGCGCCTTCTCTCGTTCCTGTTGAGCAATACATGTTCCACGGGCCCCTGCCCATGATGGTGTCTGTACGGGCAGGGGCCCGTGGAACATGTATTGCTCAACAGGAACGAGAGAAGGCGCTGTTTCTCAAATGATAGGAAATATCAAATTAAAATGAAACTTTTTTTTTTTTTTTTTTTTTTTTTTTACCGATCAAATTGGGTCAGGTGTAAATTTATTAGGTATAGGTAACATTCAAGTTTTAGGTTAGGTTAGGTTAGGTTAGGTTAGGTTAGGTTAGGTTAGGTTAGGTTAGGTTAGGTTAGGTTAGGTTAGGTTAGGTTAGGTTAGGTTAGGTTAGGTTAGGTTAGGTTAGGTTAGGTTAGGTTAGGTTAGGTTAGGTTAGGTTAGGTTAGGTTAGGTTAGGTTAGGTTAGGTTAGGTTAGGTTAGGTTTGGCGGGGGATGGGGATCCCCTGCTAGCTAGTAGAGGCCCACGAGTCTAGGGGGGGGCCAAGTATTCCCGGCCCCCCTCTCTTTGGCGCGGGAGCCCTGGCGATTAGGCTGGGGCGGCCGGCGGGGTGTGCGTGGTGACACTATTATTCTCCCACGGCACCCCTCCAATGGCAGAGAGGGAATACCGGCGGGTTTTTAGTGGGTAGGCCTCCTCCGCTTCCCCCCACTCGGGGGGGGCCGGGGAGGAGAGTCCCACATAACCCCCGCGCCGTCCCCACGGCGCGGTGGTATGCGTAACGCATTTTCCCGCCGCAAAAAAAAAAAAAAAAAAAAAAAAAAGGTTAGGTTAGGTTAGGTTAGGTTAGGTTAGGTTAGGTTAGGTTAGGTTAGGTTAGGTTAGGTTAGGTTAGGTTAGGTTAGGTTAGGTTAGGTTAGGTTAGGTTAGGTTAGGTTAGGTTAGGTTAGGTTAGGTTAGGTTAGGTTAGGTTAGGTTAGGTTAGGTTAGGTTAGGTTAGGTTAGGTTAGGTTAGGTTAGGTTAGGTTAGGTTAGGTTAGGTTAGGTTAGGTTAGGTTAGGTTAGGTTAGGTTAGGTTAGGTTAGGTTAGGTTAGGTTAGGTTAGGTTAGGTTAGGTTAGGTTAGGTTAGGTTAGGTTGAGTTCCGAGCCGGCCGCTGCTCCGATCGCCACGAAAATCCGACGCTCCGCGCTCGAAAAATCGGAAAAATAGGTTTTTTACGGCCGATTTCAGTGATTTATACATCAAAAGATGCGGAGTGACGTTCCGCATCTAACGGTGTAAGTGTCAAGTTCCTCAGAGTGATCCTCGAAGTACAAAGTGGGAGAAAAGTGAAATTTGTGATGTGCAAAATCTTCAAAGTGAAACGCTGCTCGATTAGTCGCCTTGAGGTGATGGTTTTTTGGTGTGTGCGTATCCGTCTCATTAAGACCTTTCATTTGATACCTCGTTCAGATTTTTCTGATGAACCAATAAAGCACAATACCCAAAAAACCAAATCCACGCGGCCACGAGCTTTTGAGTCGGAGCTTTTCGGTTGATTCCGAATATACAGCCTTGTGAGGGACACTAAGCTGACCACGGATCAGTTTTCAGAGTTGAAAAAAGTCAAAGGGAAGCTGAGATATCGAGCTTCGAAAAACCCACTTCAGGTCAGTCAACTTTCCCCCCTTCTATCTCTTAAAGTAGATCTGTTACCCCCCATTTTGACAATTGCGTTCGATAGCCCACTTATTAGAGATCATATATTCCAAATTTCAGATTTTTCTAAGCTGTAGTTTTTGAGTAAAGTAATTTTATCTGAAACAGGTCCCCGCTTCGGAGACAATTTACGTAATTATAATTCCATTTTTGTTTTTTTTCCCTTTGACTTTTTTCAAAATTTTTAAACTGTTTAAGATTAGGCTATGTCTAAAAATAAGATCTATGTTGGTCCCAACTCTGTAGCCTAATTATTTCTATGTTTAAAACGTATTTAAAATCATGGGACGTTGAAATTTTAGTGTAAGTTTAAACACTTCTATCTCGCTTCAAATACAAGATTTTTGCTGAAATTAGTAACCTAGGTCTAAATAGATTCTACCTTAGTGTACGGGAGCTGCGCCCCCCCCCCCTTTTGCTACTCGGTTGGTAGTTAATGCCTCTTAACTTCTCCCCCTTATAACTCGCAAAGTTAACATGCTACCTCCGAATTTTTAATTGCATATTATAGCTCATCTAATAAAGATCATATATTCCAAATTTCAGACTTTTCTGAGCATTAGTTTCTGAGTAAAGCATCTTTTTCTAAAGCAACTCCCCTGCTCTAGCTCGAGACGGGCCTGGGCACCCCAAATTCGAATTAGGATGAACATATGCCTATAGTCTGTTCATTTTTGCGCGTCTCGTCATGTAAGCGGACGCATTACCAAAGTTTAACTAATTATAACACTATTTTACTTTTTTGGTGGTGGCTATTGGTCCAATATTAATATCTTATATGTCAGTTAAACTCACAATTACAGATCATTGCTTAATCCAAAAGAAATCGAGATAATATACTTGAGAAGCGACTGATTTCATGATGGGACGCGTAGAGTTCTGCGAGGCTTGCTAAATGTGTGAACAAGCATCGCTAGCTAGTCAAAATATCATTGCTAATTAATACATCACTTAAAATAATTTCAATATGGCGGCTTGGTCGCATGGTTGGCGCGTCTCATTGAACACACTATAGTTGCAAGTAGGCGTGACATGGGCGGGGCATGGGCGGAGCGTCTTATCGCGCGTTATCACGCTATCTTGTGTTATCGTACCTACGACTGATTTCATAGCAAATGATGAATTTGATAACTAATTAATTAATATTGTAGTTACATACAACTATTGTATTATTTAGGATGGGTTTGTTTGTTTGTTTGTTTGACTGCTTGTTTGTTGTTCTTTAAAATATGTAACTACGTAAGTAATTACTGGTGGCCCATACCTCCTATGGGTTCTGCAGATGACGATGATGATGATGATGATGATGACGATGATGATGATGATGAAATTGATGGGCATGTAACTATATAAATCACGCGTTAGTCTAAATATATTATTGTTTATTGTTTAATATAAAATATATAATTTTACTTAGCAACCTGACTTAATTGGCGGCGCTTGCTCCTGGGTGGGTGCGTGGATGATGATGATAATAACGATGATGATGATGATGTCTGGGTACCGAGCTGTGAAATCATGCGTTGTGTATGTTTTATTATTGTTATTATAGCTTCACATAATAATTTAACTAATTACTGGCAGCCCATGCTCCACCCCCCCCCCGCCCTGGGTGGCACAGACGAGGACGATGATATTAATGATGATGATGATGATGATGATGATGGTGATGATCTGTATGTAGCTACATAGGTATGTAAACTGTGTTTGCGCGCCGCGCGGGGTGAGTGCCTTGTTGGCCGCGGGGGTCGGGGGGGAGGGGGGGGGGGGGTCTCCAGGCGTGTGACATATCAAAAGATGCGGAATTGAATCGCGTACACAACTGTACCTTTTTCAAGTGCGAAAGTGGAAGTGTCAAATATTTAAGTGGGGAAAAGTGAAGTTTTTCGAGTTTTTTAATTGTGGAGTGGAAATCTGAGTGAAATCAAGAATTCGCGAGGTGCAGCGCACTGCGCACTGACGAGGCCTACAAAACAAGGCCTAAGCCAGGTCTCTACGACGTCCCATCGAGGCATGGTGGTTGAAAAACTAAACCACGTGATGCGTGGTCAGTGATCCCGTTGAGCTACGCAGATGTGATATATATCAAAAGACGCGGAATTGGCTGCGCATGACGATTATACTATTGTAAATGCAAAAAGTGAAAGTGTTATGGTTTTAAGTGAAAAAAAGTGAAATTTTGGGAGTTTTTCAATTATAGAGTGAAAACCTTAGCGAAAACAACAAATTGAGCGGTGCAGCGCACTGCGCATTGATGAGCCCTACAAATCGAGGCCTAAGCCAGGTCTCTACGACGTCCCATCGAGGCATGGTGGTTGAAAAACTAAACCACGTGATGCGTGGTCAGTGATCCCGTTGAGCTACGCAGATGTGATATATATCAAAAGACGCGGAATTGGCTGCGCATGACGATTATACTATTGTAAATGCAAAAAGTGAAAGTGTTATGGTTTTAAGTGAAAAAAAAGTGAAATTTTGGGAGTTTTTCAATTATAGAGTGAAAACCTTAGCGAAAACAACAAATTGAGCGGTGCAGCGCACTGCGCATTGATGAGCCCTACAAATCGAGGCCTAAGCCAGGTCTCTACGACGTCCCATCGAGGCATGGTGGTTGAAAAACTAAACCACGTGATGCGTGGTCAGTGATCCCGTTGAGCTACGCAGATGTGATATATATCAAAAGACGCGGAATTGGCTGCGCATGACGATTATACTATTGTAAATGCAAAAAGTGAAAGTGTTATGGTTTTAAGTGAAAAAAAGTGAAATTTTGGGAGTTTTTCAATTATAGAGTGAAAACCTTAGCGAAAACAACAAATTGAGCGGTGCAGCGCACTGCGCATTGATGAGCCCTACAAATCGAGGCCTAAGCCAGGTCTCTACGACGTCCCATCGAGGCATGGTGGTTGGAAAACTAAACCACATGATGCGTGGTCAGTGACCCCGTTGAGCTACGCAGATGTGATATACATCAAAAGACGTGGAATCACCTGCACATGACGACTATACTATTAGAAAGTGCAAAAGTGAAAGTATTATGATTTTAAGTGAGGAAAAGTGAAATTTTGGGAGTTTTTCAATTATAGAGTGAAAACCTTAGTGAAAATAACAATTTAAGTGGTGCAGCGCACTGCGCATTAATGAGCCCTACAAAACGAGGCCTAAGCCAGGTCTCTACGACGTCCCATCGAGGCATGGTGGTTGAAAAACTAAACCACATAATGCGTGGTCAGTGACCCGTTGAGCTACGTAGATGTGATATACACCAAAAGACGCGGAATCGGCTACACATGACACCTATACTATTAGAAAGTGCAAAAGTGAAAGTGTTATGGTTTTAAGTGACAAAAAGTGAAATTTTGGGAGTTTTTCAATTATAGAGTGAAAACCTTAGTGAAAATAACAATTTGAGCGGTGCAGCGCACTGCGCATTGATGAGCTCTACAAAACGAGGCCTAAGCCAGGTCTCTACGACGTCCCATCGAGGCATGGTGGTTGAAAAACTAAACCACATAATGCGTGGTCAGTGACTCCGTTGAGCTACGTAGATGTGATATACACCAAAAGACGCGGAATCGGCTACACATGACGACTATTTTATTAGAAAGTGCAAAAAGTGAAAGTGTTATGGTTTTAAGTGAGAAAAAGTGAAATTTTTGGAGTTTTTCAATTATAGAGTGAAAACCTTAGTGAAAATAACAATTTGAGCGGTGCAGCGCACTGCGCATTGATGAGTCCTACGAAACGAGGCCTAAGCCAGGTCTCTACGACGTCCCTCGAGGAAGTAGTTGTCGTCAACGTGTTAAAAAAAATTTGTACTGCGCGCGGCGCGCAGTCACACGCAAGCAGGAGTGGACGGTAGATCTGGATCCATGCACATAATGCCTAAATCATGTACTAGAATAAGTAATATATATGAAGTGTACTATGCTATGCTATGTTATGATTAGTTTAGACATAAAATCTTAATACTAGTATAAGTATTAATCCGTGGTCAGCACCAATAGTGTCAGCATTTATGATGGTGTTGTTAATGTATCGAATCGAACACCCTATGTAAACAATTGATATTAATAGCAAATTGATGGCTATTCCGTGTATTATCTATGTATATATCTGTATACGGTGGTGGCGGACAGGGTTGTCGGAAGGGACGGATGGGCTGAGGGCCGTTAACGTCCGTCTTGGAAAACAACCACGTGCGTAGATAGTAACAGTAGTAGTAGTGGTGATGATGGTGGCGGATGGGGTTGTTGGAAGGGGCGGTCGGGCTGAGGGCCGTCAACGACCACCCTGGAAAGCAACCTCGTGTGTAGATAGTAACAGTAGCAGTAGTGGTGATGATGGTGGCGGATGGGGTTGTTGGAAGGGGCGGTCGGGCTGAGGGCCGTCAACGACCACCCTGGAAAGCAACCTCGTGTGTAGATAGTAACAGTAGCAGTAGTGGTGATGTGGTGGCGAATGGAGCTGTTGGTGGCGGATGGGGTCGCTGGTGGCGGATGGGGTTGTTGGAAGGGGCGGTTGGCCAGAGGGCCGTTAACGACCACCCTGGAAAGCAACCTCGTGCGTAGATAGCAACAGTAGTAGTAGTGGTGATGATGGTGGCGGATGGGTTGTTGGTGGCGGATGGAGTTGTTGGTGGCGGATGGGGTTGTAGGTGGTGGATGGGGTTGTTGGTGGCGGAAGGGTCTGTTGGTGCTGGATGGGGTCGCTGGTGGCGGATGGGGCTGTTGGAAGGGGCGGTTGGGCTGAGGGCCGTTAACGACCACCCTGGAAAGCAACCTCGTGCGTAGATAGTAACAGTAGAAGTAGTGGTGATGATGGTGGCGGATGGGGTTGTTGGTGGTGGATGGAGCTGTTGGTGCTGGATGGGGTCGCTGGTGGCGGATGGGGGGGTTGGTGGCGGATGGGTATGTTGGAAGGGGCGGTTGGGCAGAGGGCCGTTAACAACCACCCTGGAAAGCAACCTCGTGCGTAGATAGTAACAGTAGCAGTAGTGGTGATGGTGGTGGCGGATGGGGTTGTCGGAAGGGGCGGTTGGGCAGAGGGCCGTTAACGACCCCCTGGAAAGCAACCTCGTGCGTTGATAGTAACAGTAGCAGTAGTGATGATGGTGGTGGCGGATGGGGTTGTCGGAAGGGGCGGTTGGGCAGAGGGCCGTTAACGACCCCCTGGAAAGCAACCTCGTGCGTTGATAGTAACAGTAGCAGTAGTGGTGATGGTGGTGGCGGATGGGGTTGTCGGAAGGGGCGGTTGGGCAGAGGGCCGTTAACGACCCCCTGGAAAGCAACCTCGTGCGTTGATAGTAACAGTAGCAGTAGTGGTGATGGTGGTGGCGGATGGGGTTGTCGGAAGGGGCGGTTGGGCAGAGGGCCGTTAACGACCCCCTGGAAAGCAACCTCGTGCGTTGATAGTAACAGTAGCAGTAGTGGTGATGGTGGTGGCGGATGGGGTTGTCGGAAGGGGCGGTTGGGCAGAGGGCCGTTAACGACCCCCTGGAAAGCAACCTCGTGCGTTGATAGTAACAGTAGCAGTAGTGGTGATGGTGGTGGCGGATGGGGTTGTCGGAAGGGGCGGTTGGGCAGAGGGCCGTTAACGACCCCCTGGAAAGCAACCTCGTGCGTTGATAGTAACAGTAGCAGTAGTGGTGATGGTGGTGGCGGATGGGGTTGTCGGAAGGGGCGGTTGGGCAGAGGGCCGTTAACGACCCCCTGGAAAGCAACCCCGAGTGCGGTGGACGGGGCTGTTGGAAGGGGTGGATGGGCAGAGGGCCGTTAACGTCCACCCTGGAAAACAACCTCGTGTGTCCCACGGCGTGTTCTTGGCAATCGACGAGAGCACTGCTGACATGGGAGGCAATGGGGGTCACTCGAAATGGCGGTAACGCCCGGTGAAACTTGCGGGTGACGCCGGGTAATCCCGTCGTGGAGGGTACTCTCACTGTGGCGGCGTCCCTCGGGACTTGTGCGGGAGGGGGTAGCTCGAAGGGACATTTTCTGTCCTGAAGAGCAACCCCCGCATTGTGACGGATCCTTCGGGACTCAATGAGGGCAGGGGCTGCTTAAAAGGACATTTTCCGTCCTGGAGAGCAACCCCTTTTTCTGTGGGAAGGGGTGGCTCAAAGGCACATTTTCCGTGTTGGAGAGCAACCCCCTCGTGAGGGATCCTTCGGGACTTTATGAGGGTGGGGCTGCTTGAAGGGACATTTTCCGTCTCGGAGAGTAACCCCTTTTGTGACGGAGGTGCCTTACGGTGCCTGTCGTGACTACACGTAACCTCGGTGTTCCTAATGCCGAGGCCGTGGGTCGCTACGGTGACTAAGAGGAGTAAACCTCTATAAAAAATCCAGCGGCACCTTGCGGAGGAGGGCGGGAATTCCCAATCCCGCATTGCACAAGGTGTTGCAGAGAGGTAGCCCCATTCCCGGGGCGGGCCAGTGGGGCTGATGTCGGTAGAATGCCAGTCGTTCCCCACAGCCCTACGTCACGGCCGCGTGAGGGAACTTCGTGTGGTTTTTTACTGGGTATGCCTGACGCCTCGGGAGAGCCCCAGATACCCCCGGTAATCCCGTACCGGGCTGGATGCATAAGGTTGCATTTTCCCACACGTAAAAAAAAAAAAAAAAAAAGGTTAGGTTAGGTTAGGTTAGGTTAGGTTAGGTTAGGTTAGGTTAGGTTAGGTTAGGTTAGGTTAGGTTAGGTTAGGTTAGGTTAGGTTAGGTTAGGTTAGGTTAGGTTAGGTTAGGTTAGGTTAGGTTAGGTTAGGTTAGGTTAGGTTAGGTTAGGTTAGGTTAGGTTAGGTTAGGTTAGGTTAGGTTAGGTTAGGTTAGGTTAGGTTAGGTTAGGTTAGGTTAGGTTAGGTTAGGTTAGGTTAGGTTAGGTTAGGTTAGGTTAGGTTAGGTTAGGTTAGGTTAGGTTAGGTTAGGTTAGGTTAGGTTAGGTTAGGTTAGGTTAGGTTAGGTTAGGTTAGGTTAGGTTAGGTTAGGTTAGGTTAGGTTAGGTTAGGTTAGGTTAGGTTAGGTTAGGTTAGGTTAGGTTAGGTTAGGTTAGGTTAGTTCCGAGCCGGCCGCTGCTCCGATCGCCACGAAAATCCGACGCTCCGCGCTCGAAAAATCGGAAAAATAGGCTTTTTACGGCCGATTTCAGTGATTTATGCATCAAAAGATGCGGAGTGACGTTCCGCATCTAACGGTGTAAGTGTCAAGTTCCTCAGAGTGATCCTCGAAGTACAAAGTGGGAGAAAAGTGAAATTTGTGATGTGCAAAATCTTCAAAGTGAAACGCTGCTCGATTAGTCGCCTTGAGGTGATGGTTTTTTGGTGTGTGCGTATCCGTCTCATCAAGACCTTTCATTTGATACCTCGTTCAGATTTTTCTGATGAACCAATAAAGCACAATACCCAAAAAACCAAATCCACGCGGCCACGAGCTTTTGAGTCGGAGCTTTTCGGTTGATTCCGAATATACAGCCTTGTGAGGGACACTAAGCTGACCACGGATCAGTTTTCAGAGTTGAAAAAAGTCAAAGGGAAGCTGAGATATCGAGCTTCGAAAAACCCACTTCAGGTCAGTCAACTTTCCCCCCCTTCTATCTCTTAAAGTAGATCTGTTACCCCCCATTTTGACAATTGCGTTCGATAGCCCACTTATTAGAGATCATATATTCCAAATTTCAGATTTTTCTAAGCTGTAGTTTTTGAGTAAAGTAATTTTATCTGAAACAGGTCCCCGCTTCGGAGACTATTTACGTAATTATAATTCCATTTTTGCCTTTTTTCCCTTTGACTTTTTTCAAAATTTTTAAACTGTTTAAGATTAGACTATGTCTAAAAATAAGATCTATGTTGGTCCCAACTCTGTAGCCTAATTATTTCTATGTTTAAAACGTATTTAAAATTATGGGACGTTGAAATTTTAGTGTAAGTTTAAACACTTCTATCTCGCTTCGAATACAAGATTTTTGCTGAAATTAGTAACCTAGGTCTAAATAGATTCTACCTTAGTGTACGGGAGCTGCGCCCCCCCCCCCTTTTGCTACTCGGTTGGTAGTTAATGCCTCTTAACTTCTCCCCCTTATAACTCGCAAAGTTAACATGCTACCTCCGAATTTTTAATTGCATATTATAGCTCATCTAATAAAGATCATATATTCCAAATTTCAGACTTTTCTGAGCATTAGTTTCTGAGTAAAGCATCTTTTTCTAAAGCAACTCCCCTGCTCTAGCTCGAGACGGGCCTGGGCACCCCAAATTCGAATTAGGATGAACATATGCCTATAGTCTGTTCATTTTTGCGCGTCTCGTCATGTAAGCGGACGCATTACCAAAGTTTAACAAATTATAACACTATTTTACTTTTTTGGTGGTGGCTATTGGTCCAATATTAATATCTTATATGTCAGTTAAACTCACAATTACAGATCATTGCTTAATCCAAAAGAAATCGAGATAATATACTTGAGAAGCGACTGATTTCATGATGGGACGCGTAGAGTTCTGCGAGGCTTGCTAAATGTGTGAACAAGCATCGCTAGCTAGTCAAAATATCATTGCTAATTAATACATCACTTAAAATAATTTCAATATGGCGGCTTGGTCGCATGGTTGGCGCGTCTCATTGAACACACTATAGTTGCAAGTAGGCGTGACATGGGCGGGGCATGGGCGGAGCGTCTTATCGCGCGTTATCACGCTATCTTGTGTTATCGTACCTACGACTGATTTCATAGCAAATTGATGAATTTGATAACTAATTAATTAATATTGTAGTTACATACAACTATTGTATTATTTAGGATGGATTTGTTTGTTTGTTTGTTTGACTGCTTGTTTGTTGTTCTTTAAAATATGTAACTACGTAAGTAATTACTGGTGGCCCATACCTCCTATGGGTTCTGCAGATGACGATGACGATGATGATGATGATGATGATGATGACGATGATGATGACGATGATGATGACGATGATGATGATGATGATGAAATTGATGGGCATGTAACTATATAAATCACGCGTTAGTGTAAATATATTATTGTTTATTGTTTAATATAAAATATATAATTTTACTTAGCAACCTGACTTAATTGGCGGCGCTTGCTCCTGGGTGGGTGCGTGGATGATGATGATAATAACGATGATGATGATGATGTCTGGGTACCGAGCTGTGAAATCATGCGTTGTGTATGTTTTATTATTGTTATTATAGCTTCACATAATAATTTAACTAATTACTGGCAGCCCATGCTCCACCCCCCCCCGCCCTGGGTGGCACAGACGAGGACGATGATATTAATGATGATGATGATGATGATGATGGTGATGATCTGTATGTAGCTACATAGGTATGTAAACTGTGTTTGCGCGCCGCGCGGGGTGAGTGCCTTGTTGGCCGCGGGGGTCGGGGGGGGGGGGGGGGTCTCCAGGCGTGTGACATATCAAAAGATGCGGAATTGAATCGCGTACACAACTGTACCTTTTTCAAGTGCGAAAGTGGAAGTGTCAAATATTTAAGTGGGGAAAAGTGAAGTTTTTCGAGTTTTTTAATTGTGGAGTGGAAATCTGAGTGAAATCAAGAATTCGCGAGGTGCAGCGCACTGCGCACTGACGAGGCCTACAAAACAAGGCCTAAGCCAGGTCTCTACGACGTCCCATCGAGGCATGGTGGTTGAAAAACTAAAAACCACGTGATGCGTGGTTAGTGATCCCGTTGAGCTACGCAGATGTGATATATATCAAAAGACGCGGAATTGGCTGCGCATGACGATTATACTATTGTAAATGCAAAAAGTGAAAGTGTTATGGTTTTAAGTGGAAAAAAGTGAAATTTTGGGAGTTTTTCAATAATAGAGTGAAAACCTTAGCGAAAACAACAAATTGAGCGGTGCAGCGCACTGCGCATTGATGAGCCCTACAAATCGAGGCCTAAGCCAGGTCTCTACGACGTCCCATCGAGGCATGGTGGTTGAAAAACTAAAAACCACGTGATGCGTGGTTAGTGATCCCGTTGAGCTACGCAGATGTGATATATATCAAAAGACGCGGAATTGGCTGCGCATGACGATTATACTATTGTAAATGCAAAAAGTGAAAGTGTTATGGTTTTAAGTGGAAAAAAGTGAAATTTTGGGAGTTTTTCAATAATAGAGTGAAAACCTTAGCGAAAACAACAAATTGAGCGGTGCAGCGCACTGCGCATTGATGAGCCCTACAAATCGAGGCCTAAGCCAGGTCTCTACGACGTCCCATCGAGGCATGGTGGTTGAAAAACTAAACCACATAATGCGTGGTCAGTGACCCCGTTGAGCTACGCAGATGTGATATACATCAAAAGACGTGGAATCACCTGCACATGACGACTATACTATTAGAAAGTGCAAAAGTGAAAGTATTATGATTTTAAGTGAGAAAAAGTGAAATTTTGGGAGTTTTTCAATTATAGAGTGAAAACCTTAGTGAAAATAACAATTTAAGTGGTGCAGCGCACTGCGCATTAATGAGCCCTACAAAACGAGGCCTAAGCCAGGTCTCTACGACGTCCCATCGAGGCATGGTGGTTGAAAAACTAAACCACATAATGCGTGGTCAGTGACCCGTTGAGCTACGTAGATGTGATATACACCAAAAGACGCGGAATCGGCTACACATGACACCTATACTATTAGAAAGTGGAAAAGTGAAAGTGTTATGGTTTTAAGTGAGAAAAAGTGAAATTTTGGGAGTTTTTCAATTATAGAGTGAAAACCTTAGTGAAAATAACAATTTGAGCGGTGCAGCGCACTGCGCATTGATGAGCCCTACAAAACGAGGCCTAAGCCAGGCCTCTACGACGTCCCATCGAGGCATGGTGGTTGAAAAACTAAACCACATAATGCGTGGTCAGTGACCCCGTTGAGCTATGCAGATGTGATATACACCAAAAGACGCGGAATCGGCTGCACATGACGACTATACTATTAGAAAGTGCAAAAAGTGAAAGTGTTATGGTTTTAAGTGACAAAAAGTGAAATTTTGGGAGTTTTTCAATTATAGAGTGAAAACCTTAGTGAAAATAACAATTTGAGCGGTGCAGCGCACTGCGCATTGATGAGCTCTACAAAACGAGGCCTAAGCCAGGTCTCTACGACGTCCCATCGAGGCATGGTGGTTGAAAAACTAAACCACATAATGCGTGGTCAGTGACTCCGTTGAGCTACGTAGATGTGATATACACCAAAAGACGCGGAATCGGCTACACATGACGACTATTTTATTAGAAAGTGCAAAAAGTGAAAGTGTTATGGTTTTAAGTGAGAAAAAGTGAAATTTTTGGAGTTTTTCAATTATAGAGTGAAAACCTTAGTGAAAATAACAATTTGAGCGGTGCAGCGCACTGCGCATTGATGAGTTCTACGAAACGAGGCCTAAGCCAGGTCTCTACGACGTCCCTCGAGGAAGTAGTTGTCGTCAACGTGTTAAAAATTTGTACTGCGCGCGGCGCGCAGTCACACGCAAGCAGGAGTGGACGGTAGATCTGGATCCATGCACATAATGCCTAAATCATGTACTAGAATAAGTAATATATATGAAGTGTACTATGCTATGCTATGTTATGATTAGTTTAGACATAAAATCTTAATACTAGTATAAGTATTAATCCGTGGTCAGCACCAATAGTGTCAGCATTTATGATGGTGTTGTTAATGTATCGAATCGAACACCCTATGTAAACAATTGATATTAATAGCAATTGATGGCTATTCCGTGTATTATCTATGTATATATCTGTATACGGTGGTGGCGGACAGGGTTGTCGGAAGGGACGGATGGGCTGAGGGCCGTTAACGTCCGTCTTGGAAAACAACCACGTGCGTAGATAGTAACAGTAGTAGTAGTGGTGATGATGGTGGCGGATGGGGTTGTTGGAAGGGGCGGTCGGGCTGAGGGCCGTCAACGACCACCCTGGAAAGCAACCTCGTGTGTAGATAGTAACAGTAGCAGTAGTGGTGATGTGGTGGCGAATGGAGCTGTTGGTGGCGGATGGAGTTGTTGGTGGCGGATGGGGTTGTAGGTGGTGGATGGGGTTGTTGGTGGCGGAAGGGTCTGTTGGTGCTGGATGGGGTCGCTGGTGGCGGATGGGGCTGTTGGAAGGGGCGGTTGGGCTGAGGGCCGTTAACGACCACCCTGGAAAGCAACCTCGTGCGTAGATAGTAACAGTAGAAGTAGTGGTGATGATGGTGGCGGATGGGGTTGTTGGTGGTGGATGGAGCTGTTGGTGCTGGATGGGGTCGCTGGTGGCGGATGGGGGGGTTGGTGGCGGATGGGGTTGTTGGAAGGGGCGGTTGGGCAGAGGGCCGTTAACAACCACCCTGGAAAGCAACCTCGTGCGTAGATAGTAACAGTAGCAGTAGTGGTGATGGTGGTGGCGGATGGGGTTGTCGGAAGGGGCGGTTGGGCAGAGGGCCGTTAACGACCCCCTGGAAAGCAACCTCGTGCGTGGATAGTTACAGTAGCAGTAGTGGTGATGGTGGTGGCGGATGGGGTTGTCGGAAGGGGCGGTTGGGCAGAGGGCCGTTAACGACCCCCTGGAAAGCAACCTCGTGCGTGGATAGTAACAGTAGCAGTAGTGGTGATGGTGGTGGCGGATGGGGTTGTCGGAAGGGGCGGTTGGGCAGAGGGCCGTTAACGACCCCCTGGAAAGCAACCTCGTGCGTGGATAGTAACAGTAGCAGTAGTGGTGATGGTGGTGGCGGATGGGGTTGTCGGAAGGGGCGGTTGGGCAGAGGGCCGTTAACGACCCCCTGGAAAGCAACCTCGTGCGTGGATAGTAACAGTAGCAGTAGTGGTGATGGTGGTGGCGGATGGGGTTGTCGGAAGGGGCGGTTGGGCAGAGGGCCGTTAACGACCCCCTGGAAAGCAACCTCGTGCGTTGATAGTAACAGTAGCAGTAGTGATGATGGTGGTGGCGGATGGGGTTGTCGGAAGGGGCGGTTGGGCAGAGGGCCGTTAACGACCCCCTGGAAAGCAACCCCGAGTGCGGTGGACGGGGCTGTTGGAAGGGGTGGATGGGCAGAGGGCCGTTAACGTCCACCCTGGAAAACAACCTCGTGTGTCCCACGGCGTGTTCTTGGCAATCGACGAGAGCACTGCTGACATGGGAGGCAATGGGGGTCACTCGAAATGGCGGTAACGCCCGGTGAAACTTGCGGGTGACGCCGGGTAATCCCGTCGTGGAGGGTACTCTCACTGTGGCGGCGTCCCTCGGGACTTGTGCGGGAGGGGGTAGCTCGAAGGGACATTTTCTGTCCTGAAGAGCAACCCCCGCATTGTGACGGATCCTTCGGGACTCAATGAGGGCAGGGGCTGCTTAAAAGGACATTTTCCGTCCTGGAGAGCAATCCCTTTTTCTGTGGGAAGGGGTGGCTCAAAGGCACATTTTCCGTGCTGGAGAGCAACCCCCTCGTGAGGGATCCTTCGGGACTTTATGAGGGTGGGGCTGCTTGAAGGGACATTTTCCGTCTCGGAGAGTAACCCCTTTTGTGACGGAGGTGCCTTACGGTGCCTGTCGTGACTACACGTAACCTCGGTGTTCCTAATGCCGAGGCCGTGGGTCGCTACGGTGACTAAGAGGAGTAAACCTCTATAAAAAATCCAGCGGCACCTTGCGGAGGAGGGCGGGAATTCCCAATCCCGCATTGCACAAGGTGTTGCAGAGAGGTAGCCCCATTCCCGGGGCGGGC